>JARHVA010000667.1:1802500-1995000 GCA_037957365.1 Torreya grandis
GTGGCAGTGTTACAAGTCTGATTTTCTGAGTTATTTAATGCTAATTATTCCTAATTTTGGCGACTTGGCTTGGAGAGGGTTTGATCATATTTGAGGTCTTAACCTCGGCTAATTTCTATTTGCTATGCATGCTGGAATTTATCTGAATTTTATCTTCAGTTGTGAAGGGTTTTTGAGTAGGATTTGGTGACGGAAAGAGGATATTAAAACTAGCTTGGTGGCATTGAGGGTTTGGGAGTGAAAAACATATAAATTCAACTTCCTTCTTCATGCTAGTGGGGGCCATTGTTGGTTAGATTCACAAGATGTTTTTCTATTAATATTTTGAGTGATTGAAGGTGTGATAATTTCAGTTTGGTGGTGCAAATACAACAATTAGGGTTTGCTGGTTTTATTTCTAGAATTCAGATTTGTTTAGGGGTTGCTGGAAAACCCTCTTTTGCTTTGTTGTCCCAATTTGGAGACATTACAACACATTATTTACGGAATACACCACATGCCATTTGCTCTTTGAGAAATACAACTGCCTCACATTAAGAGGGTTTTCTCAAATCATCTGCTGATAGCTCTGATACCAATTTGATAGCCTAGGTTTGAGGCTATGTTAGTGTAAGGCATAAGCCAAACACACTATGGCTTTACTACATGCAATTTGCTCCTCAAGGTTGGAGCAATACAAATAAAAACTTCCTGCTTTCCAAACCAGCTACTGCTCGGAGGCCGTTTAGGACCTACTCTTGATAGCTTGTTGAAAGGTTATAAATGAACATGCTATAGCATGTCCAACTCCTACAAGGTGCTACTTGCTTACTAGCTACTACCGGGAGGCACCTGATGGCCTACTAAAACCATTACACATGCATTGTAAATATAGAGGACTTTGAAGGATTGTAATAATGGAGATACTATTGCTAGTGGAGACACATCTTAGTGGAGACTGTCGGTGGAGGTGGAGAAGCACTTTCGGCGCACATGGAGAGACTATTGACTTTTGGTGATGGTGGAGTTGTTTGTGGTAGAAATTAATAGTTTATTCCAACACTTGTCCTTAATTCCTACCACTAGTGTTGAGCAACTATTGCTAGCAATTGTTCTTCATCTCCTTGTACAAACTCACAAGCTCTTTTTTTGCTTGCTGATAAGTTTGCGACACTGCTTTTGGATGTGCGGCCTATGAACAAGTTCGAACGCTTACCATACCTCTTTTTTTTGGCATCAAATGTCCACATAGGAGCTTCTTCAGCTCTTTTTCACAGCTTACAATCACTGTTCAAATGACTTTTCCTTGCTAGAGTCACATTACCACGATCTCTTCTTAGCTCTATTGGCTTGATGCTTCTAATGAATTACTCCTCTCATGAACTATGTTGAAAAAGCTTTAGCAAGATTTACGACCTCTCCACACTTTGTTGGATGTACATGGCCTGGAACGAGCATGACTTCTTTTATTCGAGACTATTCCTTCTTGTCTTCGGTTTTGTCGACTCTAGCAAATTGGTTTCCACACCTTTTTGATCCTTCCACGATCACCTCAACGTCAATTTATTTGTAATCACCCAGGGAACATCTGGCACAACTTCATCAATAAAAACTCCCCTTTCGGCTTAACTCGGACTTCTCACGCTGACTATGAGCTATGGCTCTCTCTCTAAACAACTGCTTCAACCCATGCTCTGTTGTACTAACTTGGCTCTTTCTCCATGATCAACTCTTGAACTTCAATTCACCACGATCTCTTTTTTCCAATTGTGATATCACACAAATCACAATTTACACAACTCACCAAACCATGTGGGGACTTGATTCGAACGCGGCTCTACGGCCTTCAATGCATCTCAATGGCTCTTGCTACCATTTCAACATGTGCTTCTTGCACTTCTATTTCTACTTCTCCCACCGATGTTGTTTTTGCTACAGTTCGATGCTTCTATGATCTACCACAGCCCATTCACGACTTGGGCTCTCCTTTGAATAGGTGGAAGCGACTTTTAATGCAAACTTGGGAAGCTCCATGGCTCTCGGCTCCACTTCTGAAAACACGCAACCTTCTGATCTGGCATAACAAGCTTCTCTTCTAGTCTTGCAAGCTCTATCTCCATGCTAGCTTTCTGCCAACGATCTACCTGGTTTTCTCTTTCTTTGACGTGGATGCTTTATTGGCAGCTGCAACAACTTCATTAACCCTATCATCAACTCAAGGAACTTCAAGTGCATTCTTTGTCGCATGCCTTGAAACTGACCTCTTTGGCTTCAAGTGGATGGATTCATCACAACTCTGCGTAGAATGCAAGAAGTCTTCCTTGGCTTAGCGGTGCTCCAACTAGCTGGCCAAAGCTCTCTTAGACACAGGCCGTAATACTCCATGCTTCAGCTGGAGTTGGTTCTTGTCACAACTTTCTCTCTTTTTTTTTGTTCTTCGCACTTCCTCTCCATCTACTAAGCTCTTAGTCTTATGTTTCTTTCCATTTTCTCCTTTCTCTTAGCATCCAAAGCCTCAAAAGGCTGTGTGCCTTCAAAGCAGACATCGAACCTGCACCATTTCTACTCTCCTTTTCACGATCTGCCTTTTTAACAACTTGGTAGATTGAACAATGTGTGGCAGCAGCTTGCTACTGATTGATCCATTCACAGCACCTGATCTTCTAGGGTCTTGCACCCTTATCTGTCAAGTCTGTCTTGACAGTAGTAGCTTCACGTCTACTGGCTGCAGCTTCTTTCTGCACACTGGCTGCTCAACACTTTCTGATGCAGCTTCTCACAATCATCTCCCAAGATGAACCTTTGGCTCTGATACCACTTGTAGAAACTAAAACCGTTCCTAAGTTTGGTGTTGCACACAACACACTTGTCGATGGAATACACCGCATACCATTTGCTCTTTGAGCAATACAACTGCCTTACATTAAGAGGGCTTTCTCAGACCACCTATTGATAGCTCTGATACCAATTTGATAGCCTAGGTTTGAGGCTATGTCAGTGTAAGGCAGAAGCCAAACACACTGTGGTTATACCACATGCGAATTTACTCATCAATGAGCAATACACAAACTTGCAAGCTGCTGCTGGGAGGCACCTAATGGCCTACTCTTGATAGCCTGTTGAAAGGCTATAAATGAACATGCTCTAGCATGTCCAACTCCTACAAGCTGTTGTTTGCTTACCAGTTTCTGTTGGGAGGCACCTGATGGCCTAATTAAAACATTACAAGTGCCTCTCATATATAGAGGACTTCAACCATCCAATGGCAGACAAGCATTAAAGAAGAAACTAATTAATTAATGCATGCTTTTGGTGGAGGTGGCTGAGTGGAGACAGCGGTGGTAGTGGAGTGATCGGTGAGTTGACAGTAGTGGACTTTCGGCTGAGTGGAGCTTGCACTTTTGGTGGGACGGTGGAAGGAATTATTATTCCAACACTATTGTAGTCACCCCTGGTAAAATGATCTTTAAGGAAATTGGATCAGAAATGTATACGTTTGTATGGGGAATCAATTGTTTTTCTGTACCAGTGTAGTAAATTCTTTTGTTAGTTTTGTTTAAGCACCCTTTTTTGCATCATAATCGATCGATTACCGATCCTTCAATTTTTTCATGAAATATAATTATTTGATATCCAGCCAGGTAAATTTGCTCCATCTAATCTAAAGAGTTTCCTTCATTTTGAGATTTGCCGATTCTCTTTGGTAATATCTTTAATGATAAATTACTTTCTTGGGTTTACCCATATGCTTAGTTTGGCATTGTAGGTTGGATGTGAGTGGTATATCTAGTGTAGTAGCATTGGTCTTTAAGCTTTGATTTATCACTTTATCTCTCTCTTTTGACAGAATTTACAATCAATAAAAGCAGCAGAACTCCAATTATTTTCGGCATGGTTTTTGGGGCAGTAATTTTGTTAGGCTTGGGAGTGTGCTTGTCATTCATCTTTTATAAGAAAAGAAATGGAATCAAGAACGGATTTGAGGACGCTCATCTGAGTAAAGGAGGTGATGAATGTTTCTTACATTCCAAATTACTTGTAACCGCATTATTTAGTTTGCAGCATTCAAATTTCGGTGTAAAAATTGTGTAACATTGATGACTACACTGACATAAACTTTGTCTATACAGAACTGACAAATATGAAAACAAATTTCAAAATTATCAGTCTAGAGGAGATAAGAAGCGCCACAAATGACTTTCACTCTGAGAATAAGATAGGAGAAGGCGGGTTTGGTGCTGTTTTCAAGGTAAATCACGACTCACACTGATATTTGGGTTTAGTTATTATTACCAGTAATAGCAGAAATGGACCTTATTTTATATAGTTTTCACCAAATAGTGACATTGGGATCAAATATACAATATAACATTAGAGTTGACACATTTCCTTTTCCTAGGGTATACTACCAGATGGGAAAATGGTGGCAGTAAAGCAGATTTTCTCCAAATCAAAACAACGGAATCGTGAATTCCTAAATGAAGTAAGTACAATCTCTGCAATGCAGCATCCCAATCTGGTGAAACTGTATGGTTGTTGTGTCGAGGGAAAGCAGCTGCTCTTGGTATACGAATACCTGGTGAACAACAATCTAGGACGCAGTTTATTTGGTACACTCATATTTCTCCAAAACCTGCTTTGTTGTTCTGCTATAAGAAAATTTTGAATAGATCACAGTCTCAATCTTTTCTCAATGATAAGCTACATATAGCACACTCACGACAGCCTGAATTCAAATAAAACATCCCCATTTAAATTTTATATCTTTTTTTATGAATGTTCTGGGTGCACTTGTAACATATGTGGGTGTAATCTCCGTATCGTAACACGTTGTATTGCTGGCTCTGTGATACCTCATTACCGAACAAATAATTATTATGTTCTTCATTATCACCCAAAAACCATAGGACGAGTCTTGTCCGTCTGCGATGATTTTTTTAGCACCATTCCTAGTGTCAGAACTCTTCCCTTTATGAATGTAAGTTTGCAAGACGCGCTTCTAATTGACAGCAGATTGTTCTTATTGGTTTGATGGCTTTCTGCTCCTACATCTGAAATACTGTAGTTGATACGCATCCATGCACAAATGGTGAATGTTCTTAAGGTTGAAAAATCTTCAATTGAATAGTATTTACTGAAACTCTAATATAATTCATAGGTCCCCGGGAATTCAGGCTTAATCTCAATTGGCCTGCAAGACACAATATTTGTCGTGGAGTTGCACGTGGTTTGGCATATCTGCATGAAGAATCTAGACTGAGAATTGTGCATCGAGACATCAAATCTACAAACATCCTCCTAGATCAAGATCTGAATCCAAAAATATCAGATTTTGGCTTGGCAAAGTTATTTGATCGTGAGAAAACTCATGTCAGTACCAGGGTGGCAGGAACAATGTAAGATTAACCACCCTTTTTTAAATTTCTGCTGATAAAAAAAAACTGACTTAATTGAGCACTTTTAGTTCTTATAAGAAATACACAAACCCTGGGCATATGATAAATTCATATTGTACAAATGATGTAAAATGGCATATGCAGGGTAGAAATATAAAATTGTTTCTTATTTTTTCAGTGGATATATGGCTCCCGAATATGCTTTAAAAGGCCATCTCACAGAGAAAGCAGACGTGTACAGTTTTGGAGTAGTTGTCCTTGAAGTTGTAAGTGGGAGAGTGCACATGGATAAGAAGTTGCAGGAAGAGATGGTTTATCTGATGGAATGGGTAACTGCACAAACCACTCTCTCTTAAGTTCTTAAGAATCTGTACTCATGTCAGTGTCATGAATATATAACTTTTCCAAGCCCAGCAAACAAGCTGCAAAATGAACATCACGATTTTCTAATCTAAGTTTATTCTTTTGTGATTGCACTACAGACTTGGCATTTGCATGAAGAGAACAGACAGCTGGATTTGGTTGATGTGAATCTTAAAATTTCCGGCTACTCAGAGGAAGAAGTTTTAAGGACAATCAATGTGGGTATTTTATGCGTCCAAGCGAATCCTACGCTGCGACCATCAATGTCTACAGTTGTTGGCATGCTGGAGGGAAAAATAGATGTCAATGTTTCACGTTGCCAACCTCCATATCTCATCTATAGTCAGTCAAATGTGCTTGAAGAAGAGAATCCAATGTCTTGTAGCAGGAGCTTAAGTCTGGAGGGACTGCGGAAAGGAATCTTCTCTTCCCAAGCAAGTTCTGTTGTCAAACAACAAACAGTAGGTGATAATGAAGAGAGCAGTCTGATATTACATCAAGTGTCTGCTGACGTCTATCCAGTTTCAAACTCTTAACTCCATCACAATCTTAAACATAGATGATACTTTTAATGTGTCTAGTGGATGTTTCATTTGTAACAGGTTTTCATAGAGAACAACTGTCTCCCAATGTATAAAATTCAAAATTTCTGTGCATGAAGAATGCTAGACTTAATAAGCATGCATTGTTGGTAAAATAGGTAGTATATTGAAGTTGATCTGCTATTTAAATTGATGACCACCATGAATAGGGGAATTGGGTTTGTTATGTGGGCATATATGTGATATATGACTTGTGTTAACATGAATATATATAAAAGGACCTTTCAACAACTTCAGAAAGGATCCCATACTTTAGGAAATATATAATTATTTTTTTTCAAATTAGTGGTTACAATTTAATAACTGTAATTGTTAGTCATGTATTTTCTTAAAGTGGATTTTTTAGGCATCATCTAACAAAGTTATTTATAGAAAGAATTCTGGTTTGTAATTTTTACATAAATTTTCTACATTCTGATGATGGATCACTTGATGTGATCTAAACTGTTGATGGCAATAAAATATTCACACATTTTTCCAAAAACTTTTTCTGGTGTTATGGATTACAAATGTCTAAATTCACTAATGAATACTTGTGTTTTGTTTATCTTTATTATGTATAAATAGAGGTATCTTTACTTTTTACTACTACTTACCATGTATACAAGCATGGAATGACATGGTTAGATTAGTTATGCAAGTATGATTTCATTTTTGTCACTGTGACACAAACTCAATCTTCTCTTTGTATCTTAGGTGAGCACTTAAATACTTATACTTCACTGGTAGATTGGTGTGAATATTATTTCATTTATTGAGCATGCACAATCTACATCTAATTTTAAGGTAGGCACTATTACACAAAGTGTACTCAATTCACAAATAGTGTCATATTGGCATTAGTTGTGCCACTTTTGCTTGACATTAGTGCTACCTTTACAACATCCTTAACCATTGCAAAAATTGCACAAGTATAATTCAAAATATCACACACCCACCCCCACACAATTTTCTATAATTATAATTATAATTATATATATATATAAATAAAATTAATGTGTTTCTATAATTTTTTATATCATCTTATAGACTAATATACATTATTATACATTATTATATTATATTTATATTATATTATTATATTATATACTTGATAAAAATATTAAAACTACCAAATGTTATTATGGAATGATCAAAGAGGACAAGATTTAAATTTAAATTTATTTTATACAAGAATGTTTTTGAGGGAGTAATAAAAGGTCATGTCCAAATTACAAAACAAATAAATATAGAATTATATATTAAATGTTCTCAGTCATCATCCTCCCCATCTTCCTCGTCCTCGTCCTTATTATACCAAGAGTAATCCTGCCCATCCTCCTCAATGAAAGATGGTCTTTGGACTTGCAAAAAAAGATTGATAAAATTATATAAGTGTTTTAATTTATAACTTGCATAATTCACAACTAAGTAAACGACACGTCTTAAGTGGCACAAAATGATTATCATGGGCTTAGTAGTTGAATGCAAATGTGTCACATCCCATGGGTTTTAATGTCACACACACTTCATTTTTTGTGTGCTTGTCATAGCTTACTTCATTCAAAAATAGTTATATGATAAAATTAGATGTATTAATAACTTATATAAAAGAGCTAATATAAATAAAAAGACATAACTTTGCAATAATTGATTTAAAACTTACATATTTGTTAGCAAGTTTCATCTACACTCCATGTTATGAATCATCTACTACGTTTTTTACACTCATTTCATAACCCTTTAGCTGATTATTTAATTATAGCATTTCATTAAAAAAATTACATATCATTAATTTGGTTAACTAACCTACAACCCTATTAGTGTCCTCTTGTAACCATTTGTCACACAAACCTTCCATTCGTCTTTATCTATTTAGAGATTTCTCCTCTCTGCATTAGTGGTTCCTTTGTATTGACCTTGAAAATTATAGATATGAAAAATTATATAAAGACTATAACATAATGGATATTATATTGAGGCAATGTAGTTACCTTCAAATGCCTCTTTACTCTCCTAAACCCTTTTGATGCATATTTTTTCAATTAAATTATCCTTGTAATGGGCACCTCCAAATTCATCATGAATCGTAAAAACCATCTTTGCGTGTTTCACAAATAGTATTTTAGACTAATCTAGATGGTAATATGAATAAAACAAATTTTGGGCTCATTCAACTCTTCTTTTCTTGAAATCCCTAAAACTAAAAAAATATTGAATATTAAATATATTATATTTTAATCAATCACTATAAATGAACAAATAAATAAATTAAAAATAGTGAAACATAATAAAATGATAAACTTTTTTTTTTTTTTTTTCAAATAATCAAATAAAACATATAAAAATGTTTACTTTCTCCAAGCATCCATTAATATATGCATGTTTTCATTTACATGTCTTAATTCCGAATGAGCCTAGCACACGGTGATTATAAGCCTCGAGAGTAAGACATGAGGTTCTATCATCATCTGAAATTTGTGAGGGTGGTCCTACTCATTTTTGTCCTCTCAACTATAGACACATAAATTCCGTCACATTTAGTTTCGTAATTAACTTTTTTTTAAATTGACACGCTAACTCAAATTTCCCACTAACATCATTTTCCTTTCAAATAATTAATTAATATATATTAATTCATTAAATCATGTACACATAATTCTTCAAAACTAATTAAAAATCCAGAATTTCCACCTCATTGAGATATCTTCTACACTTCTCTCAACCAAGTATTGAAGTTATCCAACTCCTTAACTTCCTCAACCAATTATTGAATCACTATTGAGAATTTCAATTAAATTGATGAGTCATCCAACTACACTGACTTATTCTAAATAAATTTTCAACTACCAACTTCTTCCTCTCTCCCACACATGAGAATTATTTATTATCAATTGAGACGAGGACTCAAATCCAATTGTTGGTTATTATCATAATTAAACAAATATAGATTATTCTCAATCATTCATCTCATCACCCTCAAATCTATAAATAGAAGTGTCTCCTTCGTTTTCATCAACAACTTTCAAGCTATTGAACCATTACCGAATTCAACCTATGCATCCGTCGAGAATCCAAGCTATTTGCATCCATATGCTACCTAGTTCACCTTTGTTTGGAGAAATGAATTGAACACCCACATCCAATGAAGTAAAAGCAAATCACATGTTCACAATGGAGAAGGTGATGAGTGTATGATACATGCTTTATAAGTATCTTGTTATTTAGCTTTCTTTTATTGTTGTTGCTCAATTTATGGTTTCAATTTAGATTTAGAATGGGAAGTTATATTAGTTTATTTTCTTAGCTTGTATTAGAATTATAGATTTTTAGCTATCACATTTTAGCATGTTTGATGGGACCTTTCTCATATGTTGTTCATCATTATTGCATTCTTTAAGATTTTTTAGTTGTATTTGTTCTCTTTTAGATTGTTTTGCTATTTAATCTTGGTCTTGAATTTTTTTTTTACAATTTTCAAGTGTGTTTTTAGAATTTTCTAAGTGGCTATATGTTTTCTTGCATAACAATGTGTCTAGTGGATGTTTCATTTGTAATAATAGGTTTTCATATAGAACAACCGTCTCCCAATGTATAAAATTCAAAATTTCTATGCATGAAGCATGTTAGACTTGATAAGCATGCATTATTGGTAAATGTAGTATATTAAAGTTGATATGCTATTTAAATTGATGATCACCATGAATAGGGGAATTGGGCTTATTATGTGGGCATATATGTGCATGAAAAATGCTAAACTAAATAAACATGCATTGTTGATAAGATAGGTAGTATATTGAAGTTGATATGCTATTTAAATTGATGATCACCATGAATAGGGGAATTGGGTTCGTCATGTGGGCATTTATGTGATATGTGACTTGTGTTAATATGAATACATATAAAAGGACCCTTCAATAACTTCAGAAAGGACCCCTCACTTTAGGAAATATATATTTAATGTTTTTCAAATTAATGGTTACAATTTAATAACTATAATTGTTGGTCGTGTATTATTAATTTCTTAACTGGACTTATTAGGCATCATCTCACAAAGTTATCTATATAAAAAGCTCGGGTTTGTAATGCTTACATAGATTTTCTACATCCTGATGATAGATCACTTGATGTGATCTAAAATATTTATGGCAATAAAATATTCATGCATTTTTCCAAAAATGTTTTTCGATATTATGTATTACAAATGCCTAAATTCACTAACAAATACTTCTATTATGTAGAAAAAGGGATATCTTTACTTTTTACTACAACTACTTGCCACATATACAATCATGGAATGCTGGTGCAAATCCTATGCCTACAACTTCTTTTTCCATTCCTTGACTCTAATACCTACCTTCAATGGCTATCTGAACTCTAATATGCTTCTTTCTTGTAGGTACTTGCTTGGCTTTATACCCTTTCCCTCTCTTGAGCTTGACTACGCACCTAGGCCTATTAACAAAAATAGTCTTCTTGTCTCTCTTTCCAAGGCATATATGGCCATACACCTGCTCATTTGAAACACAATCGCCAAACAATACCTCTCAATCCAACTATTCTTTCTTCTATTAGACTTCTTTTCTTTGTAGCCATATTTTCACACAAACCTAGATAGTACGGACAACCTACGAAGCCTCCATGCAAATTAATCACCTTTTCTGGTACCCTTTATCCTCCTACAACTCCCCACAAATTTTTTTGATCGGATTCTCAAGGGAAGTTCTTTGATTTTCACAATCTCCTTACAATTAGGTCTCATTAGGCCTAAAACACTTGCACATTCATGATTTCTGTACTAAACCATACTGTGCTATCTTAAAACCTCACAAATCTTAAAGAAGACATCAAGTTTAGGCCTAAAACACTGCACAATCATGATTTCTGTACTAGACCATACTGTGCTATCTTAAAACCTCATAAATCTTAAAGAAGACATCAAGTTACTTTAGATTCCAAAGTTTAGAGGGATTTGTATGATGGAATCTTCCAATAAATAGAAATGAAAAGAAAAACCTTGACCTAAGTTAACCCAGCCCTGTACCTGCTCGAGAGGAAACAAAATAAATTTAATTGAATCCTATTCAAATTTAAGCAACTATGAGACTTGGACTAGGTCTTTCCCAATGCCCTTCACCTTATTCAATAGCATTTAGCTCTTAAACAAATAACAAAAGTCCACAAAATGCATAGCTACAAAATTCTAGGTTCCTTATAAAGGATTGTGTAAAGCCAAGAGGTACTACAAAGACTTCAAATGATTTATAATCAATTTCTCTCACTTCTAATATACTTGGATAAGGACTGCCTAACCTTTACTCAGCATCTCCAACAACTATTACTTATAAACAATCCACAAACACCTCCAACATGTAGATTTGCAAAATTTTGGAAACATGCAATAGGACTGTGTGATAGTATTAAGAGTTTATTAAACTCTTATGGATTTTTGATCCTTCAAATGGCTAAATCTCATCAAATTCCAACTTATCACTATGTTTGTGCTTCTATCAAATCAATAATCATTTAAAAAATCAACAAGAATTCAAACTTACTTGTCTTTCTTGGCTATCTTACCACATAGTTGCTTCTAGATGGACTATGTTAGTAACCTTGGGGGTTTAAATTGAATATTGCCTCACCAAATGGTTACTTGAGCCTTCAAAAGGATTATCCTCACCAATACAAGACTTTTTACTACCTTCTTATTCCCCAACACAACTAGATGACATTCCATCAACCTCTCTTTGCTCATTGAACTTGAGTGTAACAAAAAATAGAGTTGTCTCAAGCGTGTATACTGTCACCAACCTGTTGATCAACACAAAAGCCTACTCTTATCCAAAGAAGAACAATCATGAATGGATAATAAGATAATGATAGTCTCCTAAAACATAAATATTCTTCAAAACTTCTCTTCTTCATTATTCACATTCCATACCAAACCATTTTACACATATTTTTTACAAAGGGAGGCAAAGTTCTTCCATTCTTAATTTTTATTAACATTCTGCCTCTGTCCTAGTTTGAGCTTATCCTCCATACTAGCCTACTAACACTCTCCTACCACCTTATCTACTATTTACAACATGCATTTCAACCTCTTTATTATGCCAACATGCACAATTCCTTCTTTCTTACCAACTCTGTGTATGGAAGGCAATTACACATTCTTTTCTTGGCTTATGTTGCTCTTCCCATGACTTGCACGTTGAAAACACTCACACCACTTTCATAGAATATAATAAGACTCTCACCAATATTTACCAACCCTTAACTTTCACATAAGACTCCAAACACCTCTCAAAGCTTAATTCAACAATTTAAAATTTCAAAATAAGCTTTTTGGTGGGAAAACCAAAAGACCTATGAACACACAATTTCAAAGACTCTTAATGAATCTAATGCAACCTAGGAGCCTTAAAATACCCCTCACGCCCAAACAAGACCAAAAATGGTCACAATGAACTCTAAAACACATTTACATGCTTTGTTCCTTAATGATGCTCTGCATCATACTCCTTAGGTGGGAAAAATTGGACTGTTGTCCAAATATATTTTCATTTCAGCTTATCTTTTCTTCCTGGTCTTCCAATTATTACTTCTTAGATCTTCTTCCTCTATTGTTCTGCAACTTTTCATCCTCGCATATGCCCCATTATGTTCATTTTTGGTCAAAACAATACAAAACCTCTTGTTTGCTACCTTTCTTTTGAAATTTATACCTTTCTTGGATATTTATGTTCTATCTTCTTAATTTATACTATCTAGGACAAAACCTCCTCATATTCATGTATATCCATCTTCTCTTTCATATCTTTATCCTCCAAATTGAAGAATTTCACTGCTGCAACCTCTATACTTTCTTCTTAAGTTCTTTCAAGAGTTTTCATCTTCATATGGTTCATCACCTCAATGAGAAACCCTGCAAATACACAACTAATCAAAGTAAAACATGCACAAATTTGAGACTCTTGAGTCCCATCAATTGTCTCCTTCATCCATTCTTCTCCCTTTATCTTGCAATCAGATTTGCCCACACTTTTGTTTTCATCTCTTTCTTTACTTTTCACTATTTCAAGTTTTATCTCAAATATTTCTTTTTCATTATCCATCATCTTATTATTCAAGGCCTACTCCAAAGATGCTATTGCTACCTTCAATTGCTTTGTACCCTCATACATAAACACACAATCTTCTTTCAAGCCTTCAATGAGGCCTTCATTTTGATCATCCTCTTCTTTATTTTTGATCTTCATGGATTTTCTCTATTGTTGTTCTATGCTTCCACTGCTTATATGCAACAAATGGTAACTGATGTACATTCATCATCCACTCTTTATCTCTAGCATATGGCCAATTTATGGCTCAAAACTCAACTTGTCCACTTGGACTCTCTTGTTTACATGCTCTCAACTTCATGCCTCTATATGCCATCTTCTCATTTGCTTTCCAAAACATCATGGTTAACTTCCTATACATTTGGACACCCCAATAGTGACCTACATCATCTAAAAACAACTTATTTTCAGTCTTTACCTTTTATTTATTCACTTCCTCAACTACAACCTTGATATCCTCTTTTCATTCTTGCTTGTCATCAACTGGTAAGTTAATTTCCTCGTCTTTGCTTGGCTACAACTTGACTTGTTCATCTCCTCTATTCATCTTCAAATATTGATTGATTCTTTGTTCACTTTCTTCTTTCATCTTCAACTTCTTATCATCCTCTTCTATCTTCTCTTTTGCAGTAGCCACCGTCTATTCATACCATTCATCTATCTCCTTATTTTTGGCTTGCTTTCAACTCTCAAAGTTATTTCCATCCTTCTAAAAATTAGGCGTTCCTTCATTGTCTTCACCTGTAAACATACATAAATTATTATTTTTAAAGCTTAGAGGCTCGTATGCCTCTCTTGATACCTCAAATATTGACAATCTTTCTTTTGGCTACTCCTCATCTTGTGCTTCATCCTCTTATTCTTTACCAAGAACTAATCCTTATTATATATAACAAATAGACAACTCTTCAACATCCTTCATGATCACTTCATCTTTCCCAAGGTGTTGATCACCTTCTTTTCTTTGCATATCAACATGCTCACTCATCCAAAACTGCTCATATCGGAGTTGTTACCAGAATCTGGATAACGCGAGTGCAATGAAGACGTGATCACACAAGATAAACAAGTGTACACCACAAAATGCTAAAGCAATGACAATAACAAGAAGATAAATTGCACAAAACAAAATGGAGAAAACCAAATCTGAATTAGCATAGAATGGCCAAAATGAGAACTGCAAATAGGAGAGTACGAAAGTAACTCCTCCACAAAAGGTGGACAAGGCACCCCAAGAATAGAATGTAACTCCTCCATGAAAGGTGGTGATAAGGTGCTAAGAATAGAGAAGTAACTCCCATCAAGGGAATTACTTATGACATTCTTATGACACCTATAACACATCTATGACACACACCTCCACATAAGCTAGCCTATCCCACAAATGTAGGAAAACTCCATGTATGCACAAGAAATACAATTTCCCTAATTAATAAATAGGGAAAAATAAAAACCTACACTAATACCTCCCCATAAGCACAGCTTAGGTGGGAAGTGTGGAAATATAAAATGGGTCCCGGCAACTAGGCCTGATGAGGTACTCATGTACAAATGCAATCTCCCATAAGATAGAGAAAAGGAGAAAACTTGTAGGAAAAAACTCTCCCCCCAAAAGAGAGACATAAAAGAAAAGAAGAGGCTAGAAGGCCCCCCTGAAGATGATGCTGCTGCAGATGTAGACCGCACCCCAAGAAGAGCTCGTAGATGAATGAACTTGCTCTCAGTGAAAGGTTTGGTGAAGATGTCTGCAACCTGCTCTGAAGACTGGCAAAATATCAAGTCAATGACCTGACTATGAATAAGCTCCCGAATGAAATGCATGTGAATCTCTATGTGCTTGGTCCACTAGTGCTGAACCAGATTCCTGCAAATCTGTATGGTACTCTGATTGTCACAATAAATGATGGTGGGCTGCCTGATAGGAATGCCAAACTCAAAAAGAATCCCCTAAAGCCAAATAGCCAAAGTGGCTGCATTAACAGCTCCCCTGTACTCTGCCTCTGTGGATGATATAGCAATAGCATTCTACTTCTTGCTAGACCAACTGATAGGACCTGAACCTAGAGAGAAACTGTAACCAAAAGTGGACTTACGAGTTTGTGAATTGCCAGCTCAGTCTGAATCTGTATATCCAACCAAGTCAACCTCTGTGTCAAATTTGTAGTGAATCCCATATCTATGTGAACCCTGTATGTAATGCAAGATCCTCTTAGCTGCTTTCCAATGCAGCTCATGGGGTTCCTGCATGAATCTGGAGACAAGTCCCACTGTATATGAAATGTCAGGTCTGGTGTGAGTCAAGTAGATGAGACTACCAACAAGTTGTCGATACCGAGTGGCATCAACCAATGGTGAAGAACAATCAGTCTCAAGCTTGACTCCTAATAGAAAGGGAGTCAGAGATGGCTTGCAATCAGCCATGTGAAATTGAGCCAATAAGTCGAGAGCATACTTAGGCTGTGCAAGAGAAATCCTTAAATCTGACTGTGAGATCTCGATGCCAAGGAAGTAGTGCAACAAACCCAAGTCTGTCATGTCAAATCTATTCTGAAGAGATGCCTTCACCGATGTAATAACCGATGAAGAACTCCTAGTGATCAAAATGTCATCAACATATAAAACCAAAATCAAGAGCGAATCATCCAGCCGCAAGAAGTAGACATTGGGATCAGAATGGCACCTAGTGAAACCTGCTGTGAGAAGGAAGGAATCCATCTTGGCATACCAAGCCTGAGGACCCTGTTTGAGGCCATAGATAGATTTCCTAAGTCTGCATACTAAGGAAGAATCCTGAACAAATCCTGGCGGTTGCTCCATGTAGATCTCCTCCTCAAGGTCTTCGTGAAGAAAGGCACTCTTCACATCCATCTGATGCACATCCCAACCATGCGTTGCGGCAATAGCCAAGGTGAGTCGGATAGAAGTCATCTTTGCAACGGGTGCAAAGGTCTCTGAGTAGTCAATGCCTGCCACCTGTGAGAAACCCTTGGCTACCAATCGCGCCTTATACTTATCAACTGACCCATCTACTGCAAATTTGGTTCGATATATCCACCTACATCGAACCATCTTTCTTCCCTTAGGAAGCAAAGTCAAATCCCAAGTGTGATTTTTGATTAAGGAAGAATATTCTTCCTCCATAGCACTATCCCACTCAGGGACCCCCGATGCCTCTCGAAAAGATTGTGGATCCGAAACTGAAGCAAAGAAGGCATGTGGATCTCTCTGAAAATCCCCCCTAGTACGTCTGTCATCTGCGGGGTCTCCTGCCCATGTGCCAGCACTCTCAAGTGTCTGGCTGGCCCAAAGTGGCCCAAAAGTGGGCGAGTCAGGTGCTAACTCCTCATCCTCTGACTGACTAGAGGTGGATGATACTGCATCACTGTCCTCACTATCTGAAGTCAAAGAAGAAGAAGAAGATGACTCTGGCTCAAGAACCTGTTGTGGCTGATCTGAATCTGACAAAGAATCATCATGAAGAAGTAGATCTGATGAGGGAGAAGAAGTGTAAAGTGTTGATTCTCTAGGACTCTCCTAAAAATGGACACTTCTCTCGATGAACAACTCATGTGTGACTGGATCTAGAAGGCGATATCCCTTAATACCATCCAGATATCCTACAAGGATGCAAGGCTTAGACTGACATTCCATAGCTTTGCATTTCTTCTTCAGAATGCGGGCCATGGCTGGGGATCCAAAAACTCTAAGGTGCTCAACATCAGGTTTCCTTTTATGCCAAGCTTTAAAGGGTGTTATCCCTTTCAAAGCTTTGTGAGGAATCCTGTTCTGAATGTAGCAAGCACAATTGATGGCTTTGGCCCAGTACTGTGGTGCTAAGGATTTGGAGTGAATTATACAGCGAGCCATCTCTTTCAAGAACCTATTCTTACGTTCTGCAACCCCATTCTGTGAAGGACTGTAGGTGACTGTACGCTGCAAATCAATCCCCTCTGTGGTGCAAAACTGCTCAAACCTGATGCTGACATACTCCCCTCTATTATCAGTTCGAAGAACCTTGATGGATTTCTCACACTATTTTTCAACAAAAACCTTGAAGTCTAGAAAATGTTCAAACACTTCAGACTTTTGTTTGAGAAAATATATCCAAGTGTACCTAGAGAAATCATCAATGAAAGTGAGGATGTACTTGGCCCTTGTGAAAGATGGTTTGGGAAAGGGTCTCGATACATCACTATGGACTAACTCCAAAGGTTGTGAAGCCATCCAAGCTTTGCCTTTGTCAAATTTTACTTCGGGATGCTTCCCAAGGGAGCACCCCTCGCAAAGTCCTTTTGAGAATTGGACACGAGGCAAGCCAATGACCATGTCATTTTTACAAAGTTGCTCAAGATAGCGGTAGTTAAGGTGGCCAAACCACTCATGCCAGAATTTGCTAACTCCATCTGAATGAGTCAGCAATGCTGTAGGAGAAGAATCTGATGTAAAATGTGAAAAAGTGTATAACCTAGCTTGGTGATCTACCCTTCCCACTGCCACTGTAGTATCACTATGCAACTCCCTGATAGATACTGAATCTGGTGAAAACTCAACTCTCATGCCCCGACTAATGTGAGTGATTTGGTACACTGATAGGAGATTGGTTGAAAGAGAAGAAACACTTAGAACATTGTTAAATGTTTCTCCTTCCATTTCAACTGACCCTCTCCCTGTAATGAAAACTGATGTGTCATCACCCAAACTAATTGAAGTCATGCTACAAGGCTCTAAAGATGAAAACTCAACTAGTGAAGAGCCCATGTGGTGAGAAGCACCCGAGTCAATGACCCATGAAGATGTGGAAGCTGCTGTAGCTACAAGGGCCTTGCCCTTTTCTTTCTCCTTACCCTTGCCCTTTGCCTTAGTAAAATCTTGGGTTGATGAATTTTGCTTGATGGACTCAGGAACACCTATGTTGTTCTTCTCTAGAAAATGAGTTAAGTGGTCTATTTGTTTCTTCATGCACTTGTATTTATCATGCCCATTCTTTTTACAATAGACACACTTAACCTTCTTTTTCTTAGGTTTAGCATTGGAAGATGAAGACTCAGTGTTGTTTTTGGCAGGATTGGTGTTTTCTTTCTTTTTCTCTTGATCATTGTTCTTTTTCTTCTTCTCCTTTGTTGAAGTCTTGTCCTTACCATTTCCAGCTATCAAAGCTTGGGGTTGAGTAGACTTCATTGTGCCCATCTAAATTAGCTTATCTTGCTCCCTAGTCAAGTCAGAAATGAATGAATCCAAAGAAGACATTTTCCATGCAGTGCCAAGGGCACTTTTAGTGGCATGAAAAGTGGAGACAAAGACTGAATAACTTGGACCTAACTTTGTGAAAATAGAAAGTATGAGTTGATCATCTTTTTTCTCTATCCCTCATTCTTTCAATTGCAATCTAAGGGCCTTAAACTTAGTGAAGAAGACCTGTAGGGTGTCAAAGTTACTAGGACTTAGACTTATGAGTTTGTTTTTGAGCTCATGACCTCTCATCTCATCAAGCTTCCCAAACAACTTTTTTAAGGTGTCCCATATGTCATTAGGAGTTTGTGAGGATTCTAAGTGGAAGAGAAGTTTTGGAGACACAAACAATCTCAGTAACCCAAAGACTTCATCACTACGATTGTACCACTTAACCTTTTCAGCATTTGTGTTGGGTTCTACTTCTGTACCCATTGTGATCCTATACGACCCTTTGCTTCTAAGAATGATTGACATTTTAACTTTCCATTCATGATGGTTGAAGGGTGTTAGGGGTTTGAGTTGAAAAGAATCTATTTTTATCTGAAATTAGGTGAAGTTGTGTTGATTGCAAGTTGTGATTTTATGCAAAAAGGAGAATGAAAGTGAAAATTGCAAGTTGTGAAAAAGCAATCACACCCCCTCGAAATATTGAGCCCCCCAAATATGCAAGTGCACACTCAAAAGACGTCGGACTCAGTCGAAAATACGTCTTAGAGCAATCAGTGCAAGACTAAAGCAAACGGACGTCGGACTCAGCTGAAAATGTGTCCTAGGAGACCCAAATTTTGGAACTTATTAAACTAGTGCATTTTTAAAAAATTACAAGTCTACGCGGTGGAGAATTTAATTACAAGCACTTTTGCAAAAAATGGCACCCAAAACCGAGCTACCGTTTGCAAGATTTTAAAGTTATAATTTTCCCGTAAACTAGTGTTTTTGCAAAAAAAAACACTAAAACATTAAAAAAATGTATGTTATGGGGAGAGAAAGTGGCCTTCCAACCACTCGTTGGATTCGACACAGAATGAGAAATCCAAATGAAGTTTGTGTGAGGGGGAATTGGCCTCCTACCAACCCGGGCCTCACCCTTCGTCTTCGACAGACGAAGATACAAGTTTTAATTGAAAATCTCCAAATCACAAAACTGTCTAAAATCCTTAATATTCAGTCACATTGACTGATTTTTGTTTTATCAAGTCAATTTTACACTAAAAAAATGAATCAAAGACAGTTTGGATAGATGCCACGTGTCCAAAAGATGCCAAATAGGATGCCAAGAAGGGAGGGGCGTCCAAAAGCACAGCCCAGATTTTGACAGCAAAAAAGACAAAAAACAGCAGAATGTTTTCACCAAAAACAAGGTGCATTTCTCATTTGCTGGGCAAGAAAAGGTTAAGGAGTTTCCAGACTTCAAAGCACAGCAGTATTACCAGAAAAATGCGCCATATTTAGACAAAAAACAGCCCTTTTTTGATGCCGTACAGCAGATGGCGTGGCAGAACAGAAGAATGCACTGCTGCTGCTGCTTGGCGTGGAGGAAGGACAGCTGCTGCTTGGCTTCTTGCTGGAACTCACTGTGGCGTGGCAGAACAGAAGGCCAAAGGCTAGGCGCTGCAAAAAAAAGAACTTGCAAAACATAAATCAGTGAAAAAAAATGCCGTACGGCCTGCTGAAGTGGCCTTGCTGCTGCTTGGTGTGCAATGTTGGCTGCTGACCAGAAGGTATCGCTGAACCAGATGAGTGCTGCTCTTCCCTCTGCACTAAGTGCTCAACAATGGCGCCCAAGCTAACCACTGAACCAGCAAAGACACCCAAATGCAAGGATCTCCAAGAAAACTAGCCAGAATTGATATATATTTTTTATTTTTGATCAAATAAAAAACGAACTCCACTCTTCTTGATTTCAAAAAAAGCTAAAATGCATAATTACACACAAGATTACCGGGGAAGCTCTGATACCATATCGGAGTTGTTCCCAGAATCTGGATAACGCGAGTGCAATGAAGACGTGATCACACAAGATAAACAAGTGCACACCACAAAATGCTAAAGCAATTTGACAATAACAAGAAGATAAATTGCACAAAACAAAATGGAGAAAACCAAATCTGAATTAGCATAGAATGGTCAAAATGAGGACTACAAATAGGAGAGTACGAAAGTAACTCCTCCACAAAAGGTGGACAAGGCACCCCAAGAATAGAATGTAACTCCTCCATGAAAGGTGGTGACAAGGTGCTAAGAATAGAGAAGTAACTCCTATCAAGGGAGTTACTTATGACATTCTTATGACACCTATGACACATTATGACACACACCTCCACATAAGCTAGCCTATCCCACAAATGTAAGAAAACTCCATGTATGCACAAGAAATACAATTTCCCTAATTAATAAATAGGGAAAAATAAAAACCTACACTAATAGCTCAATCTCTCTCTTGAGTCGCTTACAGAGCAACATTTTTCTTTTTCTTCCTCCATGTTTCTCTTCTTTTTCTCTCTCAATAAGTAGCCTTATAGGCCACTAAACTTTCTTCTTTTCCATAACCCAACCATATTGGTTATTTTCTTTCTACATTTTCTCTATCATGAGTATCATCTTCTCTATACTTTTTAGATTCTAACTCAAACCTTTCACTTCCTCTTTAAACTCTACCTCTTTCTTTCTCTTATTCTCTTTTATTTTCTTTATATGGCAACCCCACATCAACTATGCTCTACATTCTTACCTTCTCATATTTCATCTCCTCTTTGCAAGTATTTTTTTATCTTACCTCTATTTTCTTTGCACCTAACCTAGGTACACTGCTAGTCTTCACTTGAGACTTCCTCTTTCCTTGTCCTCACTTGGGATTTTTCTCTTATGTCCTTACTTGGGACTTCTCTTTCATCCAATCTTCTCCTTGAGCACGTTATTATAAGCCTCAATGGCTTCAAGCTTATTTTTCCTCCTTTCTACTAAAGGTTTCAAATAACCTTTCTGATTTTCCCTTACAAAGTCTAATTACCATATCTATATCAACTTATACTTTGGACTATATCATGAAAACAAGTTCATATCTTTTTAAGAGCTTTTAGGCACTGCTTGAACACTTATTTTTGGTGTACCATTGACCTATTGAGATTCAATGAGATCTTGTAGACATTAACACAATCTAAACTACTTATAAAGACTCCTCAACTAACTTCTTTATCTTCTGGCTTTCCAACTTGCTATCATTCACTTTCAGTCTACTTGACTGCTTCATTCTTTCTTTCTTTTCTCAAAAAACTTACTTTAATACCACTTGGTGCAGATCCTATGCCTAAAAATTAATTTTCCATTCCCTAACTCTAATAGCTTCCTTAAATGGCTATCTAAATTCTGATTTGCTTCTTTCTTGCAGGTACTTGCTTAGCTTTATACCCTTTCCCTCTCTTGAGCTTGACTATGCACCTAGGCCTCTTAACATAAATATTTTTCTTGTATCTCTTTCTAGGGAATATATGGCCATACACCTACTCATTTGAGCCTGCATATACATCCACTCAATTGACACAATCATCAAACAAGAAATCTCAATCCAACAACTCTTTCTTCTATTAGACTTTTTTTCCTTATAACCCTATTTTCACACAAACCTAGATAGTACAGACAATATGCATAGCCTCCATGCAAACCAATCACCTCTTCTGGTACCCTTTATCCTCCTACAACTCCTCACAAAGTTTATTTCTTAGATTCTCAAGGGAATTCATTTGATTTTCACAATATCCTTACAATTAGGTCTCCTTAGGCCTAAAACACTTACAAAGTAATTATTTCTGTACTAGACTATATTATGCTATCTTAAAACCTCATAAATATTAAAGAGGACATCAATTTAATTTATATTCCAAAGTTTGGAGGGATTTGTATGCAGGAAATCTTTAGATAAATAGAAATGAAAATAAAAACCCTAACTTAGGTTAACATATGCATGTACGTACCCGAAAGGGAACAAAATAGTTTTAATTGATTCCTATTCAACTTTAAGTAACTTTGAAACCTGGACTAGGTCTGTCCCAATGCCCTTAAACTTATTCAATAGCTTTTAAATCTTAAACAAACAATAAAATTCCATAAAATGCATATCTACAGAATTCTAGGTTCCTTATAAAGGAAAGGATTATGTAAGGCCAAGAGGTATCACAAAGAACTCAAATAATTTCTAATCAATTTCTCTCACTTAAAATACTTGGATAAGGATTGTCTAACCATTCTTAACTTCTCTAACAACTATTTACTTATACACAATCCATAAACACCTCCAACAAGTAGATTTACATAATTGTAGAAATATGCAATAGGACTGTGTGACATTGTTATGAGTCCCTTAAACTCTTATGGATTTTTGATCCATCAAATGGTTAAATCTCATCAAATACAAACTTTTCATTATGGTTTTGGTTCTAAAAAATCAATAATCCTTTAAATAATCAATAATAATTCAAACCTACTTGTCTTTCTTGGCTATCTTACCACAAAGATTCTTCTAGATGGACTGTGTTAATAACCTTGGGGGTTTAAATTAAATATTGCCTCACCAAATGGTTTTTTGAGTCTTCAAAAGGATTATCCTCACCAATACAAGACTTATTACGACCTTCCTATTCCCCAACACAACTAGATGGCATTCTATTAACCTCTATTTACTCAATGAACTTGAGTGTCATAAAAATAGAGTTATCTCAAGCGTGTATATTATCACCAACCTATTGATCGACAAAAAATCCTACTCTTATCCAAAGAAGAACAATCATGAATGGATAATCACATAAAAATAGTCTCTTGAAACACAAATATTATTCAAACCTTCTCTTCTTCATTATTCACATTACATACCAAACCATTTAACAAAGGAAGGTAAAGTTCCTCCATTCTTGATTTATCTTGACACTCTATCTCTGTCCCATTTGAGGTTATCCTCCCTAATAACCTTCTAAAAATCTCTTACCACCTTATCTACTCTTTACGACATGCATTTCAACCTCTTTATTATGCCAACATGCACAATTATTTCTTTATTGCCAACTCCACGTATGGAGAACAGTTACACATATTCTTTTCTTGGCTTATGTTATTCTTCCCATGAATTTCATATTAAAAACACTCACACCACTTTCCTAGGATCTTATAAGACCCTCACCAACATTTACCAACCCTTAACTTTCACCTAAGACTCCAAACACCTCTCAAATCTTAATTTAATAATTTAAATTTTCAAAATAGGCTTTTTGGCGAGAAAACCAAAAGACTTGTGAACACATAATTTAAAAGACTCTTAATGAATCTAATGTAACCTAGGGGACCTTATAAGACCCCTCACACTCAAACAAGACCAAAAATGGTCACATTGAACTCTAAAACACATTTACATGCTTTATTCCTTAGTGATGTTCTGTATCAAATGCCATGGTTAGTTTTGTAAGTATGATTTCATTTTTCTCACAATGTGAAACAATATAATGTTCTCGTTAGGGTTGAATTAAAAAGATTTAGATTTTCAAACAAACCCTATAAATAACATCATAAACCCTAACATAACTTATACAAATTTTAAATTTTAAAATATTCAAACCATAGTCAATAATCTTATGAATGCTATCGATGAACAATTTGGGATCCAACACCCTTAAAACTATGCCCAATAGGCACCAATTAATTATGAAAATTATAGCAATATAGATACCTGACTTTTAATGATTTTTTTCGGTATCAAAAATTAAAAAATATTATTAAAAATAGATAATAAATATTTGAATATTTTACAATATTCCAAAATGTGTTTTAGACTGTGATAGCCCTAGAAAACCTCAAACTACACCCCAAAAGGGGGTCACTCAGTTGAAAATGAAGAATTTTCATGGTTATCATCTCCACGTAGCCCTAAATAGGGTCTTCAAAACCTTTAAATCCAATGTAACCCTTATAAAAGGGGTTTTTAAACCTAAAATAAATGATTAATTCTTTATTAGGGCCTCTAACCAAGTCACCAACTATTGTGCAGACTAATTACCCAGTGATTACTAGATTCACCAGTCTGATTAAACATTAATTGTCAACCCATGGTGCGTAAGCTTTTCAAGAGTGTCAGCACTATATATGTATTACTGATTTAGAAATCAACTTGATTTTCTAGTTGTAGTACAATGAATTTGTGTTTAATTTACCAGACATATATATTATGAAATTGATGTGACAAAATTACAGAATTATTCCACACTTATGTACTATACATGCATCACACTCATATAATCAAACTTAACAGTAAAATCAACTTACACAACACATTAATAATTAAAGAAGGTCAGGATCTTCACAACAACTCGTTCTGAGGGGGCCCTTCCTCATTCATAACTAAGCTCTAATCCCTCTCTGAGAGAATTCACAAACTTCTTACAAATTGAACTTTCTCATTACTCAATTTTGAATACAAATGCTATAATTCAAAAACTTCTACTATTACCTTCTCAAAATTATCTAACTCCTAGTCTGATCTAGGTTTTGCCTTTAAATACAAAAGGCAGTTGATTGACACTTAACCAAAAACACCAAACTAGGAAAAAATACAAATACTTAGAAACTACCCGAGTCAACCTTCAAGTGGTTAGTAATCAAATTTACTTGTTTTAGGTTTGACTAGGTTAGAGACAAGGCATATTGTTTTACTATTTTATTTCCTTTTGTATTTTCTCATTGTCCTTGTCTTTTCCATCTTTGGTAGCACATCCAATGTCTCCTTGCATGTAGGGAATCTGTATAACAACTATGATTCTTCCCAATCATCCATTTGACTCCCCCAAGATAGATGGATGTGTCTACAAGATCTCCTCAATAATGACTCTATTTTGCATAGTGGCTATAGGCACTCTGCAGTAGCTACATGCAACCTGTAGGTGAAACTTTCATTTTGTATGGGCACTCTGCAATGGCTGCAAGCAACATGTAGGTGAAGCCTACCATTATTGTGGGCACTCTGTAGTGGCTACGAACAATCTGTAGGTGAAGCTTATAGTTGCTATGGGTACTCTATAGTTGCTATGGGAAATCTATAGGTGAATCCTATAGTTGCTACGAGCAATCTATAGTAGTTACGAGCAACCTATAGTAGCTATGGCTTAGCAAGATTCTACAACTTTTCATGACCCTTCAAATGCTTGTTAGATAAAATCACACCAATATAATTCAATCAAGGAAAAACATCAATAATTTATAATATAACACATATATATATATCAATGAACATACAAAATCATAATGTCATTCATTTATTTACATTAGTGATGGATAGTTATGGGATTTACATAGAAAAAGACATAGACTAAGCATGGATGAGGCTATAAAAGTAAGCAATTAGTGGCCTCATCACTCCCCCCTACTTAGCCTCTTGCTCAACCTTGAGTAAGCCTTGGTTGCATCCTAAAACCATAAAAGTTTCTAAATTCTAGGGGTTCATGATAGCCTAACCCTTCCAAGATATAAAAACATTTAGCATTCTCAATGTGTTCCCATCTTTTCTTCTCTGCCTCTCTATCAACTAAAACATTTCCTTCTCAGTCAAGAATTGGGAACCAAAATATAGGGGGTGGAAACATCAATCCCAACCATTGTATTCTCCACTTCCTAACAAGTTCAATATACAAGTATAGTCTGTGGATGGCCTCCCTAAGGTTTTAAGAGGAGTACGGTTCCTTCCTTTTCAAGGCATCTAAAAGTTTTGCCCATCTATGAGAGTAGGAAACAAAAACTTGCCTTCCATCTCCTTCCATGAGACTCAAATAGTGGTTTTAGACTTCCTCTTGCTTTCTGACAACCCATTCTTATGGAACATTTGTGTTCATAAATGAGATCCATTCCTCCACTACAACATCTAAATCTTTGGATTCACTATTGATCATCAGGGTGGTTTCTTTCTCCTTTCTTTGATATTCTTCCATTTGTTTTCTTCTTTCAATTTCATTCAAAGAATATCATGAAAATTCTTTTAATAGGACATCCCCCAAATAGATGTTGGGATTCCATTCTATATCACTGGGAACAACATATTGGTGAATATAGAATTCACTTAGCTAGGCTTGAAAATTAGGATCAACATGTCTATACTCATTAAAGAAAGATCTTGGTTCATAGACCATATAAGATTGATCATTATAAATCCTATCATACCTGAATTTCAATCACTTTTCTTCCAATTATACAACATACACCCTAGAGAGGGGTCTGCACTCCATCAATAGCTCAGTAGTTTTATGCAATTTGCCAATCTTTTCCTTCACATATCTAATCCTAGTTTCAACAAATTCCAAGTTTTTCTTATAATTCATCATGTTTTTCTTTTGATTCAACATATCCCTTGAATCTTTGCACTAATTCTTTGTGGTAGGCTTCATTATTACTAAATTTTTCTTTCAAAAAAATCAAAAGATCATCAGTCTCTATTGGAGTGGTGGCTAAGAAATCCACATCAATAAATTCTACAGTAGGTGTTGGTATAGTGGGCAATAAAGGAGGAAATCCTTGATAGAAGGGTACCAAACCTAGAGCATACTTTGTTGTAGGGGATTTTGTGGCCAAGGTGGATGAGGATGCTGCATGTTCCTCCACTATCTTCTCTTTGTCCCTAGAGGGTTCTACAAACTCAACTGCTCCTAGAAGCATTTCAATGCCTCATTTTCCTTTCAATTTTGTTATCTCATTTCCGAGTCTATATATTTCCTCCATAGCTTATTCTAATGTTTGGAACTCCGGATCATGAGAAAAAATTTCTTGTTCTCTTTCTTTTTCCATAACCTCTTGTTCAACCAATTCTTCTTCTCCTACATGTTTCTCTTCCTCTCTCAATTCCTCCTCTGTGTATCCAATGTTTCTAAGGAGATCAATGTCCTCTTCAATGAATCTATATGAGAGAGGTGACCATTTTTATTCTTCTACCTTAAAAAATCTTTCATTAGTAGACCATTCTTATATTTCAAATCCATCAGGGGTTTTCTTAAGCCTAGGCTCTTTCCTTGGTTCTTCATCATCATTGATGACTATGGTTAAGGAGGCTGTAGTGGTCTTTTGTTTCTTCATCCTTTGAGATATCCTAATAGGTATTCTTCATTTTGACACCATGGGTTTCTTCCCCTTGGTTTTCATTTTCTTTGTAGGAGAGGTGACTAATGGAGTTTGTGTTTCTTGTGCATCAGTTGGCAGGGGAACTTCTTCTTGTCCAGCAGGAGATAGTGTGGAGGAATCAATCTGAGGTGATGACATAATGGAAGAAGGGACATGATATTGTGAGCTTTCCTCCTCTATATCAGAAGGGAATAAGACTAGTCTTCTCTTCTTCTTTTCCATAGCAGTCTCAAATGGACCTTCAGTGGCTACAGGGTAATCAACAACACTAGTGCCCTCAACATTTTCCTAAATAGTTTGTTAGAGCTGCTCCTCAGGGGATTTCCTCTCATCAATGCCCTCTTCTTATTAGGGTGTAATATTTTATAGGGATAAAAATTGCTCCCAAGTGAGGTTAGGTCTAACAGAAGTTATTCCTTATTTAATTATGAGCCATATTAGGTAGTGGTGAGATAGGGCTATTTCAGTGCCCTTATGATATTTTTTTCAAAATATTCCATAAGAAATTTGGACCATTAATGACTCTATTATGTCTTAAATGATTTAAAATTTTGAATTAGAGAGTGTAAATGAGGGAATACCTTCCCTCACAGGTCATGTACATGATAATATATGATGTTATCTCTCTCCATTCTGTAGGTAGACTAAGTCTTTCCACACCTCCTTTCTTTAATACCAATCTTTCATTTGCATGGCAAAATCGCTGCCTAGGTTCTTGGCCATTGGGTTTATCCTGCCAATTTTTCCCCATGATTGGTAGCCCAGTTGCTTGCCTCACCAAGGTCTCAGTAACTAGAAATATGATCCACATACATTGGCTTGGTTTCCATAAAAAGAACCTACAAATGCCTTGGCAAGAAGTTCTAAAAAATGTTGCAACCATTCAAAATAGGTAGTCCAACTAGCCCTATGGAAGACATCCCAACTGGCTTGGTCTCTTCATAAGTGCCTATGGTCTGAGGTCTCTCTCTGCATGACTAACCCTCCCATTTTAAATTCTCTATCAATCCCTTCAACAAATAGTCAACTTCACACTCTTTGGACCTATAAAAATATACCTACAACAGGTTTGTTCTATAATGACAAATGTGGGGTTTGCAGGTTGCAAGGTTTGGTTCACAAATGGCAAATGTGAAGTTGCTAGTTGTAAGGTTTGGATCAATAATGGTGGATTTTAGGTTATAAATTACAAATTATGTCATCTAAATGGTTCTAGTGGTGCATGAGTTTTGTTGATGCAATGGATTGCACCATGGGCAGGAGGCCGAGCTCCTACCTTCCACACGCAACAATGAAAACTCCCCCCTCGCCTGTGGGACCGGTGAAGCTGGGGGGAAGAGTCTCTAGATAAGGGCTAGCTCCCTCTGATGTATCTTTTAGGTCTTATATTTCTACTAATAATAAATAAAATGAAAAAGGTGGGGGGATGAAAAGGGAGAAGGATGCTGAAACAGAACCTAAACCTAAACTAAAAAGGGTGATACACCAAAAAAGATGACCCACCCAGCATGAACATACACTTTTCACCAAGAAGAAGCTCCCATACACTTCATTTGATGTGGGAAACTATTTTGTATCAGTGAGTCAGGGGTCTATAGAGATACAAGGAGGAAGAAACTATCAAAGGTGTTCTAAGACACACTGTGGCAGCCTATTCACATGCGCCTATATTCCTGCTGTAAACACTTCTGGTAGACCTACAGAAGAAGAGACTTCATAATGCACTAGACATGCTAGAATCATTCTGTGAAAATCATAGAATAAAATGACTTAACACAAAAATAAAACACAGACATATGCGTGGGTGCAAGCTCAAATAGAGGTAAAAAATGCTAAGTCTTAATTCAAGGTAAAATTTGGCAGAGTTCTGCCTTACAGGCTAAGAGATGGATCCTTCTCAAAATGAGAAGTTTACAATATATAAAAAGAGGAGAAGAAGTAAAGGCACTACTTTGGAAAAGACTTTGGCACTCTTTGACAAGTTGGCCCATGTGCATTGAGATCATCGAGAAGAGGAAGTCACTATTGCTGATGTCATTCTTCTAGAAAAGGCCTGTTAAAACCATGTTGTGTAATCTTTGATCTTGACTTTGGCATTTAAATATTAATGTGAAAGCACGGGCTGCACCTCTTTTTTGAAATAAGACTGCTCTTTCTAGATATCACGTAGTTTGTCTACTCATAAATGCAAAGTGGAGAAAGTAGGTTGCATCGCTTACTGTTTGCACTGTTTGATGACCACTTGGCAATAACTCACCTTCCCTTTGCCACTTGGGCTGTCTTGTCTATTTTTGCACTTTGTCTCTTCCTGGCTTTGTCTCTTTCTAGCTCCTTCAGCCCTCAGGGCTATCTTTTTGGCAGGTCACTGCATTCCTTGGGCTCTTCTTTGGGCTTTTCAAAATCAACAGCGATTTCACAAGCCTTAAATTTTACGTCTGCGCACTCATCACTGCATTTGAACTTCTAATGGCTAGTTCACCATGCTTGATTTTGACGTCTTCAGGCTCGTCACCCCTTAGAATTCCTTTGGCCTTTTCCTTTCTTTTGGGCTTCTTGTTGCTTCCCTTTCCTTCATGTGTCTTGTTTTGGATCCTTCTGAAGGGAAGGTGACCCTTCGGCTTTGGAGAAGTGTCCTTCATTTTGATCGAGAGTCCCCCACAAGGGCACCTACCCTTCAGGGTGCTTTGGGTCCTTTTCCCTTTGGCTAATTTCTCGTAGACACTTTCTTGCAGACATTTTTCTCACAGACATTTTCCCACAGATAAAAAGTCTGCAAGAATTATTTTTGACCACTTTGCCTTTGGCCTTCAAGATTTCTCTTTCAGGTTTTTCTCCTGTAGCTTCCCTAGATTTCTTCAAACTTTTTGTCCAAAGGAATTCCTTCAGACAAAAATTCTGAAAGAAATCATTGTATGCCTTAGTCTCTTTGCGCGCCTTTCTTTGGGCTTTCTGCTTTGGACCCTCTGAATTCCTTCAGACTTTTTGTTTGAAGAAATTCCTTCAGACAAAAAGTCTGAAGGAATTAGTCCTTGTCTTTTCTCTCGACTACCTTTGAAAAGTGCCCTTCGAGAAAATTGGAAACGACCCTTCCAAAGGGTACTTCCTTTGCCTTAAACAAATTTTTTGAAATAAACTTACCTTTTTGTCTTTTCTTTGTGGCCTCTTTGAAAGTCTTTCCTACCCTCTGCAAGGGCTCTTGAGTCCCGAACTACCCTCCACGAGGGCACTTGAAATGGTCCTAAGTGTTGGGAACTCATCTTTGCCTGCAGAGTCCGTAGAAAACTTCCATGTAGATTATGTATAAATTCTAGACTTGTGCAAAAAATCAAATTTTGGACTAGTTCAGAACAACAGGGGAAGAAGGGAACTGATTTTGGCCTACAGGACCAAAATGGTCAACAAATTAGTGACTTTTAGAGGAAACATGCCTGCTATGCTTAGAAGCCAGTTGCCTTAAAGTCCATTAGGCACGGAGTCAGAAATCAACTTTGAAGAAAGGTTAACAATAGCCTTGAGAGATCCCAGAATCAATCATGAAGCTTTTACCCCACACAAGGGAAACACACACAAGGCTAAAAACACTAGTGCAAACTGCACTTAGGGAAAATAGGGAAAGAAAATCGAAAGCAAACTACTATATATAGCTAACTAGGTATATTTGCCTCCCTCCTAGATCAAAGGGAAAACTTCTTAAGTCCCATCCCTAGCTAGGAAACTTATGGTGGCAGACAAGTGGCTGAATGGAATGGAGACTTGGTGACCTGCTCCTCTTGCCTACCACCTTGATTGGCCTGCATCCAAGTGGATCAAAATTGAACATGATTCCAACATATATGCACTCTTTTTTTTCTTGGAAGCTTGTTGAATGCTGGCTTTTCATGCTGGTGCATTTTATCTATAAATCAATGGTTGTTGGCTTATCACCATAAGCCCTTTATTGTGCATGGTCCCTTTGCAATGCATCATAGATTGGATCATCTCCTTCTGCCTCGCTGAGGACCCTATCAAACTCATCCTCTGCTTCCTCTTGGCCTTCTTGAAGAAGAGTGAATGTTGTGATGTATGAAATGGAATCATAAAGTGATTACTCATCCCATAGAGTATCCCCCTTTTGTTCAAAACTCTCTTCTTCAAGGCTTTCCTCAAGGTGAGCAAGCCTCTCCTTTTCTTGCTCAAGGATCAGAGTCTCTATTTGTTCAAATACATCCATCTAATCCTCCTCCAACTTAGGCTCCTCAGCATAATCATGCTCCTCATCAAAGCAACAAGGAAGTTCATCAAACAAGGGGTAGAGAGCTCACCATGCTTACATTCCTCTTCATATTGCTGGAACATCTGCATGTATGCAAGACCTGCATCTTCTCCATTACTGATGATGTCTTCAAAAGGAGCATCGATGATTTCTTCTTCTTTGACATCTATGATAGCCTCTTGGACAACTATAGATTGGATCTTCTGCTCCTCACTCACCTCTTGCAAAATAGGTTCTTCCTTGAGAAGGGATGAAGTGAAAAAACCATGTGGAAGAGGAGGCAGTCCTTGAGCTAGAATCGAATGATTCTCCTCTTTCCATTTGGCCAGCACTTCATCTATATCAGGTGTGGCCTAATAGCTCTCTTGGAGGTGTATAGGTGGGGTGTGTTTAGACATGGAATGTGCTGTTAGGTACGAACCGTCCATCACACATTGGCTGAGGAATCTCTATTTGGATTCTAACTCTATAATTCTTCTGGCTATATCCTCTTGGAAGAGCCTTTCCTGAAGGTCATAGGAATCATCATGGTGATTAGGAGCAGGTTCATCCTTTTCAACGTTTTGAGAAAAACCTTTCTTCTCCTCCTTCTTTCCCCATGATTCCACTATTTCCCTCTAAGTTAGGATCATGCCATCAGGATGAGAAACCTCAGAATTGGAATTTTTTCCTTGTTATTAAAGGGTAACTAGGAGGGCTGCTTGAGGGGATTGCATAATTTTTTTGAGTTTGATCAAAACCATATGAAGGAAAACAAAGTCCATGATTCTTATCAATGGAATTATACATACAAAAATAAGATTTCTTGATGGCACCTGGACTGCTTAACCAGCTGATTCAACTCAGAGTTGCCATTGGTGTTGATAAAAAATCCTCCAAAGACTGGTTGGTTGAAGAACACACCAAAAATTCTTCAACTCTTTGGACACAACTTGTCCTAGTTGGTCCCACCAGGCGTGCCAAAAAATGTTGACGCAGTGGATTGCACCTTAGGCAGGAGGCCGAGCTCCTGCCTTCCACACGCAACAATGGAAACTCCCCCCTCACCTGTGGGACCGGCAAAGCTAGGGGGAAGAGTCTCTAGATAAGGGCTAGCTCCCTTTGATGTATCTTTTAGGTCTTGGATTTCTACTGCTAACAAATAAAATGAAAAAGGGGGGGATGAAAAGGGAGAAGGATGTTGAAATAGAACCTAAACCTAAACTAAAAAGGGTGATACACCAAAAAAGATGACCCACCCAGCCTGAACATACACTTTTCACCAAGAAGTTCCCATACACTTCATATGATGTGGGAAACTCTTTTGTATCAGTGAGTCAGGGGTCCATAGAGATATAAGGAGGAAGAAACTATCAAAGGTGTTCTGAGATACACTTTGGCAGCCTATTCACATGCACCTATATTCTTGTTGTAGACACTTCTGGCAGACCTGCAGAAGAAGAGACTTCACAATGCACTAGACATGCTGGAATCATCCTATGAAAAGCATAGAAGAAAATGACTTAACACAAAAAGAAAACATAGACATATGCGTGGGTGCAAGCTCAAATAGAGGTAAAAAATGCTAAGTCTTGATTCAAGGTAAAATTTGGCAGAGTTATACCTTATAAGCTAAGAGATGGATCCTTCTCAAAATGAGAATTTTACAATATATAAAAAGAGGAGAAGAAGTAAAGGCACTACTTTGGAAAAGACTTTGGCGCTCTTTGACAAGTTGGCCCATGTGCATTGAGAGCATTAGGAAGAGGAAGTCACTGTTGCTGATGTCATTCTTCTAGAAAAGGCCTATTAAAACCATGCTGTGTAATCACTGATCTTGACTTTGGTGTTCAAATATTAATGTGAAAGCCAGGCCACGCCTCTTTTCTACAAACAAGACTGCTCTTTCTAGATATCATGCAGTTTGTCTACTCATAAATGCAAAGTGGAGAAAGCAGGTCGCGCCGCTTACTATTTGCACCATTTAATGACCACCTGGCAATAACTTGCCTTCCCTTTGCCACCTAGGTCGTCTTGTCTATTTCTACACATTATCTCTTCCTAGCTTTGTCTCTTTCTGGCTCCTTCAGCCCTTGAGGCTATCTTTTTGGCAGGTCGCTGTGTTCCTTGGGATCTTATTTGGGATTTTCAAAATCAATGGCTATTTCATGAGCCTTAAATTTTATGTCTAAGCACCTATCACCACATTTGAACTTCTAAATGCTAGTTCATCGTGCTTGGTTTTTGATGTCTTCAGGCTCGTCACCTCTTGGAATTCCTTCGGCCTTTTCCTTTCTTTCAGGCTTCTTGTTGCTTCCCTTTCCTTCGAGCTTCTTGTTTTGGATCCTTTCAAAGGGAAGGTGACACTTCAGCTTTGGAGAAGTGTCCTTCATTTTGACCGAGAGTCCCCCACAAGGGAACTTGCCCTTCAGGGTCCTTCGGGTCCTTTTCCCTTCGGCTAATTTCCTGTGGACACTTTCTTGTAGACATTTTCCCCGCAAACATTTTCTCATGGACAAAAAGTCTGCAAGAATTATTCTTGACCACTTTGCCTTTGGCCTTCAAGATTTATCTTTTGGGCTTTTCTCCCTTAGCTTCCCCAAATTTCTTCAGACTTTTTTTTTGAAGGAGTCCTTCGGACAAAAAGTCTGAAAGAAATCATTCTATGCCTTAGTCTCTTTTCATGCCTTTCTTCGGGCTTTCTACTTTAGACCCTCCAGATTCCTTCAGACTTTTTGTCTGAAGGAATTCCTTCAGACAAAAAGTTTGAAGGAATTAGTCCTTGTCTTTTCTCTCGAATGCCTTTAAAATGTGTCCAGGAAAATTGGAAATGACCCTTCCAAAGGGTACTTCCTTTGCCTTAAACAAATTTTTTGAAAGAAACTTACCTTTTTGGCTTTTCTTTGTGGCCTCTTTGAAAGTGTTCCCTACACTCCGCAAGGGCTCTTGAGTCTCGAACTGCCCTCCATGAGGGCACTTGAAATGGTCCATTTTGTGCCTAAGTGTTGGGAACTCGTCTTTGCCTACAGAGTCTGTAGAAAACTTCCCTACAGAGTCTGTAGAAATTCTAGACCTGTGCAAAAAATAAAATTTTGGATTGGTTTAGAACAGTAGGGGAAGAAGGGGACCGATTTTGGTTTGCAGGACCAAAATGGTCAACAAGTTTCTAACCCATATCATTCTCCCCCCACTTGAGTTGTCACATGTTCTCAGGTGATGTGGAATGAATAAGAAGTATGGGATAAGATGGGTCATCATAAGGAATAAAAGTGTGGGTTTAGAGGTGATGTGATAGAATTTTTGAATGAATGACTAAAGTCATAATTAAATATGTTTTATTAATACCATACGTGCTATATCAGAATAATGAATATAACTTCAATGATGAAAGATACGACATACCTTTTAATAATGGTGTTATAAATATGATGCCTATGGAGTCACACGTGTGTTGGCATGTAAATATTTGCATGTGAATTATTAAGAGGTGCAATTATTGGGTTGACAGTTAGAATTCAAGTGAAGTGGACCCTTTGTGAAGTGATTGGGAATTCACCAGTGGTTAGGCATTGATGATGCCTATAGCTTACGTGCATGTGATGTAGGATAGTCTACATGGAACAAGGGTTTAAGACTTGGAAGATAAATGATTGATACCATACCATAAGGTGGAAATTGAAAAACTGAGTGATCCAAGTGATGGGCTAGAAGATCCTGAGTAGGTAGTTGAGGGCATTACTACCTAGTGACCTTCATTTGCATGAACTGACTGATAGGAGTTTGGATACTACTTATGCCCTCGAAGTTTTGTGACTGGGGACTTGGATATAGTAATTAGTAGGGTCTTCAAATTGACCCATGTGCCAAATAAATTTGAGATCTCACTAGTTAACATAGTGAAATGATCTTCATAAAATGGCCAGAACTGAAAATGAATCATGAGTGTACCTATAGGTAAAAATTATGGTATACAACTTTCCACATGGAAATGAAAGTTGTATGCTTTGTTGTGTTTCTATATCTTGATATTCAGGGGTGGTTTTAGGCAATATATATGACATTTTATGCCCCAATCCTCCTTCATTCCTCCATGAGGTTGTTTGATGATTTTCATGCAATGCCCAAAAGCCAATAGCCAAGCCATCAGTGAGAGCTGTAGGAGGATCTATTTTGCATGCTCTATAGAAATGTTAGAATAGGCATGAGAGGGTACCTGAAACATCTATAAAAGTTCCTATAATAAGCTACAAAGTGATGGCCAACTATGTAAAAACTTCCTGTAGTAGCTACAGAAATGCCCATAGCAATTGGAGAAAAATTGTGTGAATAGTTGGGATTTAAGGGGTTTCCCTCTCTCTGCTTATTTTTTCACATTACCTTATTTATTTATTTTTGTTTTTACCCCTACATAGATAGAAATCTAATTTTATAATTAGGCCATTTTTACAAATCTGGGTAGCTAATAGGCTAGTTTTCTACCTAAAAGATATCAACAATGCCTAAAAATGAGTTTTCATTGTTGGATTTATTTTTGACTCTAACTGATATTTGCAATAGAATGTTTATTTAGGGTCCTGGACAAGTCACATGGAAATGTGACTTGTCAAAGACTAGGTGAAGGTCTCATTCATCATACCAAAGGAGGGGAAAGATGTCCTCCTCTCCCTCTTCATTTGAGTGTGGACTAGTGCTCTCGTTTTATAGTGAGGCAACATGCCTATCCAAGACATCATTGTATCCATCTTTTAACTGCTGGCATATGTGACTAGTAAATTCTTCCTACGTAAGTGGATTTTTATACAACTTGAGTCTATGACCATTGACCAACAGATATTGGATCAATGGTTTGGAGTTGAACTGCTCCATTGTCAAGAACATGTTCAATCTCAAAAGGACAAAGCCATCTAGTCTAAAGTTTACCCTTGTGGTCCTTATATTTGGAGTCAAAAGGAAGGGCCTAATCTCCTATATGGAATTACCTAGTCTTAATGTGCCTATCATGCCATCCAATCCACTACTATTGTATAAGCTCTGTGTTCTGTAATGTCTATTGTTTATATTCATCTAAGGCATTCAACTACAAAAATATTTTTTTTTGGGCTTTAAATATATCCATCCTAAGTTCTAGTGTTGTCCATAAGGTCTTGTGCTCAAATTCAATTGGCAAGATAGGTTTATTTCCATATACCAACTCATATGGAGTGAAAATTGTAGTGGTCTTCCATGTGATTTGGTAATCTTACACAACTTTAAGAAGCCTAGCCTCCCAATCCTTACGAGACAGACTAACAGTCTTTATCAGAATATTTTCTAACTCCTTTTTGGTGACTTCCACCTGTTCATTGGACTATGGATGATATGGAGTTGATTTCTTATGCCTAATCTCATATTGCTAGACTAAGGCAATAATTAAATTAGTAGTGAATTGGGGTCCCTGATCAATGACTATTTTATGTGGCACACCATATCTAGTAAATATTTCTTCATAGAGGAAAGCCACCACCTTTTCATCCCTTACATGTGTAAGAGCCTTTATTTCTACCCATTTAGTGACATAGTCAGTATAAATAACGATGTACTCTTTGTTATTGTATTTTGTACCAAAAGGTCCTATAAAGTCTAGGCCCCACTTTTCAAATGGTTCAAACACCATCTAGGGCTGCAAGGGCATTTCATCTGAACACATGGGTCTCCCCATACACTGACATCTATCACAATGAGTGTATATCTTATTGCATCTTTATGGAATGAGGCCCAATAGTATCTTATAATCAAAATTTTGATTCCTATATGCTTGGCTACAAAGTGTCCTCCATAGGGTTCATCATGGTAGGCTTTGAGGATATCTAAAACTTCATCTTCTCTAAGACATCTTCTGATGATAGAGTCAGGCCCAGTATAGAAAAGGAATCCAGATAGCCATGAATATATATCACTTTTATGAATCAATGCTCTCCTTTTTTTGAGGAGGAAGTGTTGTGGAGGTAATCCTGTTACAAGGTAGTTAGCAATATCAGCATACGAGGGTGTGGTAAGGGTGAGAGAGAACAGGTGCTCATTTAGAAATGAGTCATCTACTATGGTATCCTCTTCAAGGGTTTGTAGGCATGATAAAAATTTATCCACTACATTGTCTTTGCCAGGCTTATCTACAATGGTGATATCAAATTCCTATAATAAGAGTAACTATCTTATCACTCTAGTTGGAACAACTGGTTTATTCATAAGGTACCAAATGGCTGCATGGTCTGTATGAACAAAGACCTAATACCCTATGATGTAGTGACAGAACTTTTTGATAGCATAAACTATCACCAAGAACTCTTTTTTAGTAACTATGTAATTTAATTTTCCTACCTATAGGGTTTTTTTATAAAATAGATGGCATAATTTAGTGCTTCCTATTTTTGGCCCAACATAACTCCAAGGGCAGTATCTAAATCATCTATGTGAATGTGGAAGGGAAGATTCCAATCAGGGCCACGCAGAACAAGGGTGGTGGTCAATAATTCCTTCAATTATTTGAAGGTTATATCAAAGTAGGAGTCTAGAGAAATTTAACATCTTTAGTCAGAAAAGTGAATAATGGTGCTGCTACTTTACTAAAATTATTGATGAACTCCCTGTAGTAATCAACATGTCCTAAAAAACTCCTAACATATTTCTATTTTTGAGGAACATGTAGGTTTTTGATGATGCTAATTTTTGCAAGGTCAACATTAATTCCTATAACAGATACATGGTGGCCTAAGACAATACTTTCTATCATAAGCATGTAGCATTTATTGTGGTTGAGAGATAGATGGCACCCCTGACAACATTGCAATACTTTTTCTAGGTTTTTGAGACATTCATCACATGTCTCTATATAGACAGTGAAGTCATCCATATAGATTTATACACATTCGTTGGCCATATCTGCAAAGATACTCAGGACAACCCTCTCAAATGTTTCCAAAGCATTACATAGCCCAGAGGGTAATACAACATAAGCATAAGTACTCCAGAGACAAGTAAAGGTGTTATTTTCTTGATCCTCAAGAACAATTCTAATTTGGTTGTAACCACTAAAACCATCTTGAAAGGCAAAATATTTCTTCCCTGCTAGTGTGTCCAACACTTGGTCAATGAAGGGTAGAGGAAAGTGATCCTTCCTGGTTACTATGTTGAGTTCTCTGTAATCAATGCATACATGCCATTCTCCATTTTATTTGGTAAAATTACCAAAGGTGACACTCATTCTTCGTCCAAGATGGGATATATAAATCTAGTAGTCAAAAGTATTTGTAATTCCCTTTTGACTATTTCTTGAAGAGCTAGATTCATCCTACGTTGTGGATGTCTGATTGGTTGGCATTCTTGTTTGATGCAAATATGATGTGTGTATGTTTTTGGGTTGTTTCCTTGTATATATTCATAATCCCATGAAAAATCATGTTAGTTGGCATGCAACAAGCTGATTAGGTGCTTTTCCTCATTTAACTCCAACTTGCTATTAATAAGCAATATTTTCTTTGGAGAGATTTCAATTTATTGTGAGAGTGATTTCATTATTTTCATATTGTTAATGGATATAGTTTGGCTACAGCTATGAGGTAGTAGCTGGTGGAATGTTTTTTGTATAGATGCATTAGAATTATCTAATTCTTAGAAACTAGAAAATGGGCACTCAACACATTGCAAGTGGTTGAGATCTATAGAAAGAGTTTGGTAATTATGTTGAAGAATATTGGAGAGAATGGTATCTTCCTCCTAATCAGCCAATGTGCATGCATGGTCTTTGGTAAATACAAGAATCAAGGAAGGTTGATCTGCCTCATCTTCTTTAACCCATAATGTAGGCTGTAGTGTAAAAATTAGCTATGTTGGGGGATAAAGAACCAACTATTTAGTGTGGTATCCATTGGATATCATCATGTTACCTATTCTATAGCTAATGAAGGCATCAATTGTGGCAAGCCAAGGTCATCCTAAGATAAGGGGGTATCTACCCAAATTAGACTTAGGCTATAGCATAATGAAATATACAAGATACTCCCAAGAATCTATAGTGATGACAAGATCTTCAATGATTCCCTTTGGTCTAACTATAGACTTGTCAGCCATTTGCAGTAGCATAGATGTGGGATGAGTATTATTTAGTTATAGTTTGTGCATAGTTTCATTTGTCATTACATTTATTTCAGTCCCAGAGTTGATCAATATGTTGGATAATTACTTGTCATGGATCTATACTATTACTACTGGGCATCTAGGATCTAAATACTTCCTTGTTAGGGTGTTCCCCAACATGATGTTTGCTAGCTGGCCAATCGCATACACAGTATTGGGATATTTTTTCTTCCTTCCTAGTTTTCATAGATAGAGGTCTCTAAAAGCTTTGGAATATATGGGTACATCTTTGATGGCCTAAAATAGAGGGATTTTGATGCAAAGGTTTTTAAGCTATCCCATGAAATAAAATTCAGGTTTAATTATATGGCGTTGAAGGTTGAGATGTTCTAAAATTGAGGGGGCTATTTTATCAACAAATTTATTTGATGGTTCAGAGAGTTCTTGAGGTGATGGAGGTGTTGGGTGAATATTTTGTTGACCAGCTAACTGGTGTTCAAAATAGTTCCTATCACCATAGCATAGGGAGATTGGTCGTCTAGATGTGCAGGTTTACTACATCACAAGGGGACAAATCTCTCCTCTCATCAAGGGGAGGTTCCCTATTAAATATGCAGAGCTATATATAATATAAATAAGCAAAAAGTAAGACACAGGGGTGGGACAAACCATTCATCTCTCTTCTTTCAGAGATGATGCACAAAGACAAAGGAGAAAATCCTGGCTATAAACACTGAAGGCACTTCTCTTCTTTCAAAAGTGTCCTTACAGGAAACAACAAGAGTTTCTTTCAAGTAGTGAAATAACCAGTGATCAAAAGAACATAGGAACAACAAGATGAAACACAGCTCAAAGTCTCCACCTCAATTACCCAAAGAGTATATCACGAAGGATAATGGGGGCACAAAGTCACCCCAGAATCCTTAACACAAAAAGGAAAGGAAAACACAGACTGAAATCAATTGTGAAATTACAAAGTCTTCTCACAGTTGGTTTCAGGACACTTCTTTGTTACCTTCACTAATTCTGTGCAATAAATTAAATGAATAAGGACACCTTCAGATGACGCAAGTTAGAACAACACAAAGTCTGTGAAAAACTTGTTTTCTCATTTAGATAACAATGGAAATGAAATTACAACCTGAGCTCAAAGTCTTATTCTTCTTCTTTTAAAATGGGTAGAGTTTCATTCTTGTAAAAAATGAGAAGTCTCTTTTACAAATGAGAGAATTAACAAACTTGTAGCTACTACGCGGATTGGCACCTTTTTCCATGGGACGGCCCATGCTGCAGTTAATGTCTTCAATGCGTCTCTAGTTTGGTCTAGCGAGACCATGCTGAGAATAGTGCACTGCCATAACTATGGCATGTCCCTTCATCTGACATGTCTCCTCCTTAATATGGACTATCTGGTCCTTTGCATATTTGTCTTTACTTCATGGAAGAAAATAGGCCGCTTCCTTGGTTTGGTGCGCTCAAAAGTCTACTCGATCCATTGTTTCACCTATTAGGAATAGCTCTTTTAAAGATATTTTTGGTCCTTTGGTCTCACTCCTCTCTTTATTGCTTAAGCGCTTCTTTGCTCTTTATAGCCATTCTTGCGTATGTCTTTGGGGGGTCCTTTCTGTGTCTTTGACAAGTGGCAAGTTCTGCTATTATGAAACTCATTAGAAACTTACAAAAAATGGGGTCCACGACATGTTTTGCCTGAGCAACTCCAAAAGGGGAACACGGATGCAAACACTTTTCACATTTTGCTGAGTCATAACAAGATACATGATGTATTCCGCTTAACTTATAGAAGCTTTAGAAACCTTTGGGGGTCCTGTAGAAGATGACACATGACAGCTTTCACTCTGCTTTGTCTTTTTTCATCAAGCATTTTTCCACGGGCTTTTCTCTTCAGTCAAGGTTTTCCTTTGACTGAGGCCACCTTTGAGCTTTTGAACCATGTTGAACCATTGAACTTTGAACTCTTTTAGTTCAACGTTCAATCGGTTCATTAGCTTATTCTGTGTCTCACTCAAACACTACTTCCTTTATCTTTCTAAGCTTTGGTTGAACCTTTGAACCTTGAACCTTTTGGTTCAATGGTTCATTTGTTGAAGCCCCTTTTTGTCTAAGTCCATGGAAGTTCCTTTCTGTTTGCATCTTTGTTCAGGCTTTTTTTGTTAGGAAAAAAGCTTGAAAGAATTCCTTCAGACAAAAAGTTCGAAGGAAAGCTTCTGTGACTTAGCCATTTGTTCTTCTTTGTTTCTTTAGACTTTTCTTTGGGTGAATTCCTTTAGACAAAAAGTCCGAAGGAACTTTGCGTTAACATTTTTTTGAGAAAATCTTCTCGAGAGAATTCTTTCAGCCCCTTGGACTTAGCCATTTCCATTGGACAAAAAGTTTGAAAAAATTGTTCCTTTTGGGCCTTTGAATAAATTTGAAGGAATTTTGTCTTTTCTTTGACCTTTGAACCAATGCTACCTGCCCTCCGCAAGGGCACTTGCCTTTTTTGCTTTGGGGCAGCCCCTTGAACCTTTCGATTGAACCAATCGATTGAACCAACTTTCATTCAACGGTTCAACGGTTCATTCTTCATTATTTGGCAAAGTCCTTTGTTCTTTTGCACCAAGCGTGTTGAACCACTTTGGTCATTGAACCTTTAAACCAAAGTGGTTCAAAGTTTAATGGTTCAAGCCTAAGTCCTTTATCATTTTCCAATTGAAATCTTTTTGATTGAACTGAGGCACTGAACCAATCCTGGAAAAGACTAAGTATTAGAAGCTTGTTCTTTTGACTGAACTTGCCTATAGAATATTTTTTTACCTATTGAACCTGTGAATCCCCTTTACAGAAAAATCTTAAAAATGAGGAATTTGAAAGCTCAGAACAAATTTTGAGAAGGGAAGAGAGAAATTTTGGTCTATAGGTTGTCCCAAAAATGAGTGGCATTTTTTGAGGACAACAACTGGCTCTAGTTAGGGAACTACCTTCAGTTGGAAACTTGAAACATAGCTAAGGGGAGTAGAAACCGGAATCTCCAGTGCCTTGAAGTGTGCCATTGGGCTACGGAGTTGAGCTACCCAAAATGAAAGGCTCCAAAAAATGAAAATGAAAAGCACAAAAAAAAACAAAGACTTTACAAATATACAAATGTACAAGTGAATTTATTTGGTACTTCAAGAATTAAAGTACCTCAGATGCTACCCCTTGAGAGGTAGTGAAAATGGCCTTCTATCCTGATAAACCAACAAAAAGCCATTTTGCCTCCAGATTCGGTGATGGGTGAATGGAACTCACCACCAGGAATTCAATCTCTTGTGTGTTCCTCTTGGTTCTCTTCTCTTGTTGCCCCTTGGCAAGACTTGCTTTCTAGTCTGAGAACCATGAATCTTGGTTCTCCTACGGAGTCCCTTTTTCTGATTTTGATGGGCAGTAACCTGGTTTATTACCATAATTTGCTATTTTGATAGTTCAGTCTAACACATGTATTGATTTTCCCCTTTAGATGCCTCATAGACCATCAGCTCAACATCTCCTTTGTCTCGAGTAGCTCCTCATTCGAGTAACAGAGATTCATACTCAGCAGTGTTGTTGGTGTTGCTGAACTACAACTCATGTAAAGAAGGAAGAATATCCCCCTTAGGAGATATCAACACCAACTTGGCCCCAACACCTGTAGAGGAATTACTTCCATCCATTTCCCAGATGAAAACATCACCAGAAATGGATCTTCTATCACATTTCTCTTCATTAGAGATGGAAGACCCTTTTTCATTTATATTGTGCCCTACCAATCCTTCTGATGTCTAGTTTGAATCAATTCTTGGATCACCACCTACCAGACTTTCATCTCTAGGAACATGGATGTTCTCCATGGTCAAGAAGTAATCACCCCTGCTTGAAAACTCAAACAAAATTTGAGCTTCAGGGGTCGACATTTGGGTCTTGACATCTTGTACCAACTTGTCTAACTGATTGGAGTTGGACTGTAGGACTTCAAAATTAGTCATTTGAATTTTAGTCTTTTTGACATGATCAGTTATGTCAAATGATTGAATTAGACTAGGCATAGAGGATGGGAGTTCATCCTTTTGGTTTTTAGGAGGGGCGAGAGGACTAGACTGTGAAATTGAAGTAAAAGTTGCAAAACTGTTTGGGATACTTACTTCTTTAGCAACCACCGGGTCCTTTGGCTGGAAAGACAGAGTGGTTCCATGTTCAGTAATTGAAATTGTTGGTTGAGGTTACTTCTCTATTTTTCCTTTATCAGCTTGCTGAGCTGACTGGTTCTGGGACTGGGTGAACATAGCATATGGTCCCTCATCTACATCACCTTCAATTTTGGGTTCATCCTGGTAATCTAAGAAACTGATGTGAGAGTCACAAAATGACTCTTCTTGATTCTTCATGAAGAGACCAACGTCATTTTCTTGATTAAACTCAGGTTGGAAAACAAAATCATGCTCTGTTTCCAAATATCCAACTGCTGAGTTGGCTAGAGGTGCTTCAATGGCAAGGTTCCTCTATGGGGGAAGAAGATGATTGGGTTGCTCTTGATGTGCCTGATTAGGGAATGTCCTCCTTGGTACATCTTTGTATGAAGGAGCAGATGACATCCCTTGTGCCATTTGTCTTCTGAGGGCTAGCACTTTATTTGCTAACTTCTGCACCATTGGATCAATGGTGGCTATAGGTGAGTTATCAGAAGATGAGGAAGATGCGCCTCTGTTTGAATCCCTTCTTATCTTTCCAGCCAAGATAAGGTTATCTTCTAACTCAGTGGCTAAGTCTTGAGCAGCTTCAAGATCTATGCTACCAGCACGTCTTAGCAAAAAACTCACTTTATTCAGTTGTGAGTTTATGAAGAAGCATTTGAGGTTCTCAGGTGTGGGCTGAGTAACTACAGGAATCCTATTTCTTAGCTTGTCGCATTTTATAATAAAATTCCTCATGGGCTCATGAGGTTCCTTCTTCATTTGTGTAAGTTGGGCTAGCAAAGCATGAGCATCTTCTATAGGTTTGAACCTTGTTTCAAACTTGGCTTTGATAATGTCCCAGCCAGTCACTGATCTAGTCTGCAGATGGTAAAACTAGTCTACAACAGCACCTTGTAATGTCTCCACAAAAACCCTGACTACCACGTCTTCAAATTATACCCCTATCACACCACAGGGTATGGTGAAGGCTGCAATGTGTTCATCAGGGTGGACTCTTCTATCACCAAAGAATTTAGGGAAATTCTTCCTTAAACTGAGTGGTAGCTCATGCAGGGGTGCAGTTAGATTAAGTGGGCCAAATGAGTTACCCCAGGGGCCTCGAACTGCCATGATCAAATTATGAACAATAGGGATAACACATCTGAGCAGAGTTGCTAGATTATAGGACAAAAATAGAAAAGAAACTAGCCCTGCTTCAGCTTAAATCTTGAGGCTTCAAACTGCGTACTCTTTTCTAGTGACTCTAGTTTTGCAGACTAGGTAAAATAATGGAAATAGAGATGGAGGATGGTAAGGCTAATGATAGTGGGTAAGACATGGAACGGAGTCCCCAAAATCTATAATGAATAAGAGTTATAATGATTATGGGTAAGACATAGGTGATGTTTCAATCTGAAACTTGAGGTTCCAAATTACACAAAATTACTGTGTCCCCAGCGGAGTCACCAAAAACTATTGGGTGAATATTTTGTCTACCAGCTAACTAGCATTTAAAATAGTTCCTATCACCACAACATAGGGAGATTGGTCATCCAAATATGTAGGTTTACTGCATAACAAGGGGACAAATCTCTCCTCTCATCAAGGGGAGGTTCCCTATTAAATATGCAGAGCTATATACAATATAAATAAGTAAAAAGTAAGACACAGGGGTGGGACAAACCATTCATCTCTCTTTTTTTAGAGATGATGCACATAGACAAAGGAGAAAATCTTGGCTATAAATGCTGAAGGCACTTCTCTTCTTTCAAAAGTGTCCTTATAGGAAACAACAGGAGTTTCTTTCAAGTAGTAAAATAACCAGTGATCAAAAGAACGTAAGAACAACAGGATGAAATAGAGCTCAAAGTCTCCTCCTTAACTACCTAAAGAGTATATCACGAAGGATAATGGGGGCACAAAGTCACCCTAGTATCCTCAACACAAAAAGGAAAGGAAAACACAGACTGAAATCAATTGTGAAAGCACAAAGTCTTCTCACAGTTGGTTTCAGGACACTTCTTTGTTACCTTCACTAATTCTATGCACCAAATTAAATTAATAAGGACACCTTCAGATGACACAAGTCAAAACAACACAAAGTCTATGAAAAACCTACTTTCTCATTTAGATAATAATGGAAATGAAATTACAACCTGAGCTCAAAGTCTTAGTCTTCTTCTTTCAAAATGGGCAAAGTTTCATTCTTGTAAAAAATGAGAAGTCTCTTTTACAAATGAGAGAATTAACAAACTTATAGCCACTACACAAGGATTGGCACCTTTTTCCATGGGAAGGCCCATGCTGCAGTCAATGTCTTCAATGCGTCTCCAGTTTGGTCTGGAGAGACCATGCTAAGAATAGTGTGCTATCATAACTATGACGTGTCCCTTCATCTGACATGTCTCCTCCTTAATATGGACTGTCTGGTCCTTTGCATATTTGTCTTTACTTCATGGAAGAAAACAAGCCATGTCCTTGGTTTGGTGCGCTCAGAAGTCTACTCGATCCACTGTTTCACCTACTAGGAATAACTCTTTTGAAGATATTTTTGGTCCTTTGGTCTCGCTCCTCTCTTTACTGCTTAAGCACTTCTTTGCTCTTTATAGCCCTTCTTGCCTATGTCTTTAGGGGGTCCTTTCTATGTCTTTGACAAGTGGCAAGTTTTGCTGTTATGAAACTCATTATAAACTTACAAAAAATGGGGTCTATGACATGTTTTGCCTGAGTAACTCCAAAAGGGGAACACGGATGCAAACACTTGTCACATTTTGCTGAGTCATAGCAGGACATGTGACGTATTCTGCTTAACTTATAAAAGCTTTAGAAACCTTTAGGGGTCTTGCAGAAGATGACATGTGGCAGCTTCTACTCTACTTTTTCTTTTTTCATCGGGCATTTTTTTGTGGGCTTTTCTCTTCAGTCGAGCTTTTCCTTTGACTGAGGCTACCTTTGAGCTTTTGAACCATGTTAAACCATTGAACTTTGAACTCTTTCAGTTCAAAGTTCAATCGGTTCATTGGCTTATTCTGTGTCTCACTCAAACACTGCTTCCTTTATCTTTCTAAGCTTTGGTTGAACCTTTGAACCTTGAACCCATTAAACCTTTTGGTTCAACGGTTCAATGGTTCATCTATTGAAGCCCCTTTTTGTCTAAGTCCATGGAAGTTCCTTTCTATCTGCGTCTTTGTTCGGGCTTTTTTCGTCAGGAAAAAAGCTTGAAAGAATTCCTTCAGACAAAAAGTCTGAAGGAAAGCTTCTGTGACTTAGCCATTTGTTATTCTTTATTTCTTCAGACTTTTCTCTGGGTGAATTCCTTCAGACAAAAAGTCTGAAGGAACTTTGCCTTAACATTTTTCTGAGAAAATATTCTCGAGAGAATTCTTTCGGCCCCTTAGACTTAGCCGTTTCCATCAAACAAAAAGTCTGAAATAATTGTTCCTTTTGGGCCTTTGAACAAATTCAAAGGAATTTTGTCTTTTCTTTGACCTTCGAACCAATGCTACCTACCCTCTACAAGGGCACTTGCCTTTTTCACTTTGGGGCAGCCCCTTGAACCTTTCGATTGAACCAACTTTGGTTCAATGGTTCAACGGTTCATTCTTCGTTATTTGGCAAAGTCCTTTGTTCTTTTGCACCAAGCGCGTTGAACCAACTTGGTCGTTGAACCCATTAAACCTTTGAACCAAAGTGGTTAAAAGTTCAATGGTTCAAGCCTAAGTCCTTTATCATTTGTCGATTGAAATCCTTTTGATTGAACCGAGGCGCTGAACCAATCCTGGAAATGACTAAGCGTTAGAAGCTTGTTCTTTTGACTGAACTTGCCTGCAGAAGCTTTTTTTACCTATTGAACCTGTGAATCCCCTTTACGAAAAAAGCTTAAAAATGAGGAATTTGAAAGTTCAGAACAAATTTTGAGAAGGGAAGAGAGAAATTTTGGTCTGTAGGTTGTCCCAAAAATGAGTGGCATTTTTCGGGGACAACAGGGGGTAGGTTAGCATGTTATTCTAAAGTTTCATCACCTGACTCCATTATTATGGGTGGTGTCGTGGGTGGTATAACTTTCCCTAAATGGAGGTGAACTTCATTGATGTTCACCATGTATGTCAGGTACTGAACAACCTCAATACTAAATGTGGATTATATTGGATTATTTTAAAGATTCTATAGGGGTTGGGTAGGTAGCTGGTTAGGCTTGGGTGCAACTTGTGTATTGAGCATAAGAGCAGGAGGTTATTGTTTTTATTGTGGAGTAAATCCTCTTGGAGGGCTGCCCCATGGATGGTTAGGTCTCTAGGGCTATTGCCACTGGTTTGTGAAGGGTGGGCCTTCGGGTGGTTGCCAAGCTTGCATCCAAGATGGAGATACATTTTATGGAGGCTGCCAAGAGTTTGTGGTGTAGCTTGCTTGAGGTGGCTACGATCAATAATTAGGAGGTGGAATGTTCATCCAAGGACTAGTCTAATTGGGAGTATCATTTAGAAATTGTGAATTAAAGGAGGTAGAATTTGCAAAAGGTGGATTTTGTACCATACCTTCATAAGGTGGTCTTTAAACCCATGTATTTATTTATGCAACATAGAAAACCTGGTCACTATCTCCTCCTATAGCATGTAGCTCTACTATTTTTGGTTCTTCAACTGTGATGTGAGCTACTTTAGCCTAAACCTCATGACATCTAAAATCAACCTTTTTCTTCTTATAGTGTGGATAGTAAATGGTCAAGGCTTGATCCAAAACTACTTACTTTTGTATTGAGTGTAGGTTGTCTAGTTGGGTTGCCAAATGGATAATGATATCCTATTTCATGTCTTATAATAGGTTACTAACCTTAGTTTTTGACAGGTCATTTGCAGTTACCAATGGAAGCTTACTACCCCTAGCTTTGTTTATGGCAGATCTAGAATAATTCTTGCTCAGCTCTTTGATATCTAAGAATGGTAGGTGAGAAATATCCCCTCCACTCATTAGGTCCAAGGCTTATGGACAATATTCTTTGACTCCTTTCAGAAAGATGAATTTTAAAGGTTTTTTTCTCCAAGTGCACTTTGTTTGAATTTTTGTACACTAAACATGAATTGTTCAACATAGTTCTCCAAGGATTTATCTCTGTCCTGAGTCATCCTAAAGATGTCATTTCTTATATAAATTCTTCCTCTTCTATATTCCTAATACTTAGCCAAAAATTTCTTTTTCATGTCCTCCCAAGTGTGGAATGAATTACTACCTAGTCCCATAAACCAATGAAGTGATGAGTCTTTGAGAGTAGCTGGAAAAAGTTTCAATTTTTGTGCATCCTTCCTATAGTCATAACTTCTACTGAGGATATCAAATTTGAACAAGAATGTGTCTGGGTCTTCTGATAAGGTACCTCTAAAATTGGGTAAGGTTGAGGATGGGATGTTTTTTATTTATGTTACGCATGTTGCATCTAGAATATAAAATTTAAAAGTAACTATGTCTGGAGTCTCATTGTCCTCCACAAAGTCTCCTTTGCTCATGATGGATCTTCTTATGATATGGATACCAAAGGTACTTAGGATCTCATCCTCAAACTCTGTGTCAATCCCTTGGCCAACACAATAATAAATGTTTATCTATTGATCCTCAATCTTTTTACTAGATGGAGGGTCTAAAGATTCTCTTGAGCTTGCTTTGATTTGATCAAGAAAGCCTTACTAAAATGTTGTAAATATGTTACTCTCTAGAGCGTCAGGTTCATGTAATTTCTCTCCTTCGTTTCTTTGTACTAGCTCAACTAATGTTATTTCTACTTTTGTTCCTTTTTCAGAGCCAATAATACTTTTTTTGCAAGCTACCTCCTTTGATTTGTAGTGTTTTCTTCTTCAAGAGCCTTATGACTTATGGTATATTCTTCAACAAGATTCTTAGTTACTAAAAGTATTTGTGGTTCTTTTCCAACAAAAACTTATGGCTTGTTTGGTAGGAATATCCCTTAAGAATATCTTTCTCTCTACATAAATGTTATGCCACTTCTTTAGCTGTCATATCCCTTCCTACACAGAGTTAGTTTTTTTTTTCCATGTGTTTCAAGGGGGTTGTCTAGACCAATTTTTTTAAAAATAATGCAGAAATAAAGGAAGGATGAAATCAAAACAATAAGAATTGAAATTCTACTTCTAAAAAGCAGTAAAGATTATTTACTAAAATTAGGAAAAAATTATTCTAGAAAGCAGGAAATGAAAGCAATAAAATTTATTTTAGAAAGCAGGAAATGAAAGCAGGAAAATTTATTTTAGAAAGTAGGAAATGAAAGCTAGAAAATTTATTCTAGAAAGAAAGAAATGAGAGCAATAAAATTTATTCTAGAAAGTAGGAAAATTAAAAGCACACTTTACCAAAAATAAATCACTTTTTTAGGAAATAAATTTTAGAAACATGAATTAAGTAACTTATGCACTGTTTACTTCCAAAAACTTAGACATTTGGCATAAGACACTGTAGTACCCTCACTCAACTTGTTGGACTGGAACTATATATCCAATAACTTATACATCTAGCATAAGACACCGCAGTGCCCTCACTTGACTTTCTCGATTGGGTAGAATAATACATTAACCAATAAAATTTAATGATTGATTTCAAAAACAATAATTGACACCCTCCCTAGAAATGGTGCCAAAATATTATGTATACTAATTACTCAGTGATTACCAGATTCACCAGTCTGATTAAACATTAATTGTCAACTTAGGGTGCATAATATTCTTAAGAGTGTCATCACTATATATGCATTACTGATTCAAAAATAAACTTGATTTTCCAATTGTAGTATAATGAATTTATGCTAAATTTACCAAAAATATATATGATGAAACTACTATGACAAAATTACAAAACTATTCCACGCTTATATACCATACATATATCACACTTATATAATCAAACTTAATAGTAAAATCAACTTACACAACACACTAATAATTAAGGAGGGTTAGGATCTTCACAACAACTCGTTCTGATGGGGCCCTTCCTCATTCAGAACTGAACTCCAATCCCTCTCTGAAAGAGTTCATAAACTTCTTACAAATTCAAATTTCTCATTACTCAATTATGAATACAAATGCTATAGTTCAAAAAATTCTATTATTACCTTCTCAAAATTATCTAACTCCTAGTCTGATCTAGGTTCTGCCTTTAAATACAAAAGGTAGTTTATTGACTCTTAACTAAAAACATCAAACTAAAAAAAAATACAAATACCTAGAAACTACCCCAGTCAACCTTTAAGTGGTTAGTAACTAAAGTTACTTGTTTTAAGTTTAACTGGGTTAGAGACAAGGCATGCTATTTTGTTGTTTTATTTCGTTTTGTCTTTTCTCATTATCCTTGTCTTTCCCATCTTTGGTAACAATTCCAATGTCTCCTTGCATGTAGAGAATCTGTACAACAACTATGATTCTTTCCAATCACTCATTTGGTTCTCCCAAGACATCTAGATGTGTTTACAAGATCTCCTCAATAATAACTCTATTTTGCATAGTGGATGCAGGCACTCTACGGTAGCTACAGACAACCTATAGGTGAAACCTTTGGTTGTTGCGAGCACTCTGTAGTGGCTGTAGGCAACTTTTAGGTGAAGCCTACAGTTGCTTCAGGCACTCTGCAAGGGCTATGTGAAACCTATAGATGAAGCTTATAGTTGCTATGAACACTCTGTAGTGGCTATGATCAACCTGTATGTGAAGCTTATAGTTGATACAAGTAGCCTATAGTAGCTATGGCTGAGCAAGATTATGAATCTTTTCATGACCATTCAAATACTCGTTAGATAAAGTCACACCAATATAATTCAATCAAGGAAAAACATCAATAATTCATAACATAACACACACACACACATATCTCAATGAACATACAAAATCATAACTTCATTCATTCATTTGCATTAGTGACAGATAGTTATGAGATTTACATAAAAAAAGATAGACTAAGCATAGATGAGGCTATGCAAGTAAGAAATTGGTGGCCTCATCACCAACCTCCAGGAACAAGTCACCACCCTTAAAATCAATCACCAAACCCTAGGGTGAAATCGCCACCCTTCCAAAGCTAAAAATATTGAAAAAACTTGAATGTTGAAGCTCAATACAACTCATGTGTGAAACTACCCTAGTTTTAAAATTAAGGGTTTACTTCCCTAAATTCACTTATCGAAGAGGGGTTTCATCTTCCAAGGTAGTAAGTTAAGCAAACATGCTCAAACTCATAAATTTTATGCAAAATCATGGTAGCCTATCAAATGATCATCATTCCCCTTCTTATACTCTTGTTTTTCATCAAACCCTTTTAAAAAAGGGGCACTCCACTTGGAGGGAGAGTTAGAGTAGTTTTAAAAAGATCACACCTTATCTTCATTAAGGGTTAACACATGCTCTAAAAGCCCCTTTTTAAGTCATAATCAAAATTAGAAAAGGGGTGGCCAACATAAAGTCCCTTAGACATATTATTATTTTAAGTATTTAGGAATACTTTTTGTTTTAAATAATAATATTATTCTAATCTCTAAAAGGGGACATTACAATCCACCCTTCCCAAATTTGATTATCTTCAAGTAAATTCAAGCTCACCCAAATAGCTCTCTCTATAATACATGGATCCCAATTCATCCTCGTAGACTTCTAACCCAAAACATTTACTTTATGAACATAACCTTGAGCTCTAATGGGTCCCATTTTATTATTGTGGGTGGAAAACAAACTCAACTTCCCCCACTCATGTTTGTCATGTGCATGATCATTGTACTCTCCCTAAACATGTTTGTCATGTTTTCCATGTGTCATATTTATCAACACTCATATAGGTTGTTCCTAAACCTTCACATAAAAAAAACATGTCAATGAAAACAAAATATCTCTAGATCACTCCATCCATTTCACCATGCCTCATAGGCATGTTTTTCAACTCTCCTCCCATGCTTGCATTTGCTTCATACTTTCCATTCATGTGATGGACTTATAAATATCCATTCTTGTTAACCCAAACATGGCTTTAGCTATAGTATTTTATTTTCTCTCTCATAATCAACATTTTAGTAGCTAGGCACTCCTCCATGACAACTACAAACAAAATTTTGGGTTAGTTGGAAATGTGAATGACAATAGTTCTATAGCCCAAATCATGAAATTGTTTTTAAAAAAATCATCCTCTTTGAGTTTTCCTTTACACCATTCAACTAAAAATACCTTTATGATTGTCATACAAGTGCAGACGTGGTTGGTACTACTACTGGAATCATATTTTTTTTGGTATAGCCACTATCATACATGACACTCTTCACCAAACTCATCCATGTGAGTGATCTAGGGGTGTGCCAAAAACCTTCTTGTACCAAAATTTCAACAACTATCTGCCTGTAGTTTGATTTTTGCTCAACCTTTGAGTGATGACAGTCAATGTTCAACAAGGGTCTTGAGTATTGATTCTTTATCATTATGTTAGGGTACCCATCATACTTTTTATGGATTCTCATGAGCCTCCCTTCAATCCAAATACATATGTTAAAGAATTCATTTACAAAAGTAACATTGAACAATTTTGAAAACTTACCTTTCTTGTATCTCCCTAGAGTACCCGAATATGCTTTAAAAGGCCAACTCACAAAGAAAGCATACATGTACAGTTTTGGAGTAGTTATCCTTGAAGTTGTAAGTGGAAGAGTGCACGGGGATAAGAATTTTTGGGAAGAGATGTTTTATCTGATAGAATGAGTAACTGCACAAACCACTCTCTCTTAAGTTCTTAAGAATCTATACTCATTTTAGTGTCATTAATATATAAATTTTCTAAGCCCAATAAACAAGATTCAAAATGAGCGCAGACATGGGGGAAGGGGAGCGCAGACGTGGATGTGGCCCTGAAACCCTAACCCCTGCAGATGATTTTACGCTTGTTGGTGGCCAGATCTCGACCCATGGGTGGTGGGATCTTTGGTGCAGAGGTGCGGAGCTGGAAGCTTGATCTTTTTGCATGGATTTGATCTTTTACCTCAGATTTCTATGTGGTGGCTATCGTGCTGACCATTACCCTGGTCTGAGTGGATCATTGTTAATTTTTGGAGATATCTAAAATGCCATGGCGGTGATTCCTCTGTGTGAGGGGGAGATCTTTGTAGACACTTGGGTGGATGGGTTGGGTGATGGTGGCAATGAGTCCAGAGGTAGGTTCTTTGTTGGTGGTGCTGTCTATTTTGGGCAGCGCATTGGTACACAGTGCTTAATGTAGAGATCTGTCATTTTGCGTGTTTTTTTATTTTGCTTTAGTCTGTCGGATAGAGGATGGAACCTGGGTGGGATCTCTTACCCGAGTTAGATGACCATCCTGTTCTGGTATGCGAAGCTTTAGTGTTTGCATAGGGGAAAATCTATTTCCTCGATGGTTGGTGTTTGAGCCACGGTGCCTTGCATAGGGAAAATTGAAGAAACCCTAAGCCATGGAAGAGCCCTGCTCATTAAAATGATGGGTTTGGTAGTTTTGCTTTCGCTGTTTCTAGCGCTTTCAGGTTGTATGCCTGGTTCTATTTAGGTTTTAGGTCCTTATAAAACTCGGGGAGCTTTAACTGGTTTTCTTGTTGGTTTTAGGTCCATGTAAAACTTGGTTTAGTAACCATTTTTTGGTGTGTTTGCCTCTTTTGGCAGTTTGTAATGCCTATCTTTCTTAATCTGTACAGGGTTTTGGGGCCCCTTCAAAACCTATTTTTACCTTAATCTAAAACAAGATTCAAAATGAACATCATAATTTTATAATCTAAGCTTATTCTTCTGTGATTGTATTATAGATTTGGCATTTGTATGGAGAGAATAGACAGTTGGATTTGATTGATGTGAATCTTAAAAGTTCAGGCTACTCAGAGTAAGAAGTTTTAAGGACAATCAATGTGGGTCTTTTATGCATCCAAATAGATCCTATTCTAAAACCATCAATGTCTATAGTTGTTGGCATGATGGAGGGAAAAATAAATGTTTTCATGTTTCACATTGCCAACCTCCATATCTCATCTATAGTCAGTCAAATGTGCTTGAAGAAGAGAAGCCAATGTATTGTAGCAGGAGCTTAAGTTTGGAGGGACTACGGAAAGGAATCATCTCTTCCCAAGAAATTTTAATTGTCAAATAAAAAATAATAGATGATAATAAGAGAATAGTATTATATTGCATCAAGTGTCTGCTGATGTCTATCTAGTTTCAAACTCTGACCTCCCTTCATCATAATCTTAAACATAGATGATACTTTTAATGTGTATAGTGGATGTTTCATTTGTAATAATAGGTTTTCATCACAATCTTAAACATAAATGATACTTTTAGTGTCTCGAGTGGATGTTTCATTTGTAAACTTATTAAGCATGCATTATTGGTTATTTATAAAGTTATTTTGTGTTTCATTGAGTTATTTATATTAAGATTTATGAGTCTTAATTTTTACATAGAGTTTCTATAATTTGGGTTGTAATATTAAAAAAATCATATATCATAACTTTTGTGTTGGTATATATATTATTTGTATTCATATTATCAAATACATAAAAATTTTGATATGGAATTTTGTTATATTGTAAACAAATTAACATTAACTCTAAAGGAGGTATTTTATTTCATTGTTTTGGTATTAATTTTTTTTTGTGTGTTATAAGCTAGATCCCTGATTTTACTTGGTATTGCAATGTTTGTGCAAAGGTGTTTTTTTATTTTTCTGTAATTGATGGTTGCAATTGGAAAGGTCAATATCTTGATGGTGAGATAAAATTTGTAATTGGAAATGGCAATATCTTGATGGTGAGATAAAGGATAATATATTGATGGTGTTTATATGTTATATATTAATAACTCTCATAATCAATCTCTAAAAATTGTTAAGAATTCAAAGAGTTCAAGGCGATCTTATAATTTTTAATGTTTAACTTATTTAATTGTAATTCTTCAAATATGTGCTTGTTTGAATGGAAAGATTGCATACCTCTAAATATATGTAGAATATGATGTCTCAAAATATGTGCTTGTTTGAATATAAAGGTTGTACACATCCAAATATATGTAGAGTATGATATCTCATAAATAATACAAAAAAACATTCTCATCTTATTTTTTTTTATAGAAATCTACATTTAAAAGAATTATTTTCTAAATATATTTTGTTTGATTACTTTACTTATTATACCTAGCAATTAAATTTAATGGTAGACTTGTTTGTTTGATAGTTCATCTAAATATTTTCATTTTATTTTATATAATCATTAAAACATTTTAGAAATATATTATGATTAAAAAGTATAAGATTATTCTATTGAGTGTTAAAATCAGTTCAATATATCATAACAATTAAATTAAAAATAGTTAATAAAATGTCAATAAATTGATTGGATGGATTATAATATTAAAATATTTATTAATATTAAAAAAATTGAAAATATTTTATTTCCCACATTTTAAAAATGAAATGTGTACTAATTTAATCTTAAAATAACAACTTTTCATTATGAAAGGATTGAATGAATATATACCATTTAAATTGAGACCAGCCCTTCAAATTTAATGTGAGTATTAACAATGGGATAATAACTGTAACTAGGACACCAATTTTAAATTATTAGGTTATGTTTCATTTCAAGGTTTGATGTGACAGGGAGTGTCTGAATCTTTTATATATTTTAATGGATTTTTACAGAGGCTCCATCAATCTCCTCAGATGAGCCTGGTCTTTACTTTGCAATGCTCACTATTGATCTTTGATTCAAGCTCCCATAATTGTGCCACTTGGTAGCTCTACATGCCTTCTGTGCCTATTGACTCTTTGAATCGACCCACACCATTGATCTCTATAAGTATGAACACCTGTGAACCATTGATCTTATGTCCAAGTTCCATAAATGTGACACATGTCACTAACATGTTCATTCTTTGACATATTGAATTTTATACACATCATTGGATCACAATCTATGATTTAACACACACCATTAGATCTACTGACTAGTTGACCTCAGATGTCAACGTAGTTAAACTTGATAGTCTCTGGCCCATCATAGTCTGCAAGAATAACTTTGAAGGTTTATAACTTGAGCTAGAAAACACTTCAAGAGTCCAAATATTTAGGGAACCTTCTTGGCACTATAAACAACATCTCCATGAAAACCTTTGACCTTGCTTGACTTTTTGAGTACCTGTATTAAATACATAAACTTGCTATTTCATTCATATCTATATGTTGTGTAGTGATGATCAGGCTTCTCTTAAGATAGAAGATGCTTGTTTCTCACTCCAAAAGATCACATGACACACCAAAACTTCATCAAGACATCTAGGGATGCCTCACAACCTCTTATTTGTCCTTACTGATCTACACATATGCCATATATTCTTCAAGATATAAATTTGATCACTTTGTCATTAATGCATTAGAACCACATTCTCTCTTTGGCATCAATGACAACCAAACATCAATGACCATGCTCAACAATCTCCTCACTTTGTCATTAATGCATTAGCACCACATACTCTCATTGATATCAATGACAACCAAACATCAATGACCATGCTCAACAATCTCTCCCTTTGTCATTAATGGTAAAACACCCTCAGAATGACTTCATTTCAACTCCTTTATTTTGATCTTTCTCCCCCTTTGACATTAATGATAAAATGTCTCTTCCTTAACATGCCAACACTCAACAGCATTCAAAAACTATTTAAGATGATCAAGATACATACTTTCAAGTGAATGAGTCAATTTCTCCCCCTTTGACATGAACCAATATGAACTTGAAATTCTCTGATCTTTGGACCTAACAAATTGCTTATAGATCTTAGAAAGATCCCTCTAACATTATGCTCCATCTCTTCAATCATCTCAAACTATTTGAGTTAGCTCCCCCTAACTCCATGACATACACAACTTGTCATATATGACAACATATTCTCCTCCCACTCAAATGACCTTTTAATGATTCATAGACAAGGAGATGACTCCCAAAATTTGTCTTAGATACTCAAATGTGGCCTTTGTCAATGGCTTAGTCATAATGTCTACAAGTTATTTTTTTATAGACACATATTCCAATTTAAAAATTTGATTACTTGCTTTTTCTCTTAAGAAATGATATCTAATAGGAATGTGCTTAGTTTTTGAGTGGATAACATAATTCTAAGAGATAATAATTGCACTAGTATTGTCACAATAGATAGGACAAGGTCTATTTTGTCTTAACTTATAATCTTCCAAAGTTTGTTTCATCCATATTATCAGAGTATAATAGGCAGCAAAAACTATATACTCAACTTTTGTAGTTGATAAAAATATAAAGGATTGCTTCTTGCTTAGCCAAGACATCAAGCATTTACCCATGAAGAAGACACCATCACTGATACTCCTCCTATCATCTACACATCTTGCCCAATATGCATCAGTGTATGTCTTTAGAGTAAATTCTTTACTCCTGGGGTACCATAAACCATACTCTATTGTGCTCTTGAGATATCTTAAGATCCTTTTGACTACTTTCAAGTGAGATTCTCTGGGATCAGCTTGAAACCTTTTTACAAGGCCCACTACTTGCATGATATTAGGCCTAGAAGCATTAGAGTATAAGAGACTTCCAATCATAGATCTATATAAAGTTTGATCAACTTTTGGTGAGTCATCTTGTTTACTTAACTTACATCCAATGATCATTGGAGTAATCATTGGCTTACAATCTAACATGTCAAAATTTATTAATATATCTTCGATGTATTTTGCCTGTGAAATGAATATCCCTTCATTAAGTTGGTTAATATGTAATATTAAGAAGAAAGAAATTTCTCCCAGCATTGACATTTCAAGCTTAATATTCATAGCATCTGCAAACTCTCTACTAATATTGTCATTGTTAGAACCAAATATTATGTCATCAACATAGACTACTACTAGTAATTGATGAGTGCCATATGTCTTGATATATAAATTATTATCAACTATCCCTTTTTTGAAGCCTTGGCTCAATTGATACTTGTTTAACCTACCATACTAAACTCTAGGAGCTTGTTTAAGACCATATAAAGACTTCTTTAATTTGTAAACATAGTCTTGATTATTTTTCATTAAAAAACCTTTAGGTGGCTCAATATAAATTTATTTATCTCAGTTGCCATTTAAAAATGTAGATTTCATGTCCATTTGGTAAACTTTGAAACCTTTGAAGCTTGCATATGATATAAAGAGTCTAATTGCTTCCATTATTGCTTCAAGAGAAAATGTCTCATCAAAGCCTATCCCTTCAACTTAAGCATATCCTTTACACACTGTTTGGCCTTATTTCTTGTGACATCTCCTTTCTCATTCATCTTGATTCTGAAAACCCACTTAGTTCCTATCACATTTTTGTCTTTTGGCCTAGGAACTAAATCCCATGTTTCATTGTTTACTATTTGATCAAGTTCTCTTTTTATGGTAAATTTCCAATTGTCATCTTTGCTATCTTCTAAAAAAGTTTTGCGTTCAATCCTAGATAAAAAAATTATGTCTTGTTGACTCTGATTGATCAACCTTCTCCTCCTAGTCTACAAACTATCATTCGCATCTCCAATAACTTGGAAAATTAGATAATCCTTCTTTATTCTCCTAGAAGGGGATTTAGTATCTTGTCTTTCTTCTTCCTCTTCATCATCTGATTGATCAAGTATGCTTTCATTATTTGAAATAAGATTCTTAATAGTGTCAATTGTCTACAAGTTGGGCTTTTCGATGTCACCTGCCTCTTCAACTCTCATATTAGATCTTTCAATAACCTTTGAAGTCTCTTATTAAAATATTTGTAAGTGAAAATTATGGAGGAATAACCCAAGAAGATGCCCTCATCAAATCTTGAGTCAAAATTTCTAAGATTTTATTTATTCCTCTTGATAAAACACTTGATCCCAAACACTCTAAAGTGTTTGACATTAGATGCCCTATTTTTCCATTGCTCATATGGAGTCTAATCACCATTTTCTCTAACTTGGCATCTATTTAAGATATAAACAAAAGTATTGAAAGCCTCTTCCCAAAAACCAAATGAAAGTTTGGAATATTGAAGCATGGTTCTAGAAATCTCTAGGATAGTTCTATTTTTCCTCTCAACTACCCCATTATGTTGGGGTGTTCTAGTAACAAAGTATTATCTTCTAATTCCTTGTTCCTCACAAAATTCATCAAACTCATAATACCAAAATTCACCTCCTCTGTTTGATCTTACACACTTGATTTTTGATCCTTTTTCATTTTCAACAAGAGCTTTGAATGCTTTAAATTTTCCAAAAGCTTTTGATTTCTCTTTAAGAAAAAATATCCAAGTCATTCTAGTGAAGTCATCAATTAATAAAATAAAGTAGTTATTGCCTTGAATGCCTTGAGTTCTCATAGGTCCACAAAGATCTATGTGGATCAACTCTAATGGTACTATGGTAGAGTGCTCCTTAGATTTGTATGTTATTTTGACTTGCTTTCCATGAAGGCATGCCTTGCAGAGAGTATGAGGAATCTTAGTGATTTTAGGCATATGTCTTACTAGTCTTTTTGAACTAATCCTTACTAAATTATAAAAGTTCAAATGCCCAAGTCTTCTATGCCAAATCCAACTTTCTTCTAATTGAGACATGAAGCACTTTTATTTATTGGATTCATGGAACAAATACAAGTTGTTATCTACCTTATGAATGTTTAAAACTAATTTTTCAGACTTGGAACTTCTCACTTCACACCCTTTGTCATGAAAAGTCACAACATTTACTTGTTTACACATTCAGATAACAATTAGAAGATTTTGTTTTAGACCTTTTACATATAGAACATTTTTAGTTTTAGTATGACCATTATCCAAACTTATAAATCCTTTCCCAACTATGTTAGCAGAGTTTTCACCAAACCTTACTAAACTTTAATTGCATTTCTTGAGTGAAATGAACTTACTCTTGTCTCCTATTATATGACTTGAACATCCACTATCTATGTACCATTTCTCATTTTCATCCTCTTGAGTATGTAAAGTAGTTGGTACAAACATGGATTCTTCTTTTGAGTCTTGCTCCTTCTTTCTTTGATTCTTGGTTTTGTCTTTCTTGAACCACTTGATGGTGTCAATAAATTTAAAGTCCTTTTTCCAAAAGTACCTTTTAAAATACTTGGCTATAAGTCCCTATTGATTGTAGTTATAGTAGATAATCTCATTTATTCTCTTTAGAGAGTAAGTATAGTCCTTATATATGTGACCATATTCATTACAAGTATAACAGTGTACTTACTTGTAATGAATATGGTCACATATATAAACTAACCTGATAAAAAAAACTAACCTCTTAACCCAAGACATCTCATCACATAGGTTAGTTTTTCTTATCAGGCTTAGCTATAGTTGAAAACATAACTATAGTTGTTTATGTTAATCACACATTTTGTTTGATCATCAATACCCAAGACATCTCATCCATAGATTCTTTTGTATAGTTGGATTTCTTCTCATTTTTAGATAAAAGAGCATCAATATAAGTCATAAATTTACCTTCCAATTGATCCATTCTTTGATTTAAATTTGTATCAACCATAATGTGTAATTTTTTTACTGTTGCTTCTATCATTCCTACTTGTGTCTTCACACTATCAATACTTTCAAGTATCTTATGAAATATAGAGGAATTCAGATCTAAATTTTTAATCCCTATCATGTTATTCAATCTTTCAAAATTTTCTTTTAGACATTCATTTTTTCCCTTGAACATTTGAGTTATGATAAAGCACATATTAGTTCACCTTGAAGAAAAATATTCAGCCTCTTTATCTTTCATTGGACCCATGATCACCTTCAAGTGATTAAACTTGCAATGAAGGTCCTGTTCTGATACCAATTGTTAGAGGTAAAATGACTGAGGGGGATGAATCGATGATTCAAGATATTTCAAACTTCAAATGTAATTCTTTCAAACTCTTAATAAATGAATAGAAGCATTCATAAAGCATATAATATGTTCATAAAAATGAAAATCAAGATGATCCAAGATCACACATATTATATAAGATTTATGTGGGAAACCCTCTTAGGGAATAAAACCCACTCTCAAACTTGAAAACATATGGACTACTTGTCCTATAATATGATCACAAACATGAGACCTTTTAGTGAAGCACCCACTTCACAAAGAGTAACCACCCCTAAATATGAACAAACACCCACTTTTTCTAGATGTTGAGCACCCATACAACACCTTATGAAATCCACAACTCTATAAATCTGATTGTAGATCAATCTGATTGGAGAAACAATGTTTAACACCTCTCTTTCAGCTCATCACACACACTCAAACTTACTCATACAAGTAATACATTCAAACACCCCTTTAAATCACTCTAAGATTCTTAGGTCATACTAAATCTACTTTGTACTTAAGTCCATCCACTAAGCACACTCTCTCTGATTTATTTCCTTCATCTCTATCTTTTTCTCTCTCAACACATTCACACACAAGTCTATAAACCATTGTCTTGGTCTCCACATTTTATAGAATCTTCATGAATATCAACATCTAGGTTGGCCATAATACTTTACATAACCCTTAAGACATCTAACATGCTAACACATAGCTCAAATACATTTTCATAGGTTGGCCATAACATCTATGGGTCACACTTAAGTAGCTATACCTTTCAATTAGGCCTTAGTATTGCTTATAAGTCTGATGGAGACCTATTACCCCTTTAACACTTCATCAAATAAAAATAATAACACAAGATCACTTTCAAATACATGGATCCACTCTATATGAGCTCTAATACATCTTTAAATGATTGCTTTCCCCAAAACACTCTTCTTCTAAATCATAATTTATTCAAATAATTATTAGATTGATCACATAGATTGAAAAGAGAATGATATTGTATAACATATTACACATTATCCAAACCATACATAAAGGCCTATTAAATAGGCAAAGAAAATAACCACTTGAGAATCATGGAAAGGGTAGGTGAAACAAACTATGTTGGCTACCATGAAATAGCTAAGCCTGATAAAAAAAACTAACCTCTTAACCCAAGTGGTTAAGGCAACTAACCATTACCTTAGTCAATAACCCAAGGTATATACATAATTATTCTAACACCCTCCATTAATGATAAAACCATAAATAAGACCAAGTTTATCATTAAATTTTATGAACTTGTCTGCACTAAGTGGTTTGGTCATAATATCAGCTGTTTGTTCTATAGCAGGATAGTAGAAGAGACTGATGTCTTCATTTGAAACCAACTATAAGATGTAATGATGGTGAACCTTAATGTGTTTGGTTTGGGCATGAAATAATAGATTCTTCACCATTTTTAGAACACTCTGGTTGTCAAAAAAAATTAGATTAGGCCTTGATGACTCAAACTGAAGATCCTCCAAGATTTTATTTATCCACATAGTCTCATAACCTACACTAACCATAACTTTATACTCTGATTCTATTAAAGATAATGCCACTGTATTTTATATTTTACTCTACCATGAGAAAAATCTTGAATCAAGAGTGAATACATAGCCTATTGTATATTTTCTTGAATCTACTAATCCTTACCAATCAGAGTCAGAATATCTTGAAAGCTCAAAATCTATAAACTTCTCATATAGTATGCCAAAGTCAAGAGTACTATTGACATATATAAATACCTATTTTTTAGCTAACCAATGTAATTTATATGGTTTAGACATGAAGTGAGATAGAAAAATCACTGCAAAACAAATATCTGGTCTAGTGGTACTGAGGTAAATGAGACTACCCACTAGCTGTTGATAAACTATTTCATTAACTGAAGGTGAAGTAGTGTCATTTGAAATTTTAACTTCAATTCCATAGGTGTCTGAGTTGGATTACAATCCATCATTCTAAACCTTTCCAACAATTTTTTAGCATACTTATTTTGTGACATGAATACAACACAATCACCTTGTTAAAAGTCAACACCTAAACAGTATTTTAGTAGTCCTAAGTTTGTCATGTTAAAAGCACAACAAATATTAGTCTTCATCTACTGAATGAGACTAACACTACTCCTAGTGATGGATATATCATCAACATATACAATGAAAATTAATATATCATCACCAAACACCTTTACATAGAGATTTGGTTAAGAGTTACACCTTTTGAAACTAGATTCCCTAAGGTATGTATCTATCTTCATATATTAGGCTCAAGGAGCCTACTTAAGCCCATACAAAGACTTGATCAACCTATAAACAAGATGTTCCTTACTAGGAACCTAAAAACCCTATGGCTAAACCATGTATACTTCCTCCTCCAAATCTCCATTTAAGAAAGCACTCTTGACATCCATTTGGTGCACTTGCCATCCAAACTGAGCAGCAATAGCAACAATCAAATAAAAAGTTACCATCTTTGTAGTAGGAGAAAAAGTATCCTCATAATCAACCCCTTCCTCTTGTGCATATACTTTTACAACAAGTTTGGATTTGTGTTTGTCTAGGGAACCATCTACTTTGCATTTTACCTTATAAATCCATTTACAACAAATGGATTTCTTTCTTGGTGGTAGCTCCATGATCTCCCAAGCCTTATTTTTCATCAAGAAATCATCTTCCAATTGCATGGATGATTCCCACTCATGCTTCCCTTTGGCATCTAAAAAATAATTAGGCTCAAATACATGTGAAACAATAGTTGTTAGAGAAAAATTGTCATGCTCACCTCTATTACCAAACTACTTTCCTGATCTCAATCTTCTTCCTTCCATACCTTGAGATAAGTCTCCCTCCTTTAGTGCTTCAATTATGGAAGAATACCACTTTGGCTTCTTTGGTTTTTCTAGTGGAACTTCACAATGAATGCAACAATTCGCTCAATGGAATGTGATTACACTGATGAACTAGAATCTTTCTCAAATTTCACATCACAACTTATAATAGAATCATTAAAAGAAAACAATGACTCAATATATGAAACTGTACCAATTGTTGTGAAGTATGACATTTATTTATTTACTATGAAATCTCTATTTACCACAACTTTTTTAGTAGAAACATCAAATAATTTGTAGGCCTTTACTACTCACTTTACCCAATAAACATGTATGATTTACTTTTCACGTCCAAGTTACTTCTCTTTTGAATGGGAATAACTATAAAAGCTACACAACCAAAAATTTGAAAAACACTTACATTTGGGGTTTGACCCGACCAAGCCTCCTCTAGAGTCATATTCTCCAATGATTTTATAGGAATTCTATTGAGGATGTACACCACTTTATTCACTACTTCTACCCAATATCTATATGGGACATTTTTACTTTGGACCATATAACTAGTCATGACCTTCACCATCCTATTTTGCTTTCCATAACTTCATTTTATTGTAGAGTGTAAGGGGTAGTGTACTGTCTATGTATGCCTTTAGTGACACAAAAATACTTGAACTATTTTGAGATGAACTCACCCCCATTATCTGTTTTAAGAGATTTCATTGATCATCCTGTCTATTTTTCAACCATAGATTTCCAAGTAAAGAAGTTAGAAAAATAATCAAATTTATTTACTAGAAAGTATACCCACTTTTTCCTAGAGAAATCATCATCCAGTAACATAAAATAAAAGGCTCTAGAAGGGGTAGGTGTCTACATTAGACCATGCAAATCTGCATGTAGCATATCTAATACTCTTAGCTCTTGAAGTTTTACTAACATCAAATGAATGTCTAACTTCTTCCCCAAATGACATACAATACATACATGATGACTATCTTGAATAAAAGGAATCCCCTTAACCATCTTAGTCTTGCTTAATGTAGTCAAATATTGGAAATTTAAATGCCCATACCTTTCATGCCATAGTGAATTTATGATATTAACCACTGCAAGTGCACTTTCCTTTGCCCTCTATAGATCTATAAGCTTAAATAAGCCTTTCTCACCAATCATAATAGCAATAATCTTATTATCTCTGGTAGTGACTAAACATTGTTGTCCTTGAAAATTTATAATAAAATTAGATTTTGAAGTGATCTCACTAATTGAAAGTAGTTTTTTGTTCATATCAGGCACATACCTAAAAAATTTAAATGTATACCATACTGTACCATTAAAACTAATCTAAACATTACCATATCCCTTCACAAAATGAGTTTTACCATCTTCCAAAGATACAGATTCATTACTAGTGTCATTTTCAATAAAATCTAAGTACTAATCCTTATGGCATGTATAATGGTGAGATGCCCCTAAATCAAAGTACCAAGCTCAATTCACCACATAATTATCATTAGAACCCATGAAATCAAAATCAGTGGATGTTTCTTCACCTTCACCTTCAGCTACATTCATATGATGAGCTTTCTTTCTATTGTTAGCCATATCTTATTATCTTTTCCTGTAATCTTTCTTAAGGTGACCAGGTTTCTTATAGTAAAAACATTTCCACTTAGATATCTTATTAGAACCACTTGTGAAGTTTTGTTAGATGACTAGTAATTTTACGAAACTATTTACCCTTTCCCTTGATGAAGAATGCACTCTCTATAGAAGTAGATGGCGATAACACTGCCTACTCTTGCTGTCTCTCCTTTTGCAATAACAATGTGGATAGCTTTTCAAAGTCCAAAGTTTGTGTCTCAACAATCATGTGCAAGGAATCCAAAAATGACTCAAATGAAGGTGGAAAATTATTCATAACCAAAGCAATCAAATCTTGTTCATAAATAGGCTTTTACAAAACCTTCAACTGATCACTAATGTCCTTGATATGTAACAAAAACTCAAAAATAGAGACACCTTCTTGCATCTTAGTAGAAAATAACAAATTTTTCAAAAACAATACCTAATTTCAAAAGCTTGATATTTAAAAGTAAGATTAGTCCACAAAGTTGATGTAGTGGTCACATTATGACCTCTGAGATTAGATTATTTGCTACTGGTAGTTTTAATAACATAAGAGCCTCATGATGATATTTATCATAGTCATCATAACCAATGGTAGGACTTTTATCTTTACTAAGCACTATTTGATTAAAGTTATGATATTCACATATCATCAAAACCTTGTGACTCCAAAAAATAATTTCTTACCTATCAATTTTTGAGGATTTGGTAGTAACAGGTATTGAATACTAGTTATTTGACCTACTTTTTCATGAAAAAAATTAAATAAAAAAATATATAATGACTTTTATAAATATTACTTCCACACATAGATTCTATAGTGACACTGAACAACTCTACCAGTTTTTATCAATGAAATCAATACCATTTGCAAGATCTCAAATTTTATTTCACTAAAACAATTAAATCAGAAAACCTAAAACTCTGATTTAAAAAATTCTTTCTCCATCCACATTCAAATAAAAAACCTAGAAAATGGTGAAATTTTTAACTTTATGGATGCTTCCATGATTATTAATCAATGGTAGGTCCCCAATAACCCCTATTGGCTAAAGTTTTGATTTATTTCAATTAAAAAATTAAAAATAATTGAAATAATAAAACTTTAGGTTAAAAATTTCATGAAAATAATCATCCAATCCAAAAATTGGCCTACCTATAAAACTTAAAGCACAAATTTTAAGCCCATTTCTCAATCAAATTAGAAACCATCTGCATCATTATTCAAATTAGGATTTAACTCACAGTTTAGAACTTTGTTTCACTAAAAATGATCGAGATTTGATTTTTTGGCTCTCCCCTAAATTGTATGGCATCGTACATTGTATGACCAACCCATAAAAATAAATAGACACCTCAAACAATCTTAAATTGATTCCTCTAACCTCATTTTGATCTTATTAGGTCTTTTGATCCTCTTGAGTAGTTTTCTAATCTTTTGGTTGAGTTTACAGAGTTTTATGATGTTTTCTCTCTCCTCTAACTCTCCATTGAGTTCATGAAGCTCCTCCCTAGTAAGACATCAACCTCTCTAGCTTTCATAGACCTCCACTCAAGCTCTACGAACCATGGACTCTGAATACCATATTAGATTAAGCACAGAGATTTAAAATAGAATGAGATTGTATTACACAACACACATTATTTGAACCATACATAAAGGCCTATTAAATAAGTAAAGAAAAGAACCACTTGAGAATCATGGAAAGGGTGGGTAAAATAAGCTACATTAGCTAGCATGAAATAGATGAGCTTGATAAAATAAAATAACCTCTTAACCCAAGTGGTTAAGGTAACTAACCATTACCTTAGTCAATAACCCAAGGTAAATATATAATTATGTAAACAACAATATTTTATACATAATAGCACCATGAATGAATAAATAGTCAACTTTGAAGTTCCATAACTTTGACTGTATAAAAATTCAAACCTTCTAACTAGATTATCTAGATGCATCTTGAAGTCTTATTTAACTTTGCTTTTTACACCACCATGAAATTCATCTTGGATCAAAATATATAGCACAAAAATTGAGCACTAGTTTTCCCTCATTAATTTGAATATTCAAATTGCAATGATCACTGAGAAAATGTTAAACATCAAGTAATTTAACCTAATATCATGCTCTCTAAAAACTTTGGACAAATATAATCAGTTAATCTCTTTAGATTAGCTTGGTCTTTACCTTGTAATGCTCAACATTGATCTTCAATTCGAGCTCCATGATTGTGCCACTTGGTAGCTCTACGTGCCTTCTACGCACATTAACTCTTTAAATTGACCCACACCATTGATATCTATCTATATGAACACTTAAAAACCATTGATCTTCTATCCAAGCTTTTTGAATGTGACACATGTCACTAATGCATTCATTAGTTGACATATTGACTTTTATGTGTGCCATTATATCACAATCTATGATTTAACGTGTACCATTAGATTTACTGACTAGTTGACCTCAGATTTTAATGTAGTTAAACTTGACAGTCTCTAGCCCATCACAGTCTACAAGATCCACTTTGAAGGTTTATAAATTGAGCTAGATAATACTTCCATATTCCAAATCTTTAGAGTACCTTCTTGGCACTATTTACATCTCCATGAAAACCTTTGACCTCAATTCAATTTTTGAGTACCTGTATTAAATGCACAAACTTGCTTGTTCATTCATATCTGTATGTCATGCAATGATGGCCCAATTTCCCTTATGCTATAAGATGCATGTTAATCATTCTAAAATATCACATGACACACCAAAAATTCATCAAGGCATCTATGGATGCCTCATAGCCTCTTCTTTGTCCTTACTGATCTACACATATGCCATATATTATTTAATCTATCAATTTGATCACTTTGTCATTAATACATTAACACCACATGCTCTATTTGACATCAATGACAACCAAACATCAATGACCATGCTTAACAATATCCTCACTTTGTCATTAATGCATTAGCACCACATGCTCTCTTTGACATCAATGACAACCAAATATCAATGACCATGCTCAACATAATTGACTTTTTTAAAAGTCAATTAATATAGACAATTATTAGTTAAGGTTTAATTAAGACTTAAAGGTCTTAATGGATCAAATATTTGAATATAGATCGAGCATTTCCTAATGGGTGGGGACCCTTAATCAATTAATAATAAAATAGAATAACATATATCAATGAATAAATAGATAAATCACAGTTTAATAAAATTCCTATTTATATTAATACCATAATGCATATTTCCAAAAAATTTCTTAGCCATATATATATATATATATATATATATATATATATATATATATATATATATATATATAAGAAAATTAAATCCTACTGTAAATTCAAAACATCATCACCAAAACATCAAAATCTAAAAATCAAAGTATCAAATTTGAAAGTACAGAGTTCTACCAACTTAAAGTTCATCATGAAAATAAAAGTTTATCTTGCTGACATCCAAAATTCATAAAAATTTGACAAAACCTCAATAACCAGCTTCCTTTGCTCATTCACACATTTATTGTATTCCATCTCAGTTACTAGAAACTAAACCAACTTAGTCCCATTATCACTCGTATTATCATCAATCTCCAGCTTAATCTTCTTCAAAATTCTGACGTCAGCTGGAGTGTTTATGTCATTCTAACTATCTAACCGTTTGTTTGAAGTAGTTGGATGAAGTTCATGATTGCATTTCTTACAAATTGAAATAGGTTCCTTCAAAATTAATTAATTTGCATCCTAAAATAGGATCTCTCTGAGATGGTGAGGGTTCATTAGAAATAAAAAGTAGGGCAAGATTAACAAAGTTCTTGGCATGGGCTAATTCAATGCCAAATTGAGTGGTTTCATTAACATGTTTTGGCTCATTAACATGATGGATTCTTTCCAAGGTAGGTGATTGAATTAGAAACTAATGCAGATTATTTTACAAGTGGTGAGAGGAACTACTATGGGAATGAGTCCTAACACCAAATATATGATCGTGAAATCCTTTATAACCTTTAGAATTTGCAAGATTGAAGGGAAATTTTTTCAAAACATTCCAGAATTTAGTGGCATCAGCATCAAAGTGGATTGACATTTATCACCCCTACTGGCATACCTAGGACCAAATATCCTAGCCCTAAAACCTCCCCTTGGGAATTATCTTTTTGGGTTCTGCTGATTCACATTGTTTGAATTTTTGCCCCAACCTCTGTTATCATTACTTCTACTTGATCTAGGTTGATCCCATCTCGACATCCTCTACATTTTGAAATATATTTAAATAAAAATAATTATTATGACTAAAAAATTAACATGGATTTATTCAATATGAAACCAACATGTACTTTTATATTAGCAAAATAATCTGTGCACTATCTATTGATTCAACAAAATTGATTGATTTCAACATCTTCAAATCTCAATGTAATATTCCATTTTGAGCACCTAAAAAACCAACTAAAAAATGAAATTATATATTCATAATTTTATTTTCACAGTATTCTATCAAATCTTTATGATTTTTTATTCACTATGAGAATATAAATTGAATCAATCCAAAAATTGAAAGTAGGATTTCCACAAAGTTTTATTTCTTACAAGTATTTCTCAACATAAAACCACATATCTTTCCACATGTTGACCAAGAAACTAAACCATTAGAAAACTTTCATGAAAATAAAAATTGAATAACATATTTTCATTGTCATAATTTCAAACTAAAAAACTAGCTTATTATGACTTTTTGAAATACAAACATCATACTATCCCATAAACCTCAATATGAAACCCTAATAATATCTCAAAAATATATTCTACCACATTCTCTTATCACAATTTTTTGTCTGAGAATAATCTCATATTAAACCTTAACCAAAGCTTTGTAAAAAGGTTCGAAAATGAAAAATTGATGCGTTTCAAATAAAATATCATTGTATAATATTCAACTAATGAAAACTCAAAATTGAGAAATAACTTGTTATTATTTTTCAAGAAAACTATTCTCCATGTTCATTCATTTCCAAAACTTTGAATAAAACCAGAACTATCTATCTGTACCAGCAAATCAAGATTGTCCATGAAAATATTTTCATAACATTCTATCCTTTTACTCAATTTTTTTTTGAATCTACCATAATTTCAAAAGATCATATAAAACCTCAAACTTATATGAAACTTTATGGCTTTAAAATACATAAAAAACCCACATTTCTTATTAAAAAAATCAAAACCTAAACCAAAATGTAAGTCCAATAATATCCTTCATTTTCTCTACAAACAAGTTCATCATATTGTATTCATGATATAACCATGTAAACTCTTTTCCTTCAAAACCCATGAATATATGAAAATGTAGAAAGCTACGATTGAAAAATACATTTGCATGCTCTAACATAATTCCTTTTTGTCACTTCTTTATGACAAACCAGTAACCATTCAAAGTTTTTTAAATATTCATAAAATAAATAAATAGAGTTCATTTTTATAGAAAACCCTAAGTACATGAAATTTTAGTACCCAATATTTAAATATAATAAAATCCTTCAAAACCCAAAACCTCAACCAAGTATTTAAAACTAAAAAGGTATGTTAAAAACATCTGTATAATATATATACTCATAGAAACTAGACTAATATACATATTTAAAAATCAAAAGCCTCACAATGTTCAAGAAGACCATGCTCAAGACAAACTAGTAAACCAACATATTCTTATCTCATCTTCCATCAAGAATATATCAAAAACTAAAGCCATTTCTTATCCATATCCATGTAAAGAAAAGATATATTCAATCACTAACTGTGAGTTCATTCAACTTCCCAAAACATACATGCACATACAGGTTTAGTGAAATTTATCATATGCAGACCAGAATCCATTTATTTCCATGTAACCAAAAAACTAATCAAAATAACTCAAAATATTCCTCAAAACTTATTCATTTTGTTCACAACATACCTAGATGCATAGTCCTTTTATATTTCTACTTGAAATCTCTATCTACAATTCCAAAATCCAAATTGATAGACTAACACTTTCAAAAGAAAGCTTCAAAAAAGCTATTTGTAATCAAAATTTCATGATGTAACTACCATACATACATGCACAATTTCCATTGGCTCATCAAAATCGATACTACTACTTAGCATTCTGCCAACCAAGTTAGTGAATCTATCAAACTTAACGACTGCCAAAACACTTGCTAAACCTTTAACTAATCTCCATCAATCAAGGCATGTACACCTAGCATTGAAGTCTCTCAAATTTCTAAATAATCTTACTAAATATCAAAGCATCTATCATGCTTGGTATTAACTCACCCTACCAACCAAGTTGTCATGAGGTATGCCAATTCAACTTACCAACTGATAATTTATTCAATATGCCTTTGGATAATAATAACTTATGTCATGAATCCTTAGTGATAATACCAAACCTTTATGCCTCGAACATAAGCTTAGTTCATAAACTTTGAAAACAATAAGCATTAAGTGACCATTAGGGATTTCAAACAAGATTACATTAGAACTTAGGATATTAAAATAGGACCTTAGCATGATGAAGTGTTAGAAACTTAGAAGCTTTTATATGTTTAATGTCCTTAGGAAATAATTTATCCAATATGAAACCAACCTTGATCATGTTAATATTTCCAAAATGTTAACTATATTTGTAACTGATCACTGCATGACATTGACTCATCAATCTAACGAGAAACCCATATAAAGCTCATAGTATAATTTTTAAATGAAGTTCATGATACATAAAATGATGTATTTGATTTAATAATACAAAAAATGCATTACTTCTAAAACTATAATAATCATGAGAATTAAACCGTATATTATAATTAGAAAAGACTGTCAATCAAGGTATTGACTTGAGTGTAATATGTGTACCTTTGACAACTTAGGGTATGAGAGCAAAGATGGTGTGATCTAGTGGAGGAGTGAGTGGTGAAAGGAATAATGGAGTGATGGAGAAGGAAAAGCAAAAGGGAACATAGAGTGACAAAAGAAAGTCTTTGGAAGATTAGAAATCTTTAGCTATTCTATAATACAAAAAATTGGCTAAATCAAAAGGTAAATTTGGGGGTAATCATGGCAAGAAAGATCATTGAAAGATTTTAGATGCAGTGATAGAGGAAGACAAGGATTGGTGGGTTGAGGAGGCAAGCAGGGGTAAAAGTGGTAAAAAATGGAAAGGTAATAAGTTGGGCTAGCATCTTTAAGAGCCAAATGTTTTTGACAGTAGTAATAAATCCATAGAGGATCCAGAGAATCGGCTGAGGGAAGAAGCCTTATTAAAATCCCCTTATGAGGAAGAGGGTTTCAAGAGACCAGTTGATAAGGAACCTAGTTTGGGGGCATCATTTGAAGAGGAAGAGAGTAAGGGAAAAGCTAAAACCCTTGATTGGTCTTTAAACCAATTTAATGCTAAGATTTAGTTGCTATCTGACTATGCCTTTATCTACAAATGTGTTGGTAAATGGCCGATGATTGGAGCCATTGATCTCTAGGTTAAAGAGAAATGGGGTAAGGATGTGAAGGTGAGTTTTTTACCAAGAGGTTTTCTTGTGGCAACTTTTATTTCTAAAAAGGATAAAGATAAAATCCTTAAGGTTAAAAACTGGTCACTAGAAGGTTTGGGAATATCAATTTAAAATTGGAGCCCTAATTTCAACCCCTTAAAAGCTAGAAAGGGGAGTTACCCTACCTAGGTAAGATTTTATGGTCTCCCTCTAGAATACTGGAACATACATTTTCTAGATGCTTTATGAAGTTTGGTGGGGGGATGGTGGAGATTGATGTGGTTTCCTTAAAAGGTGAGAGAATGGCATATGCAAGGGTTAGGGTTAAAATAGATTTAGATATTGAGATTCTAGAATTTATTATGATCAAAACAATAGGGAGATAATGGCATCAAAGAATAGATGTGGAAAATATTCCTTTTAGATGTTATGGCTATCATTAACTAGGGCAGATTTAGAAATATTTTAAGATTAAAAGGATCCCTCTTCAAACCAAGTCTATTAAATTTGGCCCATAATGGATAGTAAATTAGGCTTCTCAAGAAAATAAGAAGTCTTTGAAAATACTAGAAATAGAGGCTTTAGAGTAAATTTTAGAGAAGACTATTGGAGATAGTCATTCAGATAAAATTAGGGTAATAGAGGACATTTTGGTTAAAATTAGTACCATTAAATTCATTTATCTAGATTATATGATTAATTAATGTGATTTTTTGGAGCAAGAATCACTTAATATTAGAGAGATGGTTTTGAAGAATCAAGTGGTCCTAGAAAGCAATATGAAGAAGGGATTAGAGGAGAAAGAGCAGCCAACCCCCAATACTGAAGAGGAAGGTTCATATTTTGAAGAAGAGGTAGAAGAGGATTATGAAGGAGATTTAAATTCCAAATAATTTTTATCAATAGCAAAATCTAAGAGTAAAATTTTTAAACCTAATTGGGGTCTGAACATCAAAAAGGGGAGGAAAAATCATGCAGAACATACAAAAGGTGAAGTCTTAGCTGGAACTCAAGGTATTTTGGTAGGTTTTCTAGATGTTTCAAAATGACGGGTGAAATTCCCTTGTATATCAATATGAAATTAATATCTTGGAATGTTAGGGGCTTAAATTCCTCTAACAAAAGGTGATTTGTTAAGCACCCTTTAAACTTAGAAAGACCAGGCTCTTTTTGCTACAAGAAACTAAACTTAGTAGAAGGGAAGCAAAAGGTTGTTTAAGTTGGTTAGGTTAATGTTGGCAAGGGGCCTTTGTGCAAGCTCAGGGCACTACAGGGGGTCTAGCCCTCATATGATCTCCTTTTTCTATCAAACTTGATATTTGGCTTCTAGCCAATTTTGGCAAATTGGTAAGATTTCTAGCTTTTAGTCAGATCTTCAATTTTTGTTGGTTAACATTTATGGTCCATAAGGGGGTGATCTAAAATATTCCCTTTGGGATGAGATTTCAACCTTTCTTAAATATTTTTAGTAGAAAAAGGTGGTTTTATGGGGTAATTTCAACATCATATCGAGTCAGAAGGATAAGCAGGGAGGTTTATTTTCTATCTCTTAGGCAAGTTAGGATTCTGGTCTTTTTTTAGAATAGAATGATTTTAAAGATATTTCTCTAAATTCAGGTGGGTTTACTGGGAACAATAAATAGTTTAGTTGGGCAAGGAAAATATTTTGGAGAGATTGGATAAGTTTTTTCCTCTTCTAATTGGTTTTGAAGTAGTAGTAAATTGGATTGTTGGGTCACTCAACATTTGAGGTCTGAACACCTTCCAATTATTTTGAATGTTAATCCTAATGCTCCTCCTGAAAGATGCCCTTTTAAATTTGAACTCATGTGGATGCATGATGGATCCCTTTTTGATTTGGTAAGAGAGTGGTGGATAGATTGTCTAATACCTTAAGGTTCAAAAATGGTGCAAATGTCTAAATGACTCAAGTTCTTAAAGGAGAAACTAAAATGTTGAAACCAAGAACACTTTAAGAATATGTTTCAAGAGAAAGATAGGAATGAATCTGAGTTAAAATATTTGAATGAGAAAGTGTTTAATTTTGGGATAGATGTGGCATACTATCATTTAGAAAAAGTTCTATGTAGTAAGTATGAAGAAATTCTTTGTAGGGAAGAGATTTACTGGAAATAGAAATCAGGAGAAAGTTGGCTTTAATAAGGTGACAAAAATTCAGCCTTTTTTTATCAATCGGTGAAAGCAAGAAGAAAAGTGAATATAATCACTCAAATTTTTTTAGGGCAACAGATGGCTTTGGACTCCCCAGAGGAAATTAGGAAGGAAGCAGTCTATTTCTTTCAACACTTATTGAATGATGAAGCTAATTCTAATTTGTTGCTTCATAATGATTTTCTTTAGTATATTCCAAAAGTAATTTCTCAAGATATGACTGAGAGGTTGTTGGCCCCTTTTTCACTTGAAGAAATTAGAAAAGTGGTATTTTATATGGTCAAAGATAAATATCTAGGTCCAGATGGTTTTTCGGCAAATTTATTTAAATCTTTTTGGCATATAGTGGGTTTGGATGTATTGGAGATGGTGGAAGAATCCAAGATTAAGAGGAAAGTGCAGCCAAAAATTAATACGACCTTCATCTCCTTATTTCCAAAAGGTGAGGCATAGGATTATTTTTTGGATTTTAGACCTGTGGCTTTGTGTAATAATATCTATAAGATAATATTAAAAGCCATCACTAAAATAATGAAACCTCTTTTGGATAATATTATTTTTGGTGGGCAACCCAGTTTTGTACTAGGTAGAAGCATTCAAGAAGGCATTATTGTTGCTCATGAAATCATGCATTCCCTAAGTCATAATCATAAAAAATTCATGATGATAAAATTGGATATTAGTAAAGTATATGATTGAGTCAATTGGAGATTCTTGTTCAAGATTCTTTTTAAATTTGGCTTTAGTAAAGATTGGTGTGATTGGATATTCATCTATGTCTCAAATGCTAAATTCTTTATATTAGTGAATGGGAATCCTTCTAGCTTCTTTAAAATTTTAATATGTTTGAGGCAAGGTGATCCTTTATCACTTTTTATTTTCATCATCATGGCTGAAGCCTTGGGAAGAGATATAAAATCAGTGCAAAATAGAGAAAGATTACAGGGCTTACAAGTAGTGGATAACTTTGATTGCCTTACTCATCATTGATTTGTAGATGATACTTTTCTGTTTTGAAAAGCATCAATTGAATAAGCTAAGGAATTTAAAAGTACCTTGAGAGGATATGAAGCAACATCTGGGCAAAAAATATATGAAGGTAAGTCAAAAATCTATTTTGTCAATTATGATCAAAGGGTTGAAAATAATTTAAGCAAGATTTTGGCTTCAAAATTGGGAAACTCCCAAGTAAATATATTGGGCTTCCTTTTTTCAGAGGATCTAGCTCTAAATCAATGTGGAAGAATTTAGTGGATAGATTTAAAGCTTGTATTAGTTCTTGGAAAGGAAGGTGGCTCTCCTTAGCAAGAAGAATTACTTTGGTTAAGGCTATGTTAAGTGTTCTTCCAACATACTATTTTTTGGTGCTTTCCCCTCCAGAGCATATCATTAACTTCATGAACAAAATCATGAGAGATTTACTTTGGCAAGGCTATGGGGAAGATAAAAAAATTACTCTAATGAAATGGGAGAGTTTGTGTAAGAGAAAACAAAAAGGAGGGGCAGGTATAAATAATCTCTCTCTGCAAAATTTAGCTCTAGGAGCTAAATTGGTTTGGCAAATGATTTCCAATGCTGGAAGATTAAGGTGTAGGCTTCTTAGAGAAAAATATATTGATTTAGATTCTCCCAAAATAATAGTTTTGATAGAAGATCCCCCTAAAGTATCTCATATTTAGAATTTCATGGTGGAGTACAGATCGATGATTAGATAACATGTCTCTTGGATGGTTAATAATGGTAGGAAAGTGGTGTTTTGGATGGATTCTTGGAATGGATTTTAGCTTATAGTAGATGAGTTTACTAACATTCAGATTAAATATTTTTTGGAAAATCATTGGGGCAGATCGGTTAGGGATTATGTGGCTTAGGATTCTAATTCTAGCAAAGTAGCTAGTAGTTGGAAAAATTGTGTCTTTGGAATCCTATCTTAAATTAAGAAAAATCTTTCTTAAAAATCAATAAGATCAACTTCATTAGATTAGAGCTAAGATAGGTCACTATTTGGTCAGATTAGGCTATCAAATGGTAGAATTAGAAGATGATGCTTTGAGCTGGGAAAATTTTCTCTATTGGAATAAAGAGGGTTTACAAAAAGTAGGGGATTTTTCTTGGTTGGTGGTTCATGGATGCATTTTGACCCAAGATCATCTAAGAAAGATTGGGTTTATTGGTCAAGGTGTTGCCTTTACAAAGAAGAGGAAGAAATGATAGATCACTTGTATAATTGTACCTTTGCTTGATGCTGTTAGGTTTGGCTATGTAATAGGATTAATTGGCTTTAGGCATGGCTAGAAACTATTTTTTAAGTCTTTAAATCTTGGCCAAAAGATGATGTAAATAATTCTCTTTATAGATTATGGAGATGTAGTCCATCTATTTTTATCTAGATGATTTGGAAGGAGAGAAATGATCATATCTTTGAAGATAAAGAGCACCTATTGCTTATGATTTTATAAGATATTGAAATGGCCATTTCTGAAGTAGTGTCATCTCATTTTCATAGAAATAAAGGTATGCTTTCACAATGGGATATGAAAATATGTGCTGAATGGAAATATATTAAAATTGCTCTCGTTAAGGGGACAATGGTAGATAAGAAAAATAAGAAAAAAAGAAAAGATGTAGCTTGGATTCCACCTAAACTCAATTGGTTCAAACTAAATTTTGATGGATCTTGTAGAGGAAATCCAGGAGCCTTGGGGGTAGGTTGTGTAATAAAATATTTATCCCCCAAACTTTTTGATGGCACAAATAATGAAGCTAAAGCCCAAGCCTTAGTAGTAGGGGTTAATCTGGCTTTAGAATGCAAAATCACTTTTTTATAAATTGAAGGGGACTCATAGGTGGTGATTCAAGATTTGTCCAATTTGAGGGCAAAATCTTAGAAGATCAAAAATATTCTAGATGTTATTTAGCCCAAGTTGGAGGCTTTTATAGGTTGTAATTGCTCTCACTATTTCTAAGAAAGTAATAAAATTGTGGATTTTTTGGCAAATGTGGCAATTGATCAAAGAGAAGAAGAAAGGAAGGATAATATCAGTAATAGATGGGTAAATGGCATGAATTTCAACTAGATTGATTTTTAATTAGCTTATTGCAAATTTTTGATGTTTTTTTAGGGCAACTTGGTTTTTTCCTAACATAGGATAATGTCTTCAACTTATGTTTTAGTTTTCCTAAAAACATTTAATTACTCAGTGGTTGGTATTTTAAAATATTTTGAAAAAATTATTTTAAAATAAAGATTGTTGGATTTTCTCATAAATAAGAAAATCTTGATTTTATATTTACAAAGGACAGATTGCTCATTGGGCCATCTTCTCCTTCAGGTGGAGTTAATGACATAGGGAAAAGCATGTGGAGGGGTTTTTGATGGTGCAGGTCTCTCAAGATTTAAATGATAGGATAGGCCTTTCCATTTCATGATGGATTTTCTTGATTCTTCATCAAGGGAATTTATTGTTTTGGATGTCTCAATGAGAGTTATTCTTGTAGGGTGGTTTTTTTGGCTTTGTTTGAATGTGGAATTTTTTTTTCTAGCTCAAGGGAAGGATGGATTGTTTTAATTTTGAATCGATAGGTTAGCCACTAGATTTTGAATGTGTAAAGAGCAGGGAGATGGGCTTCATTGAGTTAGTGGAAAACACACATCTTGCTAAATCTATCCACAACCACATATAAACAGTCATGTTTTCTTTGTGTCATAGACAAACCCCCCACAAAATCCATGGAGATACTTTCCCATGGGCGAGTAGGAATAGGTAGAGGAGTATAAAGTCCTAGTTTCCTGTTACTAGGTTTGCTTGTGGCACAAAGAGTACATCCCTTAATATATTTGGCAACATGTTCCTCCATATGGGGCCAGTAACAATACATTTTCAAATGTGCAACCGTTTTAGCAACTCCAAAATGACCAAAAATAAGAGAAGTATGTGCTTCTCGAATCAAGTGTACCCTCTCATTTTAGGAAATACATAGTTTACCCAAATGATACAAAAGATCATTATGTACATGGTAGTCCAATTCTTCTACTTGTCTACTACTCATCAAGTCTTTATATACATCCTGAAAATCAAGATCATTAACACACTATTTTTTATAACTTTCATGAGACACAGAACCATGTTGTAAAAGAGTAGATGCAACAACCATAGGAGGCCTACATAACATATCTATAACCTTATTCTGAATACCTTTTTTATAATTAATCACAAGATGACATTGTTGTAAGAAACACATCCAATGAAAATGTCTAGACTGTTGTAGCTTGGTTTGTGATTGGAGATATTGTAAGGGCTGATGATCTGTATGTATTATTGTTTCTTTTCCCATTGAATAATGTTTCCATTTTTCAACACTTTGAACCAATGCATATAATTCCTTATCATAAGTTGGATATTTTCTTACTGCACTTGTGAAGGTTTCATAATGATAACAAACTAGTTTCCTACCTTGCATTAAAATAGCTCCCATAGCATATTCACTTGCATCCGTCTCGATCTCAAATGGTTTTTGTATATCAGGAAGTGCCAAGACCAGAGCAATACTTATCTTTTCTTTCAAAGTGTCAAAGGCCTTTTGATGCTTGCCTCCCCACTGAAAGACTGATTTCACACTTGTCAAAGAATGTGAAGGTGATGCAATATATGAAAATTGAGCAATAAACTTTCTCAAAAACTATACTATACCGAGAAAACTTATAACCTTAGTTGTATTAGTGGGTGTAGGCCAGTTAACAATGACTACCACTTTTGCAGGATCAATTTTCAATTTACCATGTCCTACAATGTCACCCAAGTACATCAAAGAGGTTTTGCCAAACTCACATTTTGACATTTTTAAATAAAGTTTTTCCCTTAGTGATGCATCCATGACTTTCTGAATGTGGATCACATGCTCTTCCCAAGACTTGCTAAAAATCAATATATCATCTAAGTAAACTATAACAAAATCATCAAGGAACTATCTAAAAACATCATTCATCAATCTCATGAATGTAGTCGGGGCATTACACAACCCAAAAGGCGTAACAAGCCATTCAAACAATCCCTATTTTGATTTGAAGGTGGTTTCCCACACATCACCTTCATTAATTCTTACTTGATGATATCCACTTCTCAAATCCAGCTTAGTGAAACAAATAGCATGTTTTAATTGATCCAATAAATCATCAATATGAGGAAGAGGGTAATGATTTTTAATAGTAATTTTGTTTAAAGCATGAAAATAAACACACATTCACCAAGTGCCATCTTTCTTTGGCACCAAAATAATTGGTGAACCTACAGGAGATGAACTTGGACGAATAATACCTCTATCTAACGGATCCATTACCTTTTTTTTGATTTCCTCATTTTCCACCACTGAGAACCTATACATGCCAATGTTAGGGAAAGGAGAATTTTGCAATAGCTGAATTTCATGTTGAACTCCCCTTTTATGGGTCAAACCCTTAGGATCCTGAAATACATCAACATAAATAGAAATGATTTCAACCAATTCATTCTTGTGTTTAGGATCACAATTTTCCAAAGCCTAAGAATATTCTTTTTCCTTAGACTTAATCAACATGAGACAAAAAGTCTTGCTTGAATTAATTAGTCTTTTAATTTTCCCTGTTGTAACCAAGGAAAGACTTGTTTTAATGTGATGTGATCTGACTATATATTCAATTCCATCCTTAACAAGCAAGTACTTATTCTCCTCTCTATAAAATATTGGTTTTCTATCATAAAGATATGGGCTTCCCAAAACAATCCCACATATGTCCAAAGGGACAACATCCAATTCAACCTCATCTATGAAGTTGGATGTGATGGCAAACCTCAGTCTACAAGTTTGTGAGACTTGTAGCTTCGCATTGTCACACACCCAACCTAGTGGATAAGGCTTCGAATAGGGATTGGTTTGTAAGCCTAACTTCTTAACAACCTCTTCAGAAATTAAATTTACTTGTGAACCACTATCAAATAGAGTGTCAATATTAGTATGTTTTGAAACAACTCTAAGGTGGAACAATTCATTTCTTTTCTTATCAACATGCATGGAATTCTGTTTAGAAGAAGATGCATTATTTGATGACTTAGTGCTAAAAACTGAAAGAGAAGATTCATTATGTAATCCCATGGCTGTGATCTTAGTTTCATCACCTGAATCTGAACCTAAATCCTAAACCATAGCATTAATCTTCTTTTCCTTCTTTTGAAACCTTTTAGGCCTTAACTCAGGGTGTAGTTTCCAACACTTAGACTCATCATGATTTTTCTTGCAATGATTACAAAATGGTTTTCCTTCTTCTTTTTAAACAGTAAAAGTGGCTTTCTATTTACCCTTTCCTGATGAACTTTCCCCTTTGGATTGCTTAACATTAGATTTCTTACTTTTAACTTTAAAAAAAGATTCTTTTGATTGTTTTCGTCTAGCCTCTAAATGAGTGGCTTGAACACATACTGCATCTAAATTAGTGCGATTCAACATAAGAATCATATGTCTTAAGTAACTATGTAGCCCACCTATATATTTTAGCAGTGGTTCTTGTGTGTAAAGAGGAACAATCAAAATTAAAGCTTTTCTCCTAAATTCTTGTGTATAATCTTAAATATTTTGGCCTTTTCCTTGTCTGAAACTTTACCAATCCATCATGGCTTGTTGCATATAGCCTAAAGGATAAAATTGCTTTATGAGTTCTTCAAAAAATTCATTCCAAGTAGAAATCAAGTTACCTTTTTGAAGCTCAGCTTCCTTCAACTTACTCTCCCACCAGATGAGATCTGTATCTCCCATACGAAGAGTAGCCAAATGTATTTTTGACTCATCCCCTGCAATCTTTTGGACCCTGCAATAAACTTCAATCTGTTTGACCCAAATATCCAACTTTTTGGCATTAACTTCGCTATTAAACATTGGTAATTCAAACTTAATATCCAATTTTAGTGAAGGGAGAGATTCCATAGTTTTTTTACCGTCATCCGATGAAGAAGGTTTTTAAATTTCTTTACCTTTGGATTCTTGTGAAACACCTATCTCATTCTCAGATTTCCTTTGTTTATCACGGTATAGTTCCTCAACCATGCTTCTCATCTCCATGAAGGCTCAACAAAGAGCTTATTCGAACTCCATCTCTTCTTCGGCCATCCCTGAAGCACGCCTTGAGCTAATCTCCAGATTATACTCAACGAGTTTTCCTTCACCCTTTTTGGATTTATACCTTGTGAACATACACTAGCAACCACTATTAAATAACAACTGCTTTGATACCAAAAATTCTGATCTGAAAACTGAAAATGCAAGTGTAGCACATTCGAATAACACACTATTACATATAAAAGATCTACTATTTCTCAACTTTTCTGTTTAATTTTTAATAACGAAATAAATACCAGAATTAAAATGAAGATCAACATTAAAATAAATAGTACAGAAAATTAGAAGAATTCACTAGCAAATTGATAACGAAGTTCGGCTTAAATAGCCTATGTCTCCGGGTCCGTTCGAAGTGAGGATTGTTTCCATTAATTTTGTGTAATAAATGGCTTGCAAAATCAATACAAGTCTTTAATTCTCCTATTCTGGTCTCTGCCTGCCTGTAAATATATCTCTTAGACCTATCATTAATGGCCCAAGGCCGTACAAGGCATAAATAAATCTCTAACCTTCTTAATTCTCTTACACAGTCGGCTGTATAATACCCTTCAAATGGAAGTTCTCTCCCTTTATAGCACTTACAAGCCTGTGGCTCAAGCGGTCAAGGCTTATCAATTTTGCACGATAGGTGCAAAGGTCGAGTCCTTCGGCCTTCCCTTTGGTGCATTGGTCTTATCTTTATCCCACATTTGTTGTGGGAGAAGAGATTGCATACTTTTTAAAGGTTGGTGGCCTCCTTTATGAGTGTCGACGTCCCTTTTGAAGGAGACTTAGGTGCTAAGCTTAGCTTAAGCCTATACTTAGGCCGACATTGGAGAATTGTGGGTTAGCACGTGATCTTTACATGGAATGATGAGTTGGCATGGCATATTTGGTTTGTTGTGACTCTTTACAAAGCTTTAAATATATATCCCACATTGATGAGGTTTCTATGGACTTTGTAACTTAAATACAATGTCAAAAATAATGATACATGAAGATTAGGAGGCCAAGGCACCCCTCCACAAGAGTGTGCTGACCCTCCCTGAGGGCCCCCAATGAGCAAATAGCGGGGCCACAGATCCTCATATGATCACTTGTCAAAGACTAGAGGCTATCAACAAACCAAACACCAAACCAAATTTTTTGTACAAATTTAGATTGCCACATGTGAAATTATTATTAGACCACTTGGCGTATTTGAACAATGCCATGTCACTTTGTGACACTCATTATTCCCCTGTCGTAAGAAAACTTCAGCAAGCTATATCTCGAGCATCTAGACTCCGTTTTATGTTCTGAAAGAAGTGCCTAACAGCGCTCGATGAATTCTTCCATGTGCAAGTGGTTCGATCAGAAATTGAAGACTTAAAAAATGGAACGGTACATGGATCCACTTGGATCATCAAATTGTTTGACTAAGGTTGCACCCAATTCATCCTGGGTAGAAATAAAGTTTAGTGTGAGGTTTATATACCATTGCAATGCTTTTTCTTTTAAATAAGTAGTAAATAATCTATTAGCAATATTATCTTCAACAATATTATGGACTGAACAGAGATTAGCTACATCTTAGATATACTCAATAGGGATTGTTTGATTTTCTCTTGAGAAGAATGAGATATTTTTGAGAGCAGACACATGAGTGTCATCAAACTAGGCTAGTTTCAATAGACTACCTTTATTGAATGGAACAAACACTTGGTTTTTTATAGCCATTTGGATAGTGGGGATTGTAGTGCCTAGGACAATAGGATAACTAGGGGACAAATATTTATTTTGAGGATATGGATTTGCCTTCCTAAACTTTGATCTCTTATATGATATAAATTCAAAAGGAATACCTTTACTAGTTGACCTTGTGGTAACCTTTGACATGAAAGGATTGCTTGAATGGTGCTATGAACCTTGTAACCTAAAGAATTTTTAGCTTATGATGAAGATGAATATTCTCATTTACTGTAATTGTTTCTCCTCAAATTCAAACTTCTTCAGATATGTAAATAATTTCTTTGATGTCCCATCGGGTGTACCAAAAACTATTTTCAATCAAACTCGCACCCTTGTGAAGGTAGTTTCAAGCCTTCACTGTCTGCTAAAACATGAAAACAATCTTGAGCTGTGGGTGGCCTAATCAACGGATTAAGTCTCTATATTCTAAGGGCTAGCTCCCTTTAGTGTATCAATTAAGATCTCTACTATACGCTACAAACTACAAGAAAAAAGAAAAAAATGAAACTTGAAGGAAAAAATCCTATCTAATGATGGTGATACACCTGTATTTTGGTTCATCCACTCAATTTGAGCTCTTAAAAACATTGATTATATAAGAAAAAGATTGAACTTTTAATTTCAATTGACTCTTATGCATCAGTATTTCATGAAAAGGTTCTATTTAGTGATCAAAGCTTGAGATAAATGAGGGAATAGACCTGATTCAAGGCATTAACCAACCACTTATATCTTCTATAACTTTAGCCAAAAGACATCAAACACAGAACATGACCTACATAATCTAATCAACTAGTAAATAGGTAAAAATTAGGACTTGATAAGGAAGAAAATTCTATTATATATGCAAATCACTGACATAAATACACTATACTAACATCTTAAAATCTGAAAATAGTCCTTCTATTTATCTAAAAGGTTACAAAACTCAAATTTTGGTAGAATATGATCTTGCCACAAGAGGGATTCATTCAATGCTAAAAAAACCAACTTATATAGAAAACACATACAAAAGCCAAGAGATTGGCATTGAAAATAGAAGAGGAGATCAACTCCCACATCACCGCAAGTCCAACTTCAGTTATCAAAAGATAACTAAGCCTTTTGATAATATCTTTATGACTTATGTCTTGCATGAAAAGCTCTTTGGGTTTGAAAAAGATGGTGGGTCTAACTTTGAAAAGTCAAATTGTCTTGCATAGAATGCCATGCCACAATCTTCAAAGGAATACACCTCTTGATTGAACTTGAAGTTGAGTTGGATCATTGAATGCATGAAATGACTAGGAGATAAGCATGACTTCAACAAACAGTCAATTGAAGCTTTGACCAATCAACTATAGATAGCTTTTGCTTGCAAGGAAAATGACCTTGATGAGTGAGAGGTGCATAGAAACTGCAAGAGAACAACAAATACATGGCTTAAAAACTTAAATTGAACTCCTTGTTAGCTTATTCCAATTTTAAACTCCTTGAGCCCTTCATACATTCGAGTCTCCTTTTTGGAACTGAGAGAGCCATGCTTGAAGGCAGTTGCATGTCTTTTCCAAGTGTGAATGATTTAGTTATTGCATTTATTATTTTCCATGCTCTTTACTACAGTCTTGGACTATATATCTTCTTATAGATGGAAAAATTATATCTTTATTGGTTTTTTCATGTTCTTCTTGGACGTGTCTAACCTTGCTTGGGCCACTTTGCATGTTTTACATGTATTCCTTCAACATTTGTTTAGGCTCTTTGTTTCTGTTTGTATTCCTTTCGGAGTTATTTCTATCTATTCCCATGGATAATATTTCTTTGTTTATTTCCTTTGGGCTTTCCTTTCAAACCCTTGTCTTCATTCACTTTCTCGAAATTATTTCTTTGGACAACTTGCTTGGTCCATTTCTCATGGATAATTTGTCTAAAGCTTTTTCTTTTGGAATTTTCTTTCTTTCGGGCAAATTGCTTGAAAGCACTTCTCCCTTTCGCCTTGAATAATTCTTTCAAATAAATTGTCCGAAGGAAATTATATCTTCAGGTTTTTGCAATCGACAATTTCTTCAAACAAATTATCTAAAGGAATTCATGTCCTCAGACTTTTGTTAATCACTTTCTCGTAGACAAATTATCTGTGAGAATTCATACCTTCATGCTTTTTAAAATGGTCCATTGGATTATTGGAATGTGCCCTTCAAACTTTTTGAAAAGTCCTTTTGAAAAAATTGACAAGCCCTTTTGCCTTTTGGAAAAGTCCCTTTGGATTTTTATAAATGGTCTTTTGGCCGAAAGAAATGACCCTTCGGACTTGTTGAAAAGGGTTTTGAAAAACTTGCAAAGGGCCTGGGAAAATTTTTTAAGCACCTTTCCCTCAGGTAAGAGCCCTTCAGAACTTTTGAAATTAACTTTTTTGAAAGGAAAAGAGCCCCTTCGGCACTTTGTGAAATAGTCTTTGAAAAAATTACAATGAACTTTCCCGAAGGAAAAGAGCTCTCAAAATTTTTGATTCACTTTCCCGAAAGAAATGACCCTTCGAATAAGTTAAGTAACCCTTCGACTTTTTTGCAAGTGCACCCTCCCGAAAAGAAAGAACCCTTGGAGTTTTTGCCAATACCCTTCAAAAAAGTTGAAAAGCATCATTTTTTGTTGAGAAGAATACCTTCAGGATTTTTGGAAAGACCAATTCCTTAGGGAAAGTTGCAAGTACCTTTTAGAAATTTTGAAGGGGCACCTTTGCTTCCAAAAGAACTCTTCAAAACTTTCACATATGACCATTTCTCAAGAAAAGAACCTTTTGGGGAAATTATTCCCAAAGTCTTCCTTCCATGTAAGTCCAAAGTATATCATCTGCTTTTGAAAACCCAAAGTCTTTTGCCTATCCTCTTTTGAACTACTCTAAGCAACATAAATACTTTCCTACAAAGAATAAAAAGAGTGAAAGAAAAGTCTCTAAATCACCTAAATAACCCGAAGCCCTATTAACCATAGATTTTTCAAGGACTTTTTAGGACCAAATACTGAACTCTGAAGACAAAATGGCATGGTATACAAAGTTTCAAATGATAAGGGTGACAATTTGACCTGTGGGGTCAAAATTGTCAACACTTACCTCTAAGGTTTAAAATGTTTGGATTTCTAAATATAATGCTTTTTCTCGAGATTTTGATATGTTTTCTTATGATAATTCTTCAAATGTTTCACGTTAAATATCTTCTATAAACGACACATTTTTTGTTTATGTTTTGATAAATTCATATTTTATGCATTCCTTGCTTTTTGTTGTAAAAAAAATATATAATAATAATTAATTAACTTCTTTTTGTGCAAGATTTTGCACTTTGTGATGGAAGTTATCATTGCTCTATTTATCTTGTTGTACATCTACTTTTATTACTTTATGTATGTAGATCATATTTTTAGCATATTAGTCACTTAATTTAAAAGATTGGTGTTATCTTATTGTTTTACAAAGTTTATTAGATCATTTCTCCTTCGTGTTGGCCTTTGTTCTATTTTGGATTGATCACATTGTCTAAAAAAAACTTCTTAGAGATTATTGATGATCACACTTTCATTTTTACAACTTATGACGTCACTTTTTCTTCTTCTTTCTTTCTCACTTTATTATAAATACTTTTAAAGGAAGTTTATATTAAGGAGTATTATGTAATTTCAACTCCCTTGCTTATTTGTAAAAAGTTTTCTTTACTTTTATAACCCTAAATTAAGATTAAGGGGGAATGTTAGATAATTGACCTTATTTGGTTCATTTCCTAAGTCTTGTTTATGTGTACATATATTTTATTTATTTCACTTTATTCCAGCCTTATGAGGTGTCACTCACCTTTTTAGTCTATTTATTCGATTTAAAAATTACTCTCATAAGTAACTCTTCCCACATGTCACACACATCCCCCTCACCTGTAAAAGGATTATGACACTTAGCACACACATGAAGCTTACTCATATAACTTCTTTTCTCTCCTAGCTCTATATAAAGAGATTTCATTTTTCATTCTTCTTGCTTCAACACACAACAATCTTATTGCACAAGAATTCTCTTGTATTTTTGATGCTCTTGTTAGTGAAGGATATTATTTTTTATTTTATTTCTTATATTCAAATTATTCTTACACATGGGGTTTAGCTTGTTTAGGTACCATTTATCATAGAGAGTTACACTTCAGTATAATTATTAGCTAGTTGGTAGGATTCACTCTCTGACCAACTATTCTAAGTATAAGAGTTACAGGTTTATTCTAGGCTCTTTTACCACTATTATAAAGACAACTATTTTTAATCTCTCCTACTTGTACACCTATTGTAAAATTGAATTCATTTAAAACTTTGTATTTGTTTCACTATTGATTTATCTCTCACAACAACTTGTTCATTTATTTTTATTGCTTTGTTCATTGTTCAATGTACTCATTATTACAACTTCAATCTTGGCAGAATCCCCAATATACTATCGGAGTACTTGGTTGGGTAAACTGAATGTCACGGTTTTTTTAGTTTGCATTTATTATGAAATCGTGAGTTTTTTATTTTTGCAAATAAAGGGACTGCTAGTAGAGGTTTTTTTGAAGACATAATGTGTTTAGAAAATATGTTTGGTTTTGCATGTGGATAAAATCATGCTGCTCTTTCGTCTCCTATTGTCGTTGGCAAAGTTCACTAATCACCCAAAATTAGACGTTTTCTTTGGTGTATGATTCACATTCTTTGAGTGGAGGTGTAATCTATCGACAATTTTGATTTCATGCAAAGTCAACAACATGGTTTTTGAATACCAACATCAAGTGAAGAGATCGATGGGGTTTGAAGGCTGAGCCCACCTTGGTTTCACCCAAACCACATTCAAAAAAACTATCTAATAGATACCCAAATGCCTATTCATGCCCTCGAAAGAGCTCACCCTTTCATCTATTCGTCTGGTTCAGTTCAATGCCATTAGAGTCTCCTAGCTGGTCGGTCAACGTTGCTACCTGAATATTGATTGCTCATCGACATTTCAAGCTATAGCAGCATTGATTTGGCATTGGAGCAGAAACATAGTGTAAGAGGTGTTTTTGGCATTACGTGGGTCTACCATTCCTCAAACTTCCATCCACCCAGCTCAACGTCGCATAAACCACATCATTTTACATGATTCTTGCAATAGGTTTAATCCATAGGCACTAGTTCTAAGTGCACAAATTTGGGGTGAAAGTCTCACCCCCAAACAAGCTTTTTCTTCCCTTCTTATCGTCTTAACTGAGCCACGACTGGATCACATTGTTGTTCAAATTTGCTTGTAGTCTACAGATGTTACCACTTAGTGCATTGAGGTGCAAAGTTTGCCCATCTGTATTACTCTCCTTTGTGGTGCCTCAAACCCTTCTCAAAGGTAAGTCTCCACGTTGGTTGCTTCAAATTAGGTGAAGGCCTTTTTACCTAAACCGCCTTGTTTTGGGTAGTTCGTGTTTTTGAAAACCACTTATTGCCTTATTTCTGGATTTGGTCAAATTATGGACTCATCAAAATTGAATTTTTTTTTCAGAGATCAACGACATTTTAATTGTTGGAGGAGAAACTTCAGCGTGCACGAGGAGGAAACCACACAAACCCTAGCCCTGCAATCTGCAGCCCAAACCGCACTGTTATGCCTGCCGCTACAGAAAAAAATAAGGACAATAATTGCGCGAATCAGCAGTTCTCAGCCGCTGGAGCCCACAGGGGCTTGAAAATCAAAATGCCCAGCATGAAAAAGAAAGCCAGGGAGCGCGGGTCTTCAGAAAATGATAACGCTAAAGTTCAGATGGAATCATGTGCTGCCCAAATGGAATCTGAGTCGCCAGTTTCTGCCTCCGTGGAGACACAGTCAGCAGACATTGAAATTTTCAGTGCCTCTAAAATGTGCCAGGATGCCCATATTTCTCTGCCCAGAACCTCTGCATTGTGCAGCCAGGATAAAACCGCTGAGGACCCACAAAATATAAAGATCGTCAAAGTCCCTGCCCCACGAAATTCGGAAGGTAAAGTGGTCTCATTCGAGCTCACTGATGATATTATTGAAGTTATTTTTGATTGCAAAGCTAAAACCATCACTCTCTTTTTCCTCAAAGGCATCCTCTCTGAACAAGATTTCTTCAAATGGATTCGTAATAACTGGGAATCACAGGGCTGGTTTATAGAAAACATTAGGGGATTGGGCAGAGGTTACGTATCCTGTACTTTCACTGATCCAAACCATGCTCGAGCTGCCTTACACTATGGTACTTGGATCATCTGCGGTCAGATATGCTATGTTCAGGTTTGGGATCTTGATTTCCACCCGGAAGGAATATCTAAATCCAAATACCCTATGTGGGTAGAATTTCCTTTCCTCAACTTGGCCTTCCATCCCTTTCTGCAAGACATCGCCTCTCAACTGGGTAGAGTCCTATGGTGTAAACAATACGCTGACAAATGGGCTAGCTTACGTGTGCAACCAAGAGCATGTGTCGAAATGGACTTAACACAACCTCTCCCTGAAACAATCAAACTGGTAGGACTTGGGTTTGAATTTGAACAACGGATTACATATCTAAATAAACCGAATGCATGCTTCTATTGTTGTCGAGAAGGCCATCTCATTCAAGACTGCCCAGTTCGTAAACCACACCCGCAACAAGCACCGCCAAGCAGTTCCAGCCCTGCTAATGTTACTCCCGCTGAAGAACTTCATAAATCTACACCTGTTAGCCCTGCCACTCACACCACACCCACATCCCACCCACTCCTTACACATTCCATGCCATCATCCTCACCTCACCTCAAACCCCCAACTAGTCCTAAGTCCTTCAAAGAAGTTCTATCAGCAGATCCTAATAGAGCTGCGAAAAGACGAAAAGAGCCTCTATCCTTGTCCAAAAATAGTTCTGCTGAGTCATTAAGCCCAACTGAGCCAAATAGTCCCATGCAATATTGATCCAGATCCCCCTCTAGGGAGCGACATCTCTTAGGCAATGTAATGGATGCCCAAGCTTGCATCTCAAAGAACAATTTCACTACATTGATAACGGATGAGGAAACTCTTCCCGATTCTTCACAATGAATTGTCACATCCAATCTTGGAATGTTCAGGGTTTAACTATCCCTACTCAGAAGTATCATATCAAGAACGCCATTCAGAACAACCAAATTGATGTGATCATGCTTCAGGATGTGAAAGTCAATGCAGTGCATCTGGTTTCCATTCTTGCATCTATTTGGCAAGAGGCTCTTTTTCTTCACACAAACCACATCAAGGGCAATAGTGGGGCAATCTTAGGTCTTGCTCCTTGGCTTGCCAAACATGTTGTAGCTTCTGGATCTGACCCGTACAACTATTGTATTTGGACCACTATTCCTTTCCAAGGCACTTTGTATGGTTTTTGTTCTATTTACGCCCCTAACTCCTCATCCGAGCGAACTCAGCTTTGGGAATGATTTTGTCTTCATCTCCCTACTGCCGAGTGGATTTTGGGGGGTGACTTTAACATAGTTAAGCATCCATCTGATCGTAGCTCGGACAATTCTTCCTTACTCTCCCACACTGAATTTGAAGCTTGGACTTTAGCTCGAAACTCTCTAGTTGTCTATAATCCTCTCTTGGGCAAAGTTAGCACTCATATGCCACACTGGTTTACTTGGAATAATTGTCGTGAGGGTTGTTTGAGGAGAATGAGTCGTTTAAATTGGTTTTATCTCTCCCTGAACTGTCCTATTCTCCCCTCTCAGGCTGGTCTTTTAGTTCACCTTGACCTCTCAGCCACTCTTTTCGATCATCTCCCCATATTTACCACCCTTGCCCTTACTAATGCCCCTACCCTTCCTAATGATCTTCCATACAAGTTAAATGTTTCCCATTTAAACCAACAAGATTGCATTGATGGCCTTTTAGCTATATGGAAAGTTGAACCAAAGCCACAACATGATAGGTGGATCAGCTGGTGGGAGAGATGTATCACCCGCTGCACTTCATTCCTTAATGACTATGGGCAAAGAGCTGCTGCCCAATGTCGTAGATTAGAAAAATCTCTTAAGGGCCAACTAGAGCATAATCGTGCTCTTTTGATTTCCAACCCCCTTAATGTTTCCCTCCAACAATATGTGGCTAAAACTGAAAATGCTCTTCGGAAGTTGGCTATTTACAAAGGAAAAGAAGCTCAAATTCGTGTTTGTCTCCAATTGATCAAGGATGGGGATAGGCGATCAAAAAAATTCTTTCAATTCTTGCAACACAAACATAAAAAAGAGCATATTTTCGGTATAAGAGCTGCAGATGGCTCCATACATACCAACAAATCTACTATTTTGCAAATCTTTTAATAGCCCTTTAAGAGCCTATTTGTTGACGATTCTACTGGTGATCCTCTCCTTCCCATTATTGAAGAAAGTGTTGCAGGTTGTATTCCTTGTAAAATAGACCCTGAATATAACAACTACCTTGATCGTCTCCTTTCCATTGAAGAACTAGATGAGGCTCTCTTTAGCATGGCCTTGGAGAAAAGTCTAGGAATTGATGGGCTCCCGGTTGAATTTTATAGAGCTCTTTGGCCTCACATACACAAAGAATTTTATTATGTTTACCTTGAAGGCATTGATAGAAGTTCCTTGGGGGCAATCATAAACCAAGGTTTGATAAAAATCCTCCCCAAAGGCAAAAATGAAGACACGGTGAAAGGATGGCAGCCTATTACCCTTCTTAACACCTCATATAAAATTATTGCCAAAGCCTTGGCTCACCGAATAAAGTATATAACCCAGGGGATTGTTAGGCTAGAGCAAACTGGTTTTTTGGGTGGCAGATTTATTCTTGACAATTTGGTTTTAGATTGGGACACTGTTAAATGGGCTCAACAATCCACTCAAGATGCTCTAATTATCAAACTTGATTTTGATAAAGCTTATGATCTCATCCATTGGCCTTTCATTCTTAATATGCTGAAATGGCTAGGTTTTGGAACCAAAATTTGAGAGCATATTAAAATGTTGTTCATTGATGCTAATGCAAGAGTTGTTGTCAATGGAGCCCTTTCCCCCCCCCATTCCCTTTACAAAAATTTATACGCCAAGGCTACCCTCTAGTGCCATTCCTATTTATCCTAGCTATTGACGCCTTTGGTTACCTCTTTCAACATGCACATGCTTATAAGCTTATTCATGGTATTTCATTGCCTAGTAATGTCAAAGCTCTTAACTCCCATTTTACTGATGACAGCATGTTATTTATCCAAAATTCAGCAGATGAAGTAACTCATACTCTTGATGTTTTGGATCTATTTTTTGCTATCTCAGGATCCAAGCTTACCATGAATAAAACTGAATTCATTATGACTCGTCCTAGCCCACGTCTCCCTTGGATCCCTAGTGAATGGCGTGAAATTAAACATGGTACAATCACTAGATACCTTGGTATTCCCTTTGGGATTGGAGTCTCCCTCAAGGATATGTGGAATTGGTTTATGACCAAATTCAAAGGCAAACTTTTGAGTTGGACCAATCGGTTCCTTTCCATGGCTGGACGCATCCAAATTAAGAATAAAATCCTCTTGGCGAGTCATGTATACATCTCATCTTGTTGGTTGCCATCCAAAAATTTCTATAACCAACTAACTCAATTGATCAGGAGTTTTGTTTAGGCCAAATGGGGAAACAAGAAGGGCTCTCCTGCTGCATCTTGGTTACACTGCATTCAGTGAAAGGATAGAGGTGGTTTGGGGATTATTGACCCTTACTCTTACGGTATTTGTCTCACCAGTAAATGGATTGTGCGAGCTTTGGAAGGAGAGGCTCCTTGGAAACATTTAGTTCGATACCACATTAAATCTAAAACTGCTAGCCATGCCTAGGAAAAGGTCAATTGGAATGATAATCTCCTTCTGGCCCCTTATTTTAAAACTCATGGGTCGGTTCCATTCAACTCCATTTGGAAAGCATGTCAAATGACCTCGAAGAAGTTGGTTTGGTAAGATCAATCATTTAGTCATGGCCTTAACTTTGTGTTGACGCAATGGATTTTACCCTCTGAAGGGAGGCTCAGCTCTCTTCATCTACGTGACACAATGGAGACATCCCTGTTGTTGCGGGTGGCAAACGTGAGGGATGAATCTCTAGATTAAGGGCTAGCTCCCCTTGATGCATCTAAGGCCCTAGATTTTCTACTACTAACTACTTGGGGGGATGAAAAGGGAGAGAAAAATACTGAAATCAGAACCTAAACTATGTGGTGATGCACCAAATGGATGGTCTACTCAGCTATGACATACACTTTAAATCAAGACAAGCTAGCCTACACTTCATTCAAAATAAGACCTTTTTTGCAATAATGTTTCAGTAGGGGGTCCTGTAGAGAGATAAGAGAGAAAAAACTAGCACAAAAAGTGTTTTGAGATACACTGCTGCATAGCCTATTCACTTACCTATACTTCTGCAGACACTTCCTGTGACCTACAAGAGAAGAAAACACAAACACTAGACACTGTTGGGGTTAGCACATGAAGGTAGAGAAAGAGACTACACTTTCACAAAATTAACACCCAAATGTATGCTCAATGCAACACTCAAAAGAAGGTAAAAGCTTTGTCCTAGATTCAAGGTAAAATTTTGCAGGGCTTCGCCATACACACTGAGAGATCCTCTTTCTCAAATGAGAGGTTAAAAATATATAGAATGATGGAAACAAGATGGCTGACATCACTAAGAATGGAGACCCATGCTGAGTTAAACATCTGTTGAAACAAGAGACTATTACTACTGTCATATCTTCAAATTGCCTGTGGAGACCATGTTGTAGACTGTCCAAACCGCTGCTTCTGCTGTCCTTGGGCTGCAAAAGCATGGAAAACTCATTCCTAGCAATTAACAAAGACATTCCAAGTTGTTGTGACTGATTGTGCTCTCTTCAATACCTAGACACAACTAGTTGTGCATTACTGGTGAAGCGTGAAAAACATGGGATGCTGATCTCTATAATTTGAAAACCAATCTGTTTATTGGTTTTCGATAGATACTATTCCACCAAAATGTATTAATTTCTTTTACTGAGTGTGCCTATGCCACTTGTCTTGTTCTGAATGGTCATTGATTCTGCGTTTTGACTTTATCAAATTGCTAAAACTGTTTTGAGCTTTGTCTTTTCCGCTTTATCTTTCCCTGTGTTTTGTTTCTTTCTTTTGATTTCTCTTTTGCTTTGGTTCCTTTTCTCTTTACTTATCGAGCCTTCGGGATCTCAAAGATCTTCTACTCCTTGGTCCTTGGTCTTTGTCTTGTCTTCTTCCTTCCGCATTTACTTGGGTTTTGGGTTCTTTACCATCTTTTTTGCGGGTTCCTTTTCGACTTGTTTCTTCTTGTTTTCTTCCCACCTATCTTTTTTCTTTTCTATCTCTTCCTTGCCTTTGTTCTTGCTTGCTTTCTCGTTGTTTACAGTGAGCTTTTCCCTGGACAAGTCCTTCAAACATTTGTCCAAAGGAATTCCTTCAAACATAATGTTCGAAGGATTTCCTTTGCTTCTTTGTGGCCTTCGGGCTTTCGACTTTTGTACGAGCGTCTATTTCCTTCAGAGATTTTTGCGTTGGCCTTTTTCCCAAAGGGAAAGTGTCTTCGGGCCTCTCTTTCCTTTGGACAAATGTCCGAAGGAATTCCTTCAGACATTTGTCTGAAGGAAATCTCCTTTTGTCTTGTCTTTTTTCTCGAAGGGCAAGTGCCCTTCGGGCCTTTGCCTTTTGTCTTCCTCTTCGACTGGCAACCCTCTGCAAGGGCAATTTGTGCTCGAAAATACCCTTTGGAACTTTGGAAAGGTCCTCTTGTTTATCGCTTACCCTTTGCAAGGGCTCCTTAGCCTCTGAATTGCCCTTCGGGCTTTCTGAATTGGCCTTGTTTGCTGCTTAAGTGCCATCCATAAGGGCACATACCCTTCGACATTCTTGCATTCGACCCTTTGAAAAATTGAAAAGAATCCTCTTTCTTGACCAAGTGCCCTTCGCAAAGACACTTACCCTTAGGAACTTTTGCAATGGCCCTACACACAATCGAAGTGCCCTCCGAAGAAATTCCTTGCCTTTGTGAGCCGCTTAGACTTAATCGGGTCCTTGGAAAGAACTTACTCATAAAGTTCCCCTTTCGGGTTCTCCAATGCCTCCTTTGGACTTTGGCCTACTCCAACTTATGAAATTTCATGAGTAACACCCCTCAACAAACCTGATTGCAACTGTCTTGACCCATTCAGGTTTCTAGATTGCTTATGCTTATAAGACAAAACAAGTAAAGTCATTTGGAGAACCCGTTTTGGTCTAGCAAGACCAAATCGAGTTTGACAAGTGACTTTACTCATGAACTTTTCACAAGTAAAGTGGTTTAAAAAACTCGAAATGCACTATGGGGACCAAGTAATTGCATTTAGAAAGCCCTAAGTAGTTCCCCTTGACAAACTCGAAATACACTTGGTTAAACGAAATGAGATAAACACTTGGTTTTTTCATGGAACAGGTCTCACAAGGAACCTTGATGAATGATTTTATCCAAAACATGGATTGAAGACTTATGCACAAAAGAGGGGGTGCCCATTTTTTACTCTAAATGACCAAAAAATGGTCAACAAACTGGTGACTCACAGGGAAAGCATGCCTGCTATGCTTGGAAAGACTAGTAGCCTCAAAATTCATTAGACGTGGAGTCAAAATGCATCCTGAGCACATTAAAACAACGTTGTAAAGACCCTTGAACTAGCAAAGCTTTACCTCAAACAAGGAAAAACAACATGCAACAAAGGCAAAAAACAATAAACTTGTGTAACAACACTTAGAGAAAATGAGGAAAAATAAGAGAAACTATGTACATAACAAAATAAACTTAGTAACAATGCTTAAGGTATATCCCATTAACTGGGATATGTACCTCTTCACCATCTAACTTGGAGAGTTGAAAAACAATGTGTTGCTTGCATTGGGTGATGACATATGGGCCACTCTACAAAGCATCAAACATCATGTGCCTTCCAGGCTTGGCTAGATCCTCATCCCACTCCAAGATAATGTCACTTTCTGAGAAGCTCCTTAGCATAGACCTTTTGTCGAAATGCTTCTTTGTTTGTTGTTGGCGATTGGTCATGGCATCCATGGCTTGGTCTCTCGCTTCTTGAAGCTCCATTCACTCATAATACCTAACTTCCAGGCTGTCACTCTCCATCAATTGCAACTGATGGGCAAGATCCAAGGCTGGTGACTCAAGTGAGATAGGAAGTCTAGCTTCCCTTCCATACACAAGTGTGTATGGTGAATTCCCGATTGCCCTCTTTGGAGTGATCCTATCTGTCCAAAGCGCTGTCTTCAACTTGGCATGCCAAGTCCTTTGATTTTTTTCCATTGTCCTCTTTATGATCCTAATCAAATTCTTGTTTGTGGATTCGGCCAGCCCATTTCCTTATGGATAGTAGTTGGAAGAAGTGTTGAGATAGATACCATACTTCAATGCCCATTCACTTGTCTTTGTTCCCAAGAAAGTCAATGCATTATCTAAAATGATTGTGGTTGGGACCCCAAATCTTGTCACTATGCCTTCATAGAAGTCTAGGGCTGCACTCTCATTGGCTTCTTTCAAAACTACGGCCTCTACCCACCTTGTGAAATAATCCATGGTAGTCAAAACTCACTTGTGGCCAGCACTAGAAGGAGGATCAATCAGCTCTATGAAGTCCAACCCCCATTGCATGAATGACTATTCCACCTAAATAGGATGAAGAGGCATGGTAGCCAGCTGTTGTTTTCCATCAAAGAAGACACATTTTTGACATTTCTTCACCCAAGCATGAGTGTCTTTAAACAAACTGGGTCAAAAGTAACCAGCCCTCATAATCCTTGCAGCTATGGCCTTGGGAGCAAAGTGGCCACCAGTTGGTCCATCATAGAACTCAGACAGTACCTTTTCAACTTGGTCTAAATCAATGCATCTCAAGAGCACTCCTAAAAAGTATTTTCTGAACAACACTCCAATTAAGACATAAGGAAGAGATTTGAGTCTAAAATACCTCCTCTTGGTCCTATCAAGACCTTGTGGACACTCACTAGTTCAAAGAAAATGAATTATGTTTTGTGCCCAGTGCTTTCTGACTGTATGTACAACTGCTATAGGTTCATCATGGAGTACCAAAACATCCTCATTTGGCTCTTTCAAGTCTGTAGCAAGGTGTTTACACAGCGTTCTTCCTCTTATCAGTTTGGTGGTCTTGATCTCTATGTCATACTCCATAACTTTGATGATCCACCCTACACTTTTCTCGTTCAAGTTTCAGTTCAACAAGAAGTCTTTTACACTAGGATGTGGCACCATGATGTGAACCTTGCTGCTAGACAACATATGTCTGAACTTTTCCAGATTTTGTATGACTGCAAGTACCTACTTCTCAACATACGTGTATATAACCTCATAGCCTTCTAAACCTTGGCTGAAAAAAGCAAGAACCTGTTCTAAATTTTCACCATTTACTTGAGTGAGCATAACAGAGATTACCTTTTCATTCCCAAAGGTGTATAGATTGAAGTCCTTGGAGAAGTTTGGACTAGCCAAGGTAGGAGCTTGGGCAATAGCTTGCTTGATGCTTTCAAAGTTTTCTCTTCTTCTTGTTATCCACATGAATGTCTCATCCTTCTTTAGCATGGAAGTTAGTGGCTTGACAAGCTCAACAAAGCTAAGAATGAATCTTCTAATGAAATTTATCTTACCAAAGAAACTTTTCAGGCCCTTTTTGTGCTTAGGCAAGGACAATGCTAAGATGGCATTCACCCTCTCTAGATCAATGGACAAGCCTTCCTTCGAAATGACATGGCCCAAGAGCTTACCTTTGTGGATGACAAACACGCATTTTTTTGGGTTGAGAGATATGCCAAACTCTCTACAGCTTTCGAAGATTTGCCTTAGGTGTTTCAAGTGTTCACTTGCCTCCTTGGAGAAGACTGTCATATCGTCAATATAAACCAACAAAATGTCATTAATCAAACCTTGGAAAGCCATGTCCATAACATGTTGGAAGGTAGCTCCAGCATTTGACAATCCGAATGGCATCTTCTTGTAGGCGTATGTTCCCCATTTGGTGGTGAAGGCTATCTTGTATTGATCACTTTTTTACACTAGGATTTGATTATACCCACAGTAGCCATCTAGGAGAGAGAACCTTTCACTACCTATCACCATCTGAAGAATTTGCTCCATACTTGGAAGGGGATAGTGATCTCTCAATGAGACTCTGTTTAGGTCTTTGAAATCCACACATAATTTGACTTCTCCATTCTTCTTCTTAATAGGTACCAAATTGGCCAGTAAAAAAAAGTGTTTGATAGGGAAAATGATTCTGAATTCAATCAGTTTGGTGAGATCTTTCCTCATGAGAGGCTCGATCTTTGGATTGATTTGCCTTTGTTTTTGCTTGATGTGTTTGGCACCTTCCTCCAGCGCAATGGTGTGTTGGGCCAAGCTTGGATCAAAACCATTCAAATCACCATATTCCCAAGCGAAGGAATCAACAAACTCTTGGCATAACATAATGAAAGCACATTTTTCCTCATTGGTACACACATTCTCAAGTGCAAGCAACTTATCCTTGTAGATCTCTACCCTTTCACAATTTTCTTTCTTGGTTGATATGCTTGCTTTGTCTCTCTTGAATTGGTCCATCTTCGTTAAAAATGCTCTCAAGAGTTACCAAACCTTTGGGAAGCCTGTTGGTTTTTAGTTGAACAATTTGTCCATCATACTATTGTTGTAGTTTGGACTAATTTTTGAAAGCAAACTCAGCTTCTTCTTGCAAAAAAAGTGCTATTTTCTAGCCACTTTCAAACACTTGCCAATTTGTGACATTGTTTAGTATGGAGGGCCTCACAATCACTATTAAATGATGTCGATTCTTGCTTTGTCTTATCCCATTTGGGATGTCAAACTGAGCACCAACTGTTGCTAGTCTATTAGCATGCTTGTTCTTTTTTCATGGAATAGAAGTGATGTTGAAAGCAACGAAGTTCTCTACAAGTTCTCACACTCTATGCTTGTAAGACTTGAGTAAGGAGTTCTTGGTCAAGTTTTGACCTCTCACTTGGTTAACAATTAGCTCATTGTCTCCAAACACTTACAATTCTTTGATTTCTCTTTTCTTTGCCCATTTTAGACCATGAACAAGGGTCTCATACTCTACTACGTTACAGGTGTAGGAGAACTGAAACCTGAAAGTTGAGAAATATTTATCCTTTGAAGGTGAAACCAGCATTGCCCCACCACCGGCTCCCAACTTGCTTCTAGATCCATCAAAGAAAAGCTGCCACAAAACACAATCCTCTTGGTCTGTCTTCATCAATTTTGGCATGAAAGCATCTTTCTCATGCATGCAGTAGACTTTAAAACCAACTTCTTCAATGAACTTGTAAAGATCATGCTCAAAGTTGTCTTTTCTCCATTCATCTAGGAGTAGGTTAGCAACTCCTACAAGGGAAGATGATGGAGATTGATCCACCTGGAGCTCTTCTTCATCAGTGATTGCGTAGTTCACATTTGCCACTTTGGACGAGTATGGCTCCGAGTGATCTTTGTGGATGAGCTTTGACTCAATCTTCACTTTAGTTTCATACTTTATCTTAAAAACCATGTAAGACCAGTTGGCTGTCAAGTATCCACCTATCTTGGATGTGAAATCCTTTGACAAGTAAAAAGTGAAGGAGGAACATCTGCCACTACCACATCATGGGGAATTAAGAAGGTCGAACATGTATGGAGAGTCAGATTCAAGCCTTTTGCCACTCCCAAGGTCTTAGCTGGTGATCCATCCAAATGTAGAATTCCTTTGGTCATTTACTCATACTTGAGGCCTAGCTTATCAGTTATGCATTTGGGCATAACTGAGGTGTTTGCTCCACTATTAATGATGCAATTGTGGACCAAAAAATCATCAATAATCAAGGACAAATAGAAGGGGGACCTTCTCATCTTTCTTTGCTTGCCCAGCCATGGGGGGAGCCCCATTTACTACCAATACATTATCATTTCTTGCTGGGACAGCTTGCTCACCCAACCCGTACAATTCCTTTTGGAGTATATCTTTTTGTCCTGGCAGTGCTAAAGAATCCCACAATGAGATGTTCATGTGCAGCTTCTTCATTTGGTCCACCACATTGATTGAAGGATTGCCCCCTTTAGGGTTCTCCTTGGGAACATTCGTAACCTGTGGTGCAATCTGAGGCACTGAAGCTCCAACTATTGGCTTGAAATTGAGAAACTTTTGATTTTCTTGTGCTCTTGGGGTTGTTTCAGGGACACTCCCTACTTGATTGGGTGAAGGAGACGCAGTAGGTGCTTGTGTGGCTGCTTGAGCTTCATCAATGGCTCTCTTTTTAGCCCTGGTGTTAGATGCAACACCAATATTCTAATTACTTGTGCTCCCCACATAGTTGACTGCATAGAACTCTCCTTCCAAGTAATTCATGAGAGTGGAATCAGATTGAGCTTGCCTGTTATCTATCCCAAGTTATGTTGACATCTCAAAATTTGAGAATGGGGTTGCCTGATCACCTTATGCAGTCATGCTTTGATTTGGTAGCTCATTGGCATAAGCAACTTGTTCTTGGCCATGTTTCAAGGGTGGATAGTTGGGCTGCTCCTACACCAAATTATTTTTAATGGGGACAAGAGCCTTGGAAGATGAAGGGGCATTTGGATTGTAGCTTTGATAAGGCTTGACATATGTAATTTGACCTTGCCCTTGATTATAATTCTGGAAGGGGGGTCTATTTGCTTGCCCAAACTATTGGTAGCCTTGATTTGACCTATAACTCTGAGCTTGTCATCTTTTGAGGGAAACTAACTCATTGATAACACTTTGCAACAGGATCTTAACTTCATGGATGTCATTTACAGGTGTAGCAACCAGCTTCTCTTGATTACGTAGAGGAGCTAGAGTGGGCAAAGCAGGGTGGATTGAGGGTTGTAAATCAGGTAAGAGTGGCATAGGAGGTTTAGGAACTATCTTTCCTACTTGAACAAGACAATTTTCAGCAGCTATAGATGTCTCATAAGTAGTGGGTAGAGTGTTTCCACTCATGGACTGTATCATGACAGCGATGTCTCTATTCAGGGCCTTCAAGTAGTAAATAAAATCATAGTTTGGGGTTGGCCTCATAAGAATTAGGATCCTGTCCCAAGTCTTTTGGAACCTACTGCTAAAATCTTGCATAAATTCATGTGGGGCTCTCTTCATGGTGGTTAACTGCTCAGCTAGAGACAAATGATCACTTTTTTCCCAAACCTATTGGTCAAGAGGGTCCCTAACTCATCCCATGAGCCAATTGAATTCACAGGCAAGGTCCCATACCAGTCCAAAACTTTCCCTTTGAAGGACAAGGCTAGCAATCTAATAGCTACATTTTTGCAGTGATATTATGGATGTTGCAGAGGTTTGTTATGTTTCTAATATGCTAAACAACAGTGATTGGGCCCTCTCCACTAAAGGGAGGAACACTTTTGAGAGTTATCCCTAGAATTGGGTCATACTATTGAAGGCCTAAGGGACTTTGACCATTGCAGGCCACAAAAGGGAAAGCTCTAGGGGCTGCCGTCATTGTGAAAGGATTCAACAGGGGTCTCCTTGAGTAGGTATATTTTATGGCTGGCTTAAGAAAATGGCTTCCTATGTAAGGGTGGATATTTGTAAATCTCAGTCTCTTCACTGAGTTCAAAGGTAACTCAACAAATTTAAAAGGGACACCCCTAGAAAAAGATCTTGTAGTGACCTTTGGCATGGGATGCCAGGCTGGTCATTAACCAGAGACTTGGTACCTGAATGGAGTCGTAAGGTGTTGAATATAGCTATTTCTTTTGGATTTTTTAATAATATTAAAGACTAACACTATCTTGAAACTTGCAGGACATAGAAATTAGTCCCATCGGACGTGTCAAAAACTGTTGACGCAGTAGATTACACCCTCTGAAGGGAGGCTCAGCTCTCTTATCCACGTGACACAATGGATACATCCATCTTGTTGTGGGTGGCAAACGTGAGGGATGGATCTCTAGATTAAAGGCTAGCTCCTCTTGATAAACCTTGAGGCCTTGGGTTTCTTACTACTAACTACTTGGGGGATAAAAGGGAGAGAAAAATACTAAAATCAGAGCCTAAACTATATAGTGATGCATCAAATGGATGATCTACTCATCTTTGACATACACTTTAAATCAAGACAAGCTAGCCTACACTTCACTTAAAATGAGACATTTCTTGCAACAATGTTTCAACAAGGGTCCTATGGAGAGATAAGATAGGAAAAAAACTAACACAAAAGGTGCTCTGAGACACACTACTGTGTAGCCTATTCACTTGCCTATACTCTTCAGACACATCTTGTGACATGCAAGAGAAGAAAACACAAACACTAGACACTATTGGAGTTAGCACATGAAGGTAGAGAAAGAGACCACACTTTCACAAAACTAACATCCAAATGTATGCTCAGTGCAACACTCAAAAGAAGGTAGAAGTTTTATCTTAGATTCAAGGTAAAATTTTGTAGGGCTTTGCCATACATGCTGAGAGATCCTCTTTCTCAAATGAGAGGTTACAAATATATAGAATGCTGGAAACAAGATGGCTGACATCACTAGGAATGGAGACCCATGCTGAGTTAAACATCTGCTAAAACAATAGACCATTATTGATGTCGTATCTTCAAACTACGTGTGGAGACCATGCTGTAGATTGTTCAAACCATTGCTTCTGCTGTCTTTGGACTGCAAAAGCATGGGAAACTCAGTGCCTGCAACTGATAAAACCATTCCAAGTTGTTGTGATTGACTGTGCTCTCTTTAATACCTAGATGCAACTGGTTGTGCATTAATGGTGAAATGTGAAAAACACAAGATGTTGATCTCTATAATTCAAAAATCAATCTATTTATTAGTTTTCGGTAGATACTATTCCACCAAAATGTATTATTCCTTTTGCTGAGTGTGCCTATGCCACTTGTCTTACTCTGAATGGTCATTGATTATGCCTTTTGACTTTGTCAAGTTATTGGAACTATTTTGAGCTTTGTCTTTTTTGCTTTATCTTTGCCCGTGTTTTGTCTCTTTCTTTGATTTCTCTTTTGCTTGGGTTCCTTTTCTCTTTATTTATTGGGCCTTCGGGCTCTCGACGATCTTTTACTCCTCAGTGCTTGGTCTTTGTCTTGTCTTCTTCCTCCCATGTTTACTCAAGTTTCAGGGTCTTTGCCGTCTTCTTTTCTGTGGGTTCCTTTTTAACTTTTTTCTTCTTGTTTTCTTCCTGCCTGTCTTCTTTCTTTTCTATCTCTTCCTTGCCTTTGTCCTTGCTCACTTGGTCGTTGTTTACGACAGAGTTTTCCCTTAATAAGTCCTTTAGACATTTGTCCGAAGGAATTCCTTCAGACATAATGTTTGAAGGATTTCCTTCGCTTTTTTGTGGCCTTCAAGCTTTTGGCTGTTGTGCGAGCATCTATTTCCTTCGTACATTTGTCTGAAGAAATTCTTCCTTTGTGTCGTTCTTTTTCTCGAAGGGAAAGTGTCTTTAGGCCTCTCTTTCCTTTGGACAAATGTCCGAAGGAATTCCTTCGGACATTTGTCCAAAGGAAATCTCCTTTTGGCTTGTCTTTTTTCCTGAATGGCAAGTGCCCTCCGGGCATTTGCCTTTTGTCTTCCTTTTCGGTTGGCTATCCTCTGCAAGGGCCATTTGTGCTCAGAAATACCCTTCAGAATTTTGGGAAATTTCCACTTGTTCATAACTTGCCCTCTGCAAGGACTCCTTGGCCTCTGAATTGCCCTTTGAGCTTTCTGAATTGGCCCTGTTTACTACTTAAGTGCCCTCCACAAGGGCACATACCCTTCGACTTTCCTGTAATTGACCCTTCAGAAAAGTGAAAAGAGTTCTCTTTCTTGACCAAGTGCCCTCATAAAGACACTTAACTTTCAAAAGTTTTGCAATTGCCCTACACGCAGTCGAAGTGCCCTCCGAGGAAATTTCTTCCCTTTACGAGCCGCTTAGACTAAATCAACTCCTTGGAAAGAACTTACTCATAAAGTTCCTTATGTAAGGCCTCTTGACAAATCTGAATGGTTTTTCTAGACTCTTTCAAGTTCTCCAATGCCTCCTGCTTTGGACTTTAGACCTGCACCAACTTATGAAATTTCATGAGTAAGACCCCTCAACAAGTTCGATTGCAACTATCTTGACCCATTCGGGTTTCTAGATTGCTTCTGCTTATAAGACAAAATAAGTAAAGTCATTTGGAGAACCCGATTTGGTCTAGCAAGACCAAATCGGGTTTTGCAAGTGACTTTACTCATGAACTTTTCACAAGTAAAGTGGTTTACAAAACCTAGAATGCACTATGGGGACCAAGTAATTGCATTTGGAAATCCCTAAGTAGTTCCTCTTGACAAACCTGAAATACACTTGGTTAAATGAAATGAGGTAAACACTTGGTTTTTTCATGAAACAGGTCTGACAAGGAACCTTGATGAATGATTTTAGCTAAAACATGGATTGAAGACTTATGCACAAAAGATGGGGTGCCCATTTTTTACTCTAAATGACCAAAAAATGGTCAACACTTTGCAAACTCTTCCATATGGTGCAATCGTCTAATTCAACAGGATGGAAAACCCCCTGGGGCTATTAAAATTTTTAAAAGCAAAAATCTTTTCAAAAAAGGAATTCTAGTGTTTCATGATTTATGGGATATCATCAGCTTTAACTGGAAGTCTTGGAAACAATTACGAGTTGAGTTCAACTTGACATTTCCCAATAAATAACCTCTTCTTCAAATACAACTTGTTCCCCCTGACCTCTTTTATCTTCTGTTCTCTCCTTGTCATTCTAGCTTTTTGAAAGATTGGAAATGGCCTAATAAATGCAATATCTGCTTCTTTCTTCTCAAAACCATCTATAGACAGCTCCTTCCCTCAATTTTGCTTTCACCTCGTCTTAATGTCAAGTGGAACTGTAAATTTAGCCGAACAAAATATAATATGATCACCCATCAAATTTGGAAGTCTAAAGCTGATTCTCAATCTCAACTCTTGGCTTGAAAGATTCTTCATGTTAAGTTACCTATTGGTAATCACCTCAAATTTCTCCATCCTCCATTATCATGTCCCTATAAAACATGCTTTCTGGTTTTGCTCTCATGCTCAGAACTTGTGGCACTCTTTTCTCCCTACTTCTTAGCCTCTTCAATCACACTTGGTCAAGGAAACAACATTCCTTGGTGTCTCCCCTCACCATAATATCCTCACTCAACTATGCAGGCAGGGCATCCTTAAATTCATTTGGAAGTTTCATTGTGCTGCTATTTTTTTCAGCATCTCTCAGCGTTTTAAAATTGAAACTCAAATAATTTGCTGGAATCTCTCTTTAAAAATTACAAATTTGATTGATATGCTCCACGATTATCTAGAAACTAACAATGATCTTAAAATGTCTATCTACAATTTCAAGCACAGTTACAATCAGTTGACAAATAGACATCTTACTAAGGAGGTTATTTTTTGGAGGCTTTGGAGAGTTTTCTACCTGTTCAACATTGACCTGTTGATCAGTGTTTCAAGTTTGTGTTGTTCAATATCTTCTTGGAAGAGATATATGAGTTGCTACAATTATTATTGTAGCAACACATTTTGATATTAAAGATTTGCGATTTTTATTGTTGTTGTAACATGTTTTGTTTTTTTTATATGATGCCTTGGAGATGTTTTTATTGCTGTTGTAGCAACATGTATTATTATTTTTGTACAATCTGATGGTGGCCTATTTAGCACCAATGCCTTTAGTTATGTTTTCTCGCTGAGGTAATCTGATTTATTCTTCTTTATCCAATAAAAAAAAAGTGTTTTTCAGAGGCTTATTTTATACTATTTAATGCCATTCAAAAATTGACATTATGATATTTGTTAAAAGGCATTTGATAAAACTTTATGTGGGGATCACTTTATTTTGGTAGGATATTTTACTAAAAAGAGGTGGATATTACTTGTGAAGTGTTTTAAACCGTAGGTGATCCTTTTCTTTTTGCGGAGTTTTTTACTTTTAAAAAAAAACATTATAACTTGAGTGGGGGCATTTTTTTATTTTATTTTTTTATAAAAACAAAGGCATTACTAGACCTGACATGTTTTTTATAAAAATAATTTATTGTATTAAGGAGATATCATTGTAAGGGTGTTGGAAGTACAACTACTGAGAGGGGAGGGGAGGCGGGGGGAGGGTGCAGGGGAGTAAATCAGTGCCCTTAAAACAATCATTCAATTTCAATTATCATTCATGAAGCATTTATTCAAACACATACATCAACTAATGCATAAACAAACATCCACATAAAACATGTAATATATGAACACAAGAGATATGTGGGAAAACTTCAAGGGGAATAAAACTCACTAAAACACAGCTTGGAATACAATCCTATAAGCAATGAATCAAGATTTATTGAGGCACCAACCCCACAAGGATCACCAACCTCTCACTAGTCAAGCACCAACTTGCAAGGAGACACCAACCTCTTAGGTAAATCAACACCAAATCAATCAATTGGAACTTATAATCACTTTTGGACACCTGTTTTTCACTCAACTGATGATTATCACCTTCTTTTGCTCTTATCACTCTTTTATCTCTCTCAAACAGCCTATTAAGCCTCTTCGCTCAATTAGCCCTCTTCGTAGTAAATTTAGGTCAAATGACCTTGATCATAATACGTAGAATCATTGGTATAACTTCGTGACATATTAAATATACCTCTTTGATGGTCTTAAATCCCTCTACCTAGTTTCCAAACATCTATTTCATTCGTTCACCATGCCAATATTCTAACTAGTCAAGTTAGGCCTATTAGACCTTCTTTTTATACTTGAGTCTTGATTTCACCAACATTGGTCAGAAATAAAACTATCCATACTTAGATCAACCTTGTGATATATCAAAAAACACATTTCATAGGATAAACAACCAATACATAGGTCAGTCACCACTCATAAGGACCAAAATCACCATTAGACCTAAAGGAGACCTAATGCAATTAGACCTTCTCAAAGCACACATTTCACCTTGATCACCTTGGAACACCTTGAGATTTCATAAAGGAATGAAAAACTTTACACACACTTCAATTATACCCTTGATAATCTCATCTTAGGTCTGCAACACCATTTATCTCATTTCACTCCTTGAACCACACCATTAGGCCTACTCACAATTAGGCCTTCTTACTGCCAGAAAGTTTGTCAACCAAAACTGAAGCACACAACCAATTTGCTTAAAAACCCATACCATAAAATCACAAGGATAGAACCTCCATATCCTTAAGGTCATCAACATGTTCATTATATTTCACTAAATAGGGCAAAATACCTTAAATTGACCACTGCCATATGCTTACTTTGAACTACAAACAGGGTTCAAAACCTAGTCAAGAAACTTTGACTTTTCACACCTTCATAGGAATTTATCATGAAGAAAAATAAATCAAAATTAACATCTGAGACCTCTAGAACTACTTCATGTGCATTATATTCTTCAATTTTGGGCATAATGACTCAAGAACATCAATCTTATTCACATATAGAAAATTGTATGTGGCTCCAAAACATAGTCATGAAAACAATGACTTAGAACACCTATAGAATCATTTTCATGAACTTCCAATGGCTTTAAATGATCCTTCATCATCCTTATAACATATTGAAACAAATATAATATAAGTTTAAATATAAATATTGGTCTTACATACCAATCTCATGTCTTCATTGTACACAAACCTCACTATGTTAGACAAGTCAGATTGAGATCAACTTTCTACCATACATAAGTTTCTTCCAAACTTTTGTCCATTGGGGATATGTGGTATAGGTTTTGAACACTAACGCATTGCAATTATATCCATCCATAATCCACTGAAACACATCCCTAATCTCATTCCCACTTCTGCCTATTTTTCTCATTGTCTTCCTCACTAGGCCTTTTTAGTGATATGCTAACTTTTAAGACTAGTTTAGCATATTTTAAGTCTGTAACCTGCTTATAAACTTACATGGACATAAAATAAAAGTCTCACACATCATCCTCCAATCATTTTCATGCTTTGACCTGGTCAACCCTGACTGCTACATCAAAAATCCAAGAAATAAGGGGTTTCATGTAGTTTTCACTGACTCTTCTCACATACCAATACCACCTAGAGGTACTTGAGAGATTCCTATGCATGCTTCAATCATCAAAATGGGTCATCCAATTAATTATGAGCCATTTATATCAATATCCTCCATATTGGGTCATTGTTAGGGTTTTAAAGAGGGTTAAGACCACCTTATAGTCTTAGTGGTCATTCATAAAGCTTGGGCCCTTAATCCAGAAACTAATGCTTGTAAACTTGAGTTAGGGTCCTTCCCCAACTTCCATGAACTTATTAAGATCTCATGCAAAGGTATCATGTGACAACAAGCATAAGAAAATCCTTCTTGGGTCTGCAATACCTCATTCTATGCACAAAAAAACCTCAAAAACCACATTTCATGCTTTTGCCTTCAGACTTTGACCTTAGACTTGGTCAACATACTTGACACAAGCTTTCATACCTCTGATAATGCTCTTATGAGCCTTATCACCTTGGAAACTGAACTTGACCCCTCATTAGGCCACACTAGGTCTCTTTACACATTAGGCCTTGAACTGCCAATCACACTTAGACTTTAAACATACCTTGAAACCACTTATATTACTCTAAACACTTCATGCTCACACACTGCCAATCATCTTTTCACAAGCTTAAGACTACTCACTTCATCATGCTACCAAGCCTATGCCTTTGCACTAGGTCTCTTCATGCAAATGAATAAGCCATGAATTGGCCTTGACATCTCCTCTGAAGACTTATCTACCTTAAACACATATTTACATAGTTTCAAACATCTTCTCACATGATTTACCACTGATATATATCCTTCATAAGTCTTAACAACATTTCATGGTACCTTATTAGGTCAGACAAGGTCTAGGACTAATCTAGTTGTATGCTTAGGATTAAGACCTTACCCCTATAATTTTATCTTGAAACTTTCTTGAGTGTTTCCACACTTCATATGCATGATTTGGCATCCTTGAACATTCACTCTACCTATGTGTATCCATATTATCATACCACCATCTTCATACACATGCTCATGATATGACAATGCTCTTTAAGACTAGTGCTCAAAACTATGCTTACCTTGTATCTTGATCTTGACCTTGACATGTCATCAACCTTAGAAGAATTACCAAGTTGCCTTCAAATTCTCTCTCAATAGAGAGATAATAGGTTACCTTCAAATTATCTCTTTTCATAAGACTCCTTGTCACATACCACTTCACCATGCATGACACCAACTTTGATTTTGACATTAATTTCATCCATCTGGACCTTGACATCAATGAAAACATTTATGCCACAACACCAATAATAGGAACATACCTCAACAATCTCCTCCTTTGTCATTCATTGTAAACACTTAAACAAAGCTGATCATTCTCATCTCCCCAAGCTAGTTCTATTTAAACTGACCTTTCTCCCAAATTAGAACTTTTTCCCCCTTAGACATTAATGACAAAGAGTCAACTCTTGACAACTACATGATCCTTGGACTTGAAACAACACACCTTTTCTCTCCAAACAAGATCATTCTCTCTTTCTTTGTCAACAACTCAACATAGTTCATGCTCACAACTAACTGACTTCATGAACATATTGATCTTGAGACCAATCCATAACTCAAATTTCTTCAAGACTGCTATAGATCTTCTTGACAAACATACATACTCTTGGAGCATGATTAGCTCCCCTTATCTCCATGAGGTATTCGAACACTATCATGAATGTGACTTGGTTTGATCAAGTCATCATACAAATGCTTTGTAACCCATCTCTTGAAATAACACTTCGAATAGACTATTGATTGAACTTGGATTTGAAATAAAGAATATAAAGCTCCCCGTAAGACCAAGCATTATTCATGATTCTTCTCACTAGCTGAGTGCCTCCATGAAGCCTAATGGATTCACCTGTTATTTAAATTACTAAATCAACATAAACTCGGGATAATCCCAGATCTCCATGTCCTCACTAGACTAAACTTTCTTCATAATCCTCTTAGGATTGAATATCCTATTTGGCTTGACCTCTTTAATCTCCATTTTAGCAACATTCTAACTTAGTATACTTATCTTGACTCCATCCACAACCTAAGATGATAGGGAGAATTCTTGGCACTCTTTTACATCTGAACTATGCTCCACCATGGTAAATAATCAACTTGGACTTGCATACTAATCATCATTCACCTTAGCTACCTTTGGTCTCCATTCATTGTCTTGTCTTCTTTATTGCACTTTAGGGGCCTCAATCTTCTTGTTTTGACTTGAGAATCCATGCTTTCAAAACTTTGAAATATAACCAACCTTTTAAAAATTGAAACACACTATTCCTCTTGATGGAAACATACCATTACCCATACCTCTTGACTAATGATTCTCCTCATAGTTCCATGCATATTCATACTTGGAGAGTCTTCTATAATGCCTTACTCTATGACCAAATTACTTACATTAATAGAAAAAAAGATTGAAAGGATTAGCATACCTTATAGTATTAGGCTACTTGATAGGATTAATTTTCATTCTGCTAGCACCATCATTTCTTGATTGATTATTGACCTTTAAGAACTGATTCTCCTTGATCACACTAGTGTTCTTTTAATATTCATTGAAAGCAAGACTTGTTTTATCATTAGCAATTTTTTGACTACTCAAGATGTTGTCTAGATCATTAGTACTCTTTTCAAACTTCACTAAAGACTTTACCTTATTTGATTCCTGATCTAACTCAGCTCTCAAGGAATCCACTTCAATTACATACCTAAAACATTCTTCTTCTTTAGCCTTTAGGCTTGCAGTCACAATCTTAATTTGAAGCTCCACCTATTTGTCTTTTTTTTTTGTTCTAGTTGTTGCTTAATTTTTCTTCAAACAAATTGATTTGCTCCTCATAATCTTTGACAAGAGACCTCATCACCTTATTCTTTTTCTTCACCATATTTAGTTCTTGTAGAGCATTCATCAACTCAGCCTCAAAGTCCATCTCATCTTCTTCTTCATCTGAATCACCAACAATACCTCCAAATCACATGGACTCTTTTTGATTTGAACAACTTGATTCCTCAGCCATGAAGCGAACTTCATTGACATCATGACCATCACCTTCATGGTCACTCTCAGAATCACTTTTCTTACTTTCATCAAATGAGCTGCAATCTTCCTTGGTGTAAAAGCTTCATTGGTTCTTGAAAGACTTCTTGTCATCATACTTTTTGAAACTTTTCTTGATCTTATCAAACCTATAAAATTTCTTATCATCATCATGTTCTTCATCATCCTTTTTCTTATGTTTATAAGGGCACTTGTTAGCAAAGTGTCCAATTTCTCCACAATTAAAACACTTGAAGGGAAACTTACCCTTGTATTTATTTGAACCAGTTTTCAACATTTTTGCAAATATAGATATCAACTCATCATCATCAATATCAGAATCATCATTGTCTTTGACTTTATTATTTAGCGTAGCTTCAAACAATATTTGTGCATTGTACTTATGAGAAAATTGATTTGAGAGTGATTTGTACTCTTGTGGCTTATAATAAAATTTGAGCAAGTGTTTTTTGGTAGATGTAGTCCATAGTGAGTGAACCACATTAAATCTGGTCTTCTTATTTTACATGTTTATGTTTGTTCTTTTTACATCTTTGTTTATATTTATTATTATTATGATTCTATAAAATTATTTCACATCGATTTCTGTATTTATTCCTAACAACTGGTATCAAAACTTCAAATTGTATTTGTTGAAGTGTTGAATTGTAGAAAAGGCTATTATTTCAAGTGGGAGCTATGGCTGATGGTCATAGATCAAAGGTTGAAAAGTTTAACGAATAGAAAATTTGGTTTATGGAGGATTACCTCTATCAAAAGGACCTCCATGCTTCGTTGGAAGGAAAAATAAAATGACTAGTGAGTATGATAGATGAGGCTTGGAAGCTACTTGACATAAAAACACTTGGGGCTATTAGGTTATGCCTTGCATCTTCAGTCACGTTTAATATATCACAAGAGAAGACCACAAAAAGTCTAATGAATGCATTAGGTAAGTTATATGAAAAATCCTCTACTTCTAATAAAATATTTTTATTGAAAAATTTATTTAATATGAAAATGTCTAAAAATGGTTCAGTTGAGTATGTTGAATTTTATAAAAATTGATTTTGATGATGAAGTTAGGGCTTTGCTTATTTTGTGTTCCTTACTAGAGAGTTGGAATAACTTGGTAATGGCTATGAGAAACTCGGTCTCTAATAATGCCAAGTTGAAGTTTGAGGATGTCATAGGATTAATCTTTAGCGATGAAATGCAATGGAAAAGTGTTGGGGATACTTTTAATTTTGGTGATGCTTTGGTAGTGGAGAGTAGAGGGGGATAAAAGTTTAGAGGAAAAGAAAAGTGTGGAAAGTCTAATGGTCTTGGAAGGTCAAAAGTAAGGGTCAGGATGGTATGCTGGCACTGTGAAAAGATTGGGCATGCGAAGAAGGATTGTTGGTCTTTTCAGAATAAGAATAAAAATTAAGAAGACATCAAGGAGGTGAATGTGGCAATAGGTAATATTTTTTAAGATGAATTAATTCTCTCCATTGACAATATTGCTAAGTTTTGATTTTTAGATTCAGAGGCTTCTTTTCATGCTACACCATATAGGCATTATTTTATTGATTATGTTCAAATGGATTTTCTACATGTTTACCTTGGTGATGATGAGTCTTGTATCATAGTAGGAAAAGGAAGTGTTTAGAACAAGATGCAAAATGGGAATACTTGGCTACTGAAGGATGTCAAGCATGTGCCTAAGTTGAGACAAAATTTGGTATCTATGGGATAGCTAAGCAGTGAAGGTTGTATGATGATATTTACAGTAGATTCTTGGAAGGTGACCAAGGGTGATCTTGTCATAGTAAGAGGTAAGAAGGTTGGTACCCTATATTTATCAAGTAGTGTTGATTATTGTAATTTAGTTGTTACAGATTCAGATGCAATTTTGTGGCATAACAAGCTCGATCACATAAGCCAAAAAGGTATGCAAATTTTGAAAGATCGATTGCCCGGATTGAAAAGCTCTGATTTATATTTTTGTGAAGATTGTGTATGAAAAATAGAAAAGGATAAAGTTTTTGAAGATTGGAAATACAAAGAAGGAGAATAAGTTAGAGTTGGTTCATTCAGATGTATGGGGCCCCTCTCAGGAATTTTCTATTGGTGAGTCATCATATTATGTCACTTTTATTGATGATGCAACTAGGAAAGTTTGGGTGTATGGCATTAAGATAAAATCTGATATGTTTGATACGTTTAAAATATGTAAAGCCTTGGTTGAGAATGAAACATGTCTCAAATTAAAATGTCTCAGGTCAGATAATGGTGAGAAATATTGCAACAATGCATTTTTTTATTACTATTCAAGGAACGAAATTCATAGACAGAGGATGGTTCCAAGAACTCCATACCAAAATTGAGTGTCATAAAGGATGAACATGACTATCATGGAGCATGCCAGGAGCATGAGGTTGCATGCAGGACTGCCTCTTCAATTTCAGGTAGAAGTAGTAAACATGACAGTGTACTTGATACATAGAGGTCCTTCATTTACTTTGGATGGAGGCATACCTGAGGAAGCTTGGTTTGGTAAGAAAGTTGATTATTCATTTTTTATAATATTTGGCTGTGAAGTCTTCGTTCATATTAATAAGGATGATAGGACCAAGTTAGAGGCTAAGTCTGAAAAATGCACCTTTATTGGTTATGGTGAGGATGATTTTTGTTTTTGGATTTGGAGTCTTAAGGATAAGAAATTCTTTAGGTCTAGGGATGTTGTCTTTAATGAAAAAGTCATGTATAAACAACAATTGTAGGATCCAAAAAGGAATCCAAAAAAGAGTAAACAGTACTAAAAGACATTGCAGATGATAAAGTGTCCAAACAACCAGTTCAGGTACCTACTCCACAAGAACCCCAAACTCATGTGGTGAGAAGGTCTTGTAGGGTAAGATGGTAACTTGAATGTTTTTCTCCATCTCTTAATTATTTATTACTAATTGACAATGGAGAGATAGAGTGCTTTGAAGAAGCAATGCAGGTAAATGTTAGGAAAAAGTGGGAACAAGTTATGGATGAGGAGTATCAGTCTCTCATGGAAAATCATATTTAAGATTTGGTAAGTCCACCAGAAGGTAAGAAAGTATTGCAGAACAAGTGGGTGTATAGAGTTAAAGAAGATGATGGAGGCAATAAAAGATACAAGGCTCAATTGATGGTAAAGGGGTTTGCACAAAAGAAGGGAACTGATTTCGATGAGATTTTTTCTCCAGTGGTAAAGATGTCTTCTATTAGCACTGTTCTTGGGATAGTGGCAATGGAAGACTTGTACTTAGAGTAGTTGGATGTGAAGACTATGTTCCTTCATGGTGATTTGGAAGAAGACTTGTATATGGAGCAGCCACATGGATATAAGGTCACAGGGAAGAAGAACGTGATGTGCAAACTAAAGAAGAGCTTGTATGGCCTGAAACAAGCTCCATGATAGTGATACAAAAAAATTGACAGTTTTATGATGGATCAGGGATACTCCAGGTGTCATTCAAGCCATTGCATATATATCAAGACATTTGATGATGGTGATTACATTATCCTTTGTCTATATGTGGATGATATGTTAGTTGCAGGTAAGAACATGCAGGAAATAAAGGTACTCAAAGAACAACATAGTAACTCCATTGTTGTGAAGAGTTTGGGAGCAACAAAACAAATCCTTGGTATGAGAATAACTCAGGATAGGAAGGAACGAATGGTGAATTTATCCTAGGAAGAGTACATCAAAAAGGTCTTAGAAAGGTTTAGTATGCAGGATGCTAAACTGGTTGGGATTCCTTTGGTAGGTCATTTCAAGTTATCAAAGGTGTAGTGTTCCAAGACAAAAGAGGAGAGAATCTAGACGTCACATGTACCATACTCATCAGCTATTGGTAGCTTGATGTATGCCATGGTGTGCACTAGGCTAGATATTGCTCATGTAGTGGGATAAGTAAGCAAGTATATGAGTGATCCAGGTAGAGAACACTAGAAGGTAGTGAAGTGGATCCTTCGGTATTTAAGAGGGACTATGGAGATAGTTTTAAGCTATCGTGGATTGGACACCACTTTGTGTGATTATGTAGATTCAGACGTGGCTGGAGATTTAGACAGTAGGAGTTCAACAGGATATGTCTTTACTGTAGATGACACAATGGTGAGCTGGATTTCATGACTACAAAAACTTGTGGCTTTGTCAACCATGGAGGTTGAGTATGTTGTTGCCACAGAGCTAAGCAAAGAAATGATTTGGTTATATCAATTGCTTGAAGAGTTGGGGCATAAGTAGGAGAAAGGGAAGCTATATAATGATAGTCAGAGTGATATACATCTAGCAAAAAACTCAGCTTTCCACTCTAGGATGAAGCATATATAGTGGACGGACTATTTCATCATAACAGCTTTGGAGGAAGAGAAGTTGAAGTTGGAGAAGATTCATACCATTCAGAATCCTGCAGACATGATGACCAAGGTGGTCACAAGGGAGAAACTAAAGCTATGTTCAGTTAAAGTTGGCCTTCATAGTTGATGGTGAAGAGTTGAGAAGCTTGCTTAGAGGAAATCAGTCTCCAAGTGGAAGATTATTGTGTTGTGGAGCCTATTTCTAAATTACAACGTATTTTTAAATACTATACATTTTAAATGTATATTATACTCTATATGTATTCTCGTTGAGAATATAAATATACTTTACACTCTATATGTACATTTTAAAAATTTATGGACCCTTTTTAATGGGAAACCATTTTGGGTTGATTTTGCCCATGGTTTTGGTACCCATTGTTTTGTAATACTATTGTGTTGATGTATTATGTATAGATAGATATTTCATAGGTAATACATCATGAGAATAAAGGTTTGAGAAGGAATAACAGAGTGTGTGAATTTAGCTATGAATTCAAGAGGATTTATTGAGTGTAGCTCCAAATAATATTTGTGTATTGTAATTGTGAGAAAACTGATCTGAGAGTGGTCTGTACTCTCGTGGCTTGTAATAAAATATGAGCAAGTGTTTCTTGGTGGATGTAGCCCATATTGGGTGAACCACGTTAAATATGATCTTATTTTGCATGTTTATTTCTATTTTTTTTGCATCTCTATTTATATCTATTATTATTGTAATTCTATGAAATTATTTCGTATTAATTTTTGTATTTATTCCTAACATTTATTACCTTGTGTTTTATTCTCTTTTGACTTATTTTATGCCTTGTATGAAGCTTCCTTATTTGAAGGTCTTCTTTCATTTGTCCTCATCTCATAGGCTATTAGGGTGTCACGAAGTTCATCCATCTCTAGATTGTCTAGATCTTGCATATCTTCAACAACATATACTTTAGAATCAAACTTAGGACTTAGAGATATCAATACCTTTTAAACAACATTATACTCTTTCAATTCTTCACCTAGGCCTCTTATGATATTGACAAACTTCATCAACCTGTTGTCATTCAAAACGTGCACCAATGGATGCTCCACGGCATGGAGAAGCTTAGCGGTGGGGCATTGAGTGTGAAGGCCTTGCACATGGTGCAAGAGTCTAAGGTATTGGGTGTGGAAGTATTATCACACAGCTATGCACACGAGCATCGATTATCTAATCACAATGATGGAAACGTCTCCAAGGCGTGAGACCCTTGTACTCCTTGGGATGAGCCTCCAGAGTAGGTCATATTCCTTCTATTTTAAGTGCACCTGGTTTAAAACTAGCGCACAGGCCTAAAGAGTAGAAATGTAAACTAACGCTAATATAAACCTAGGATCTTTGAGAGGAAAAGGGAGGGAAATATGTAAGAGATGTTGAAAGTAAAATGTGATGCACCTATAATAGAGTGAGCACTCATACTACCGTAAACACGGTGCAAACCTTTGAGAATAAGATAATATCACATAGTTTCTATCAAGTCACTCCAAATGCATAAGTTTTTTTCATAGAGGTGCGAGAACACAACATGACACTAAGAGGGATGACAAACGATCGACAATCAACATCAACATAGAACACGACCTCCAAGTGAGTTTTGAGTTCAATGAGGAGGTGCTGGGGATGAATGATAATGAGGGGCAAACATTACCCATAGATAGAAATCAACAAACATAAATAACACACAGATCATCAGAAGAATGAAAGGAGGTGAACTTAATTCTCATTAATTTGTAAGGTTTAGCCAATACAAGTGCTCATGGAGGGAAAATTTTGGCAATGTGAGGCTACTGAAGAAAATGTTCACCCTTTTACAATGGAAAGCTAGGCTTTTATAGTGAATCAAGCCTATTTTACAATAAATGCACCACTTGGGGCGGCAAGTATAACTTTAAATTCACTTGCGGTGCTTCATCGCTAATTCCTAAATTCTTGTAAGTTGATTAGATCTGGAGTTGGTGGCAAGATCTTCTTGGGATACACATGTATAGGGGAATAAAATATTTCCTTGACAAAATTAGAGAGTGGCGTACACTCAAGTTCTAATTTCTGATAGCTACTTTTGCATTTAATTGTTCTGATAGTGTCTCAAGATTTTCTCAACCACCTCCAACAATCTTCACTATATCTGACAACTACTCGGCACATGGCACTTCCTAATTGATCTTGGGTGTGGCACTATAGGAATGTCATGCGTCACTTTGGCAGGATCTCAGAGGAGTCATTTATAGCTTTTGGACAGAGGCAACATGGTTTTGACACATAAAAGGTTGGCGCTTGTCCTAGGTGAATCGAGAATCTCATTGTTTAGAATGAGTATTGGGCAACCATATGGCAATGATGAAAATAAGGTTGCATCCTACGCAATGGAAGGGTGCAGATGTAGGATCTTAGGCACGAGCATGAAACTGCATTGGATAGGTGTAGGGAGGTCCTTGAATAAGATTGCACATGAATGCTGAAGGTCTTTGGCACATTCTTTATGACCTGTAATTGCTCTTCATGTATTTCTTCTACTTTGGCCTTTTAGAACTCGAGGGTCCTACATCCTTGAACATGTGCACCTTTTGACCTACATGCCACAAAATCTTGCATGGAAGCACGTATCAAGAACCTTTAGTGAGCATGAACCATCCTCTTACTCTTGTGCAGACCTACACTTCTATCTCAAGCTTGAGCACAGATGGGAAGTGCTTACGTACCTTTTACTTGAAGCACTTGGTCATCGTAGGTGTGTTATCTCTTTGTAAGCCTTGGGAAGCCTTGCATCGATTAGAGGTGACTTAGAAAGTCAACACTTCTGGTGACCTCTATGAGCCACTTGCGTGCTAAGTGGGAATCTAATGGCCTTTGAAGTGATCCATTGGGCATAGAGTCGTTAAAGCTACAACTTACTTGGCCTATGCTTAAATAGATTGAATTGAGTTCTGACCTCAACAAAACAAAAGGGAAAAGGACAAGCAATAGATGTACGAAATGCACTTAGGGGAAATAAAACTAAACTAAGACTATACAATATATACACAGGCACTTAGGGAAATGTAATGCAAGCTAATATAATCTACTAAATACAAACTACAAACATGGGCCTTCACCCTCCTGGATCAAAACATAAATATTTTAGGTCTTTTTCATTGTGCACCATCCTATTGTTGATATGTGATGGGTGGAGGAGCAGTGGCATCTATTTATTGTGAAGGAGGCACTTAACGAAGTTCATCTACCCAAGCTCCCCTTTGATGAATGACTCCATCATGTTGTGCAGAAGCCTTTCTCCTAGATGGCTGATGTCTTTGGTGTTGAACCAATCCTCCCCAAATTTCTTGGCATTTATCTATGCTATTTACTCGGGCAGAGTATTATGAAGCATGAGAGGCCTGTACATGGTGCTTGGGTAGCTTATGACTCTAATGGGTTGCCTTTGCTCATCTCACAATTGTTGTTCCAAGTCTAATGTGCCTCTTAGAAACCATTCTATGATATGCTTGGGCATGCAAGGATTGATAATGATCATTTCCATTGCTTCTTCTACATTTTGTCAGGGTGCTTCAGGTTCGACCAACTAACATTACTCCTTCAGTTCAAATAAATCCTGAGATGACTCGTCTGAACTTAGGTGTGCATTTTGCTCCCTGCGGGTCTCCACCATCTGCATGGCTGTAGCCTCCTCTATGTGTGCACCCTACCTATCTGTGATATGTGATTGAACATGGCCATCGGTACAGAGCTAGGCATGGGTCTGCTCCTAAGGGGATGTCAATTTGTCAAACAGGGTTATGCAAAATTCTTCCAACTCATCCCAGAAAGAGTCCTCCTCATCTGTGATTGTGCCTTTGGGCTCATCTTGGGGTGATCATAGTCACTCTCTTTGATCACGCATTCTTTTTGAAGGTTAGCTTCTTCTTCAAGGTCCTCCTCCATATTTCCAAATGGTAGCTCATTCACCCAAGAGACGTCGGGCCTAGGCCTTTGAATGTACTCTAGAGTGGCACAGATCGACTCTTCATATTAAAGTCCTTCGCTTCTACCACCACTTCAATCATCTACTCATCAACCTATTGTTCCATCTGACTATACCTATCTTCTTCTTATAGTAGGGTTGATTCTTTTGGTGTGGTAGCGCAGAAGGGACTGTCAATGATGATCTCCTCATCATATTCACTTGAAGTATCCTCCTCATCTGAATGGTCTGCACTTACCTTCTATACAATTGGTCTTCTTTTGAAAAGGGAGTGGTGGGAGGGCAAGAGGATTTAATTGGCATAAAGGATGGGGGATTTACAAGGTTGGGCATTGTGAAGTCAGGATGCATGATCCAAGAAGGCTACCATGATTGCACTTGAGGATCCTGAGGAAGGATGGGTTCTTGAGCTGGTACAAGCGTAGGCTCTTGAATTGGTGAAGGTGTGGACCTTCTAAAGCTTGGTACTTTGAAAGCAAGGGATTTACTTGAAGGCACAATGAAGCTATACTTTTTAAAGCTAGGGAATTTTATCACAAAAGCTTTATGTCCCATAAGTTGGCTTGCAGGTGCAGGGGGAACCTGCTTGAAGCTAGAAAAGGAAGGAGCTAGGGCGTCTGGTTGTGCTTAAATTTTTTGCATCTATATAAGCAAATGGCGCATCTGCTCTTTTTTGGCTACTATTTACCTAGCCAATCACTTTCCTCATATTTGTGTTGCTTCATTACCTCCTACTGAGTGTAAGCTTGATGAGCAAGCTCTTCTTGTACTTTATCATTCTCTTGCTCTCTTTCGATTGCCCTCATCTATCTTTGAAAATCAAGGTGTATATCATTGACGCTTTTTTGAGGTTGATTAGGAGGGTAATAATGTTGATTAAGAGCAAGGTAGCTTGCGCATAGCTGATTGGAATCATAAGGCGACTGTCATAGGTGCTGAATAGGGAAAGCCTACAAACACTCGCATGAGCTTGATATGAAAAATGGGAAGGCATGAATGCAGCATTTTCATAGAATAGGGGGTAAAAAGACATATCTTTAAGCACTTAGACTGCTTAAACCAGTAGATTTTGGTCATTCAGAGTTACCAGGTGCTTTGTGGAATGTCTTCAACACTTGATAGCTAAGGGTGGCACTAATTCCTTAGCTTTTATTCAACTTAGTCCCATCAAGCATGTCAAAAATTATTATCATTTGAAACGTGCATCCATGGATGTTCCACAGTGCAGGGAAGCTTGATGGTGGGGTGTTGAGGGTGAAGGCCTTGCATAGGGTGTAAAAGTCTAAGGTGTTGGGCATAGAAGTATTATCACATAACTGCATGCACGAGCATCGATTGTCTCATCATAATGATGGGAATGTCTTCAAGGCGTGGGACTCTTGCACTCCTTAGGATGAGCCTCCCGAATAGGCCAGATTCCTTCTATTCTAAGCACACCTAGTTTAAGACCAACACACAGACGTAAAGATCAAAAAGGTAAACTGACACTAATCTAAACCTAGGATCTTTAAGAGGAAAAGGTAGGGAAAATGTAAGACATGCTGAAAGTAAAAGGCGATGCACCCAGAATAGAGCATGCACTCCTACTGTGCTAAACACAATGCAAACTTTTAAGAACAAGATAATATCACATAGATTCCTCCAAGTCACTCCAAATGCATAAGTGTTTCACATAGAGGCATGGGAACACAGTGTGACACTAAGAGGGATGACAAATGGTCCACAGACAACATCAACACATACTCGAGTGCGCATAGAACATGACCTGTAAGTGAGTTTAAGTTCAATGAGGAGGTGCTGGGGATGAATGACAATGAGAGGGGCATACATTACCCATAGATATAAATCAATAAACACAAATAACACAGAGAGCATCAGAAGAATGAAAGGAGGTGAACTTAATTCTTATTAATTTACAAGGTTTAGCCAATACAAGTGCTCATGAAGGGCAAATTTTGGTAGCGTGAGGCTATTAAAGAAAATGTTGACCCTTTTACAATGGAAATCTATGCTTTTATAGTGAATCAAGCCTATTTTACAATAAATGCTCCACTTGGGGTGGTGGGTATAATTTTAAATTCACTTGTAGTGATTTGTCACTAATTCTTAAATTTTGGTAGGCATATTGGATCTGGAGTTGGTGGCAGGATACATGTGCATAAGGGAATGAAATATTTCCCTGACAGAGTCAGAGAGTGGCATGCACTCAAGTCCCAATGTTTGGTAGTCGCTTTTGCATTTAATCATTCTGACAGCGCTTCGAGATTTTTTCAACCACCTCCAACAATCTTCATTATATCTGGTAGCTACTCAACATGTGGCACTTCTTGATTGATCTTGGGTGTGGCACTGCAAGAATTCCATGTGTCATTTTGATGGGCTTTTAGAATAGTCATTTAGAGCTTTTGGATGGAGGCAGTGCCGTTGTGGAAGGTTAGCACGTATCCTGGGCAAACCAAGAATCTCAGTATGTAGAATGAGCATCAGGCCACTCCATGGCAATGGAGAAAATAAGATTGCATCCTACACAATGGAAGAGCACAGATGTCGGATCTTATGCACATGCATGAAATTGCATTGGATAGGTGCAGGGAGGTCCTTAAATAATATTATGCATGAAATCTGAAGGTCTTTGGTGTGTTCTTTATGACCTATAACTGCTCCTCGCATATTTCTTCTACTTTGGCCTTTTAGAATTTGGTGGTCCTCCATCCTTAAACATGTGCACTTTTTGAATTGTACACCATTAAATCTTATGCAAAAGTACACATCGAGAACCTTTAGTGAGCATGAACCATCCTCTTACTCCTACACAGACCTGTGCTTCTATCTCAGGCTTGAGCATAGATGGGAAGTGTCTGTGCACCTTTTGTTTGAAGCGCTTGGGTCATCATAGGTGTGATCTCTTTATAAGCCTTGGGAAGCCTTATGCTGATCAGGCGGTGAATTAGAAAGTCAACAAAACCCTTAATAGGTAGGTTGCAATGGTCTCATCTTCATTCATCCTTATGCTTTCAAACTATCTTTTATTGGTTTACAATTTAGCCAACTTGACCTTGGAGTCTCCCTCATGGATAGTCTTCAACTTATCCCACATCTCTTTGGCAGACATATAGTACATCACCTTCACAAGCTTTGCCTCTGATAGGCCACAAAGAACACCATTCATTTCTTTTAAATTGTTGTCATTAACCTTCTTACCTACTTCGTCTGAAGGGGGAATAAAGGTTGCAGTATATCTGTCCAAAAATGATTGCCAAACATCATGACCTTGAGACATAAAATATGTTCTCATCTTGACACTCCAATTTTTTTTGATATCCACTAAACAACAAAGCCTTATTTGTAGAGAAACCACCTTATGCTTGACTGGCCATCTTTACTTGCTTAGGAGCTCCTTTAATCTATTAGGCCTGATTCAAATGACCTACACTAATATCAATTTTTTGAAGTACAACTACTGATAGGGGGAGTGAATCCGTGCCCTTAAAATAATCATTCAATTTCACTTATCATTTATGAAACGTTTATTCAAACACATACATCAACCAATACATAAATAAGCACCCACATAAGCATGTAACATATGAACCCAAGATATATGTGGTAAACCCTCAAGGGGAATAAAAACCACTAAAACATGACTTGGACTAAAATCCTATAAGCAATGAATCAAGAGTTAGTGAGGCACCAACCTAACCCCTCACTAGTCAAGCACCAACTCAACTAGTCCCTTAGCAAAGCACCATCTTAAAAGGAGGCACCAACCCCCTAGGTAACTCAACACGAACTCAGCCACCTAGAATCTTTGATCACCTTTGGACACTTATTTCTCACTCAACTAATGATGATCACTTTCTTTTGCTCTTATCACTCTTCTATCTCTCTCAAACAGCCTATTAAGCCTCTTCACTCAACTAGCCCTCTTCTTGGTAGATTTAGGTCAAATGACCTTGCTCATCATCTATAGAATCACTTCTATAGCTTCATTGCATATTCAAAATACCTCTCTGATGGTCTTAAATCCCTCTACCTAGTTTCCAAACTTCTTTTTCATTTGTTTACCATGCCAATATTTTAACTAGTCAAATTAGGCCTGTCAGACCTTTTTATTCTTGACTCTTGCTTTCACCAACCTTGGCCGGCCAAAAACCTCTCCATACTTGGATCACCATTATAATATATCAAAAAACGTGTTTTATAAAAGAAACAACCACTACATAGATCAGTCACCACTCATAAGGACCAAAATCACCATTAGACCTAAAGGAGACCTATTGCAATTAGGCTTTCTCAAAGTACATGTTTCACCTTGACCACCTTAGAATATCTTGAGCCTCCATAAATGGATGAAACACCTCACACGCACTTTAATTATACACCTTCTAATCTAACCTTAGGTCCCCAACACCATTCAACTCATTTCACTCCTTGAACCACACCATTAGGCCTTACTCACAATTAGGCCTTCTTACTGCTAGAAAGTTTATCAGCCAAAATTGAAGCACACAACCAATTTTATAAAATAAACATACCATAAAATCACATGGATAGAACCTACATGACTCAGTGTCATCACCATGTTCATTAAATTTTACCAAATATGGAAAGACCTTATACTGACCACTCCATATGCTCACTCAGAACTGCAAACAAGCTTCAAAACTTAGTCAAGAAGCTTTGAATTTTCACACATTCATAATAATTTATCATGAATAAAAATACATTCAAATGAACATATGAGACCTATATAAAAAATTAATGTGCATTATATTCTTCAATTCTAGGCATAATGACTCAGGAACATCAATCTTACTCACACATAGAAAATTGCATGTGGCTCCAAAACATAGTCATGGAAACAATGACTTAGAACACCTGTCGAATCACTTTCATGAACTTAAAATGGGTTTATATGATCCTTCAAAATCCTTATAACATCTTTAAACAAATATATAATAAGGTCAAATAGCAATATTGGTCTTACATACCAATTTCATGTCTTCACTGTACACAGAGCTCATTGTGTTAAACAAGTCAGATTTAGATCAAATTCCTGCAATACACAAGTTTATTCAAAACTTATGACCATTGGGGATATGTGTTATAGGTCTTGAAAACTAACTCAATGCAATTATATCCATCCCTAATCCATTGCAACACATCCCTAATCTCATTTCCACTTTTACCTATTTTTCTTAGTCTTCCTCACTAGGCCTTTTTAGTGATAGGCCAACTTCCAAGATCAATTTAGCATATTTGAAGTCTATACCCTGATTATAAACTTACATGGACATAAAATATAAGTCTTACACATTATCCTCCAATCATTTTCATACTTTGACTAGGTCAACCCTGACTGCTACATCAAAAATCCGAGAATAAGGGGTTTCCCATAGCTTCCACTCACTCTTATGATAGACCAATGCCACATGGAGGTACTTGGGACAGTCATTTACATGACCCAATGATCAAACTAGGTCATACAATTCATTCAGAGCTATTTCTATCAGGATTTTCCATATCAAGTCATTGTTAGGGTTTTAGAGAGGGTTAAAACCACCTTATAGTTTTAATTATCATTCATAAAGCTTGGACCTTCAATCCAGAAAATAATTCTTGTAAATTTGAGTTAAGATCCTTCCCCAACTTACATGAAATTCTTAGGATCTCATTCAAAGGTTGTATATGCCAACAAGCATAATAAAATCCTTCTTGCGTCTGTAATACCTCATTCTGTGCACACATAAAATCTCAAAAACCACATTTCATGCTTTCTCCTTCAGATTTTGACCTCAGACTTGGTAAACATACTTGACACAAGATTTTATACCTCTGATAATTCTCTCATGAGTTCTAACACTTTGGAAATTGAACTTGACCCTTCATTAGGTCACACTAGGTCTCTTTGCATATTAGGCCTTGAACTACCAGTCACACTTAGACCTTGAACATACCTTGAAACCACTTATACTACTCTAAACACTTCATTATCATGTCATACAAACTCATACCATGCTCACACACTACCAATATTCTTTTCACAAGCTTCAAACTGCTGACCTCATCACGCTACCAAGCCTCTGCCTTCTCACTAGGTCTCTTCATGTAAATAAATTAGCCATGAACTGGCATTGACATTTTATCTTAAGAATTATCTATTAAACACATGTTTACATAGTTTCAAACATCTTCTCACATGCTCTACCACTAATTTGTATCCTTCATAAGTCTTGACAACATTTCATGGTACCTTAATAGGTTAGGTAGGGTCTAGGACTAGTCTGGTTGTATGCTTAGGCTTATGACCTTACCCCTATAGGTTTACATTGAAACTTTCTTGAGTTTTTCCACACTTCATATGCATGCTTGGTCATCCTTGAACATTCACTCGTACTTGTGTGTATCCATCTTACTAGACCACCTTCTTCATACATATGCTTATGATATGACAATACTCCTTAAGACTAGCGCTCAAAAGTATGTTTACCTTATAACTTGATTTTGACCTTGACATGTCATCAACCTTACAATAATTACCAAGTTGCCTTCAAATTATATCTTTTCATAAGACTCCTTGTCAGATACCACTTCACTATGTATGACACCAACTTTGACTTTGATATTAATGACATCCATCTTGACCTTGACATCAATGACAACATTTAGCCACAACACCAACAATAAGAACATACCTCAACAAAGGAATGAGAATATTCCTTTGTTTTTTATTTGGTCCCATTTATTCTATCATTCATTTGATGAAAATGAAGGGTGAGGCTTGATTTGGTAGGGGGCTGAACACCCTCATAAGTAAACCAAACATTTTTCTCCTTTCTCTCTACTTGCTCACTATTCTATATTTTTACTCTTCTTAAATGCATTATCGGTAGACCCTGACACCCTCCTGGGCTTTTTTTTTTTTTTGTACTCACTTCTGCATATATTCCTCATCTAAAAACATTATTAGTTGAGTCTGATGTCCTCACATTTAACATGCATTCTATTTACAAAATTTAGGGGGGCCATTGTTGATTATCATAGGGGGTGTTGTGGGCTTGCTTCTCTCTTGTGCACACAGTGTTCAAAACTATTATATGCTACTTTGGTGTCATTTATACATATTGATCTCACATTCTTAGATGCATTATCATCTAAGCCTAACATTCATTTGTCGAGTGTTCATTGTCATTTTTGCATAGATGGTTCTCATTTCAGTGGACTAATTTTCACCCTAATCGAAAGTCCATCTCTAGAGCATGCACTGTTATTTGTTGACTCCCTATATAGATTGCTCATCTGGATGCATCCTCAGCTAAGTCTACCAGCTATCACATTGAACATGTATTGTGCTTAGGGGGTCACTACCAGGTGCATCGTGTAGTGTTTTCTCATTGCACTTCCTTAATGTCTCTTAACTTAGTCATGTTGACTTAACTTGAGAGATACTTGCGGAGGAAAGTTGATTCTACACTAGTGGTTCTTGAAAAGACCAACTATGTTTCTTGATGTGTGTACATTGGAATGTATGCTCATGAAAAAGGATTGTATTCCACTCCTATATAGACAGATTCATGATCCCACAGATCTTGTTTAGTACAATAAGTGGGATAACTCATGTGACAAGGTTCGTGGTCCCTTATTGTTGCATGTTTCCAAGGATCTTCATTACCATTTGAAGCATACACAATGTCCCTACACTATTTGGAGTATTCTTCAATCTCTTTTCAAAGATCCTACTGAGATTTATATCACTCATCATTTTCCTCTTTTGATTGTCTTTTCGAAGACTATTGTACTTTCTCTCTCACTACTTTTATTTTTGATGATGACACTTTCTTGATGAACAATGCTCTTCTTTTTGTCAAGCCACCACTATGGATTGAGATTCTTACAAACCTTAGTTTTTCTATTATAGATTCTACATTTGTTCCTATATAAGATGTTTCTCTTCCAGAGCCATCACTAATTTGTACTTCAGATAAATCTACTATTTTCAGTGAGAGTACACTTTTTGAGAGCATCAATGATTCATCTCTAGTCCATTCTTCAATTATGAGGGTTGTTGAACCATGCTCTCCTCTTTACATGAACATTCTTTCAATGAATGTTTAATATCCTTATTTTAATAGGTCTACTTTAGTAGCATTACTTTTTGTTCTTGTGCACGATCTTGATAGACCTATGCCATGCTTCATTTTTAGACCACTTTCAAAGATCTGCATATTTTTTCCTTTAAAATTTATTGTGGAATGGGTAGACTTTTAGTACACACATTGTGTTCTTCATTTGGTAAAGGGAAGAAATATTATTCGATATGGATGGAGCTTATATAGTCTTTAGGCAGATGATCTCATTATCAATGTTGGTCATCTTACAAGATGTACTTAGAGTGTAAATTGCTTCAACATCATCTTCAAGGGGGTTTTTATCCTTCTCTTCTTCTTTTCTCTCTTTTCAATGGAGTTTTTCTTTATGGATTTTCTCATTTTATCCACTTTATGAGAGTTGCTTTGTACATGGGTACCTCATTAAGCCTAGTTGTTAGGACCTATTTCCTCTACCCATCTAAACTACACTTAAAAGGGGGTGTTAGTATAGGATATTACATGTGATTTAGTTTGTTTAGATGTCATTTTTCATAGGGAGTTATACTTGACCGTCATTATTGGCTAGTTAGTAGAAGTTACTCTTTGATCGGTTATTTTGGTTATGGGAGTTACATGTCTATTCTAAGCTCTTTTACCACTATTTTAGAAGCGATTACTTTTAATCTCTCCTACTTATACGTTTATTGTAAAACTGAATTCATAAAAGAATTTGTACTTATTTCACTCTTGATTTCTCTCTTACAACAACTTGCTCATTTGTCTTTATTATTTTTTTCAAGCTTCAGTGCATTTTTATTCCAACTTCAATCTTAGCAGAATCCCTGATGGATCCCTTGACTTAAATTCATTCTTCTCCTTCACTCTTAGCTTCTTTTTGCTATGTACTAGGAAATTTATTGTTGTAAAGCTTTTAATAATAATGTGGTTTTTTTTTCCATTCGATGGTTTCCCCACTTATCATTTTCATCTCAACCTTGTCGTTTGATTGTTTTAGGGTGATGTTGTTCTCTTTACACTCATTTTTATCATTTATCTCAACATTAAATCATGATCTAAATAATAAATCTAATATTTAGTCATCAAGAAACACATTATTTCAACAATATGACTGAAAATAAAAGTTTTTTTCTGAACAAATTTAAGAAAGGTGAGAAATGATTCGGTTCTATTTTTCAACAAATATTTTTAACATGAAACAACTAAAAAATACCCATTATGTTTTGTATTTTGAACCAAACCCAAAAATTATACTACCCTAAGAGAGTAAAATAGGTTTTTGCAATCCATTGCCATAAGATTGATCGTCATTTCACCATTTATAGAACTGAATATGATTCAAATCAAATGAAAACCTTTTCATTTATATTCCCATACAAATTAACTGAATATACAACCTTCATTCTTGGATGTTTTAAATGCCAAACAACTCGAAAAACTTTGTAAGCTCTATAGATAAACTATCAGGACTTCGCCACACTACTAGGGATCATACAAATAAAATAGAGATAATATAATGAAACTAGTAGCTTCTTCAAAACATTTCCAAAACCCAATGCATGAGTGATATTCACTGTGAGGATTCATGCACATTTAGTGAAGGATTATTCTCATTAATGTAAGGACCATTTTTTATAAATAATAAAATATTTCTTGATTTGAAACTACTTACTTGATTGGTGCTTTCTAAGGATGATTCACTTATACTTAATATTATTACTTTCGCTGTGTTTTGACCAACTAAGTTTATTATTTTGAGTTAATTTTATCCTCCAACATAAAATTTGAACCATAAACTATATTAATTTATAACCTTCAGTAATTATATATTTTATAATATAATGTAAAATATTCCAATAATAAATAACAACACATTTTATTCCTTATTTACCAACTATAAATTGAAAACATGAAGTTTTGTTGACTTCTACCACCCTATAAACATCATTTATATTCAAATTAGAATTTATGAAAACGATTTATAACTTGCATTCATTGACAATACCAAAACTAATGACATTCAATTTAAAATATATGAGTGAATTCAATAAATACCAATATCAATATTGCTATAAAATTTTAGCCATTACATTCTTTAAATTCATCTCCAAGGTGACCATACAACATACTAAAATTACAAAAAATCAAACATCACTTAAACGTTCAATTTTTGCAAGAAAGGTTGTGTGTCCCTAGCCAGGATACGATTTTTTCTACTTGTAATCTTCATTTAGACATTATTCAAAGAGTGTCCTTATATTGAAAAATATTAGTGTGGCCTCAAGATACATGGTAAGAAAAAAGTCAGGGGTGGTATTTATTTACCAATCAAAATCAAATGTGATATCTATGTCATTTCTGCTACCTTTGTAAAACTTGTCTGATCTCCTTGACAGATTATCCAAATGTGAGAAATATGTGCAAATAAAAATACCATCTTTTCATTGTTTCACGGTCAAATTAATATTATCAATTTAATATGGGACTGTCAAAATGATCTATTAAAATTATTAGAAAAATCAATCAAAATGATAATAAAATGTTATTTAGATTATAATTCGCTATAAGTTAAATATGTAAGCTTGTTTTTATAAGATTAAAAGTATGAAATGATAAGGTAAAATAACGTTTTTGAGTATTTTTTTGAATACAAACTTTTTAAAAAAGGGTGTAAAATTTTTCAATAACAAACCTTAATTTCGATGGAGAGGTTGTGACAGCTCTCCATATACATAAAATGATATATATAATATTTTATGTAACCATTAAAAGAATTGACATAACTATTAACACAACTAATTTTTTTGTACAATATTAGAATTACATACAAACTTATACATTGTAGATATATTCACTAATGAAGAGCGTTGTTCTTATGAAATAAACCTCAATACAGAAAAAGAGTTATGTACATGGGATGATGTATACTTACTTGATGATAACATAATATTTATATGATAAAAGACTAATTGTTTAAACAATTTCTAGTTTACACAAATTACATTTTTATATATCTATTCAAATTTGTAAGCTTTAGAAACAAAAAAATTTGAAAAAATCATGTGACAAAAAAAATTCTTTATTTTATTGTCCAAAAAATAAACCTACTATTTTTCCATGGAAATTTCAGAACTCTTATTTTCTACCGAGATTGTAAATTATTATACCAAGAATAAAATGAATTCACAACATATCATAATTTTGCATTATGTAAATTATGAAATCATTTTTTAATAACTTAACTTTTTCATAGTGACAAAAAGTGGGTGCAAAGGTGATACTAATATTAACACCACTTTTGCACCATTTTTTGTGATAATTTAACATCAAACATAAAACTAAATGAAAAAATTATGAAAATAATCCAATTATAAATTTAACCTTATAATACTATTAACTTATCATTTGTTTTTGATATAACTATTATTTCGATTTTCATTTTTTGTAAAATATATTAAAAAAAATATAAATATACATAAAATTTTCAATTCTCAAGAGAGCATCTGAAAATGAAAAACTATCATTCAAATTTTAATTTTTTTTTTTGAATAAAGGGAAACATCAATGTAAAAGCGAGTTGGGATGGGCCCAATTTGAAGTTATGTATTGATATTTACCTATATTAATTTATCATCTATTTGCCCAAATAAATATTATCAACGCCATCATTTGGTAGAAGAAGTTGCAAGTCGCAACAAAATTAAATTCTTTACAGACAATTCAAATTTTTTTATGGGTAATTAACTCATTTCTTTTCCTTTAATGACACATTTTAAATTTGACTAAACCATATTCTCACTTAATATCGTTTAACTTCAAGTTTAATAGTTAAATTGCCTATTATTTATTTAACATTTCCTCCATGCAAACTTCAAGTTCAATGGTTAAATTGCCTATTATTTATTTAACATTTCCTCCATGCAACCAAAAATTAAAAAAATATATATATTTTTTAATTATTTATTCTATTAAAAATTGAGACATCTCTCGAAACTTGCCTCTTATTATTATTAACTTAAAAAATATTTTTATATGTTATTTGCATTTTATATTGTTCATTGCACACTCAAAATAGCCCCTAGAGGGCAACCGTGTTTCCATATTAACATTCTTATTCAAGAAAAGAATAGAGGATATTCCATGTTCTCATGTTTTGCATGCCATAAGGTGTTATTAGTCTTAGAGGAAGATATTGGAACTGTTTAGTTTTATCTTGAAATTAATATTAAATTTATTGGTCAATCAGATTGCATTGATTAGACTACATTTTATATATATTATAAAGTGAAATAATAATTTTTTTAATAGAGTAGATAAAACAATAATATTTGATGTAAGTTAGTTTATTATTTTTATATATTATGGATCGTTTTATTTGGATCGATATTGTGCATTAACTGCACAGTAGACATAGGATGGGTTTGTACAAGGTGGGTATGATCTGTCATTCAATTTTGCATTTGTTTGGGTGGTATGAACTGCATGGTTTGAATATTTTGTATTGAATATTCAGATTATTTCATTAAGAAACATAGTAGCGGGTTGTAAAGATCTAGATGCATGTAAAAGCTTGTTATTGTTTGTTGGGTTTGGAGACGCAAGAAAGGTTGGATAAAATTTGATGAGTTGGGGTCGGAAGATTTCATTATTTTGGTGGGTTGAGCAGACCAAAGTATCATGTGCAGAAAGCCTCTTCATATTATAAATCTTTTGTAAAGAGTTTTGAGGTAAGATCTTAAATGGTGTCTTTTGTTTTGTATATCGTATCTCATTAAATTGGATTGTAAGAAATGGATTAGTTGGTTTAAATGTTCACCAAATCAGAGAGCCCCATGATTTGTGTTGTGTTTACTTGATTTGGGCCTTGAGATTTGAAATCTAGAGCTTTGTATCATTTTGGTTAGGAGTGGACAGCTCTTTATTTTTTGGCTTTTGTATTCATGGTAAGTTTATGAGATGATTTGATATTCTGCATAACACATTTTATTTTTGGTATTTAATGACTTTATGTCATGTTTTTCATTTTTTCTTGTAAATCTCAAATGTAATTTTATCCAATGAAATTGATTCAATTCACTTAGTGCCCCTGTGCTCATTTTCATGAGTGGGTGGATTTCATAAAATGCAAATGTTATGTGGGTCTTCGCCAATTTTGTGTTACAATTGAGTTTTTGAATAAATTTAAAATAACGCATTGTGTTAGCAGGGTACTACTTTATGGGTTAAGGATACATTTTCTTAGGATTTTTTAAATTAACCTCTTTTTTTCACTTTTGATAGCAATGGATTTGTCTAATATGTGATTTTATAGTAATTTATATTTAGTTAAAGGTGTTTCTTATAAGTGGAATTGGTCTTATGAAAATTATCCAATACATGATGGGCCTATGAGATGATTATTATTCTACATGGAAGGACCCTTTCATTTTTTTTTGATGACTTCGTATTGTTTTTTAAAATTAAATTCAAATGCAATTCTACCTTGTGAATGGATTTAATGTCACATAGATCCATCTTCTCAATTTCATTTTAGGTATGCAAGTATGTTTCTTTCCTTTTTTTTAATTCTAGGACTATGAATGAATATGAAATGTAAAATAACTTTAGATTTAAGGAAAGCATATTTGAATGAACTTGACAAGATAAATTTAGTTTTCTGCACAAAAGGATTATATTTTGTGACTTTATGTTGTTTGTTTTTACTTTTTATTATATTCAAATGCAGTTGTTTGAATGAATTTGGCACAACATATTGTGTTAGCATTTTTTTACTTAGTGGGTAGGGGTAGATGTAATTTTAGTTAAATAACATATGAGATTGATTTAGTTTTCTACACAGAAGGACCTTTCCTTTGTATCTATTGTCTTGATATTATTTATTTTTAATTTTTATTAAATTCAAATTCAGTTGTATTTTGGGAAATGGAATTAATGTTGTATATATCCTTTGTTCTCATTTTAATTTTATTTACTTTTTTTTTTCATTTTGTTTGTATTTCAGGACCATGGATGTGTTGCACCATACAAAATGAGTATCCATTCAGGAAATCATATGTGGGCTAAATTTACTATCATGTATTGTATTAATTACCTCGTTTTAGGCTTCAACAATATTAATGTTTCAGAGATTTGACCCCCTTTTATGCAATACATGTTATTAAGGTTTCAAAGATTGACCTCCGTTTATTACTTCTCTTGAAGATCCATGTCTATGCATTATATATCTAGTATGTGATTTTGTAGTAATATAGATTTTAGATAGGGATGTTGCTTATGATATGAACATGCCCTGATATCACATCTACCAATTCATGGGAGGCTTATGAGATGATCTAGTTTTCTGCACAGAAAGATTTTTTCTTCTGTATTTGGTGATTTAATATTATTTTTTATTTTTATTAAATTCAAATGCAATTTTGATGTGGAAAAATCGGCCAAACTTCCAGAGTCCATAACTTTTGATCAGTAGTTCCATTTGAGCTCTACCACATGTCAAAATGACCATCTCAAAATTTATGATGCTGCTATAAGATACTCTATCCACTTACAATTGTTTTTTAATACTTTTTGGAGGCCATATGTGATCATTTGAGGGTCCAAAATTACTATTTAATGATTTTTTTGAGAATTTTCTATTTTTTAAAATTATATATTTTTAGGACTGGACGTCAACTTTAATTGAGTTTTGTCCAATAGATTAATTCTAGTGTTAAGAGTATTTCAAGAGATTTTTAGCGTTGCATGCGCTTTCAAGCAAAATTTACTAAAAATAACAGCTGCTAAAAAAAAATTGTTTTTAAATTGTAGTTTTTTTTAATTTTGGTATGTCAACTATAATTCCATATTGAAACTTATTTAAGCATGATTTGGATTGTAATTGATTCAAAGTATTCAATATGAATCAATTTTGAGTATTATTTCATATCTTAATCTATTGATAATTTTATTGTTTTGATAGTTTTTGAGTTCATTAAATTCTATCTTATGAAATAAATTTTAATGTTGCATGGATCCCTTACTTTATTTTACATTTTAGTACATGGGTATTTTGTTTTCCCCTTTTATGTACCTTAATATTGAGAATGAATACAAAAGGAAAAGAACTTAATATTTTAAAAAATCTAACGTGGGTTTATGCTATTCATGTGGTTCAATTATCTTTTTGGTTAAATTTTGCATAATGCAATTTGTCCTTAGATTTTGGGAAATCTTATGTGGCTTTATGTAATTTATGTGGATTAATATTGTTAGTGGAAGAATTTGCTAGAAAGTATTTTGATGGCAGGTTTTTGATTTGTGGGTGGCGATTCATGGTCTTAAAGTTTCAAAGACTGATTTTATATAATAGTTAGAAAGGTTTGGATACAAATTTTTATGATGTAGAATCATACCAGGTTTTAATTTTTAAGGGATTTTATGGGTTTATGCCATCGATGTGGATTCCTTTTCTTTTTTCAGTAAGCTTGGCAGAATTTGTTTTTGTAGAAGCACTTTTTCCTAGAATTTCATAGGATGCTTCCTGACAATAATTAGGAATTTAGGAGGGTGTCTAATAAAATTTGTATGCTACAAAAGTTATTATAGATTTTAGTGTGAGTTTTGTTAGATAATCTTAATTTAATACTCTGATATTATTAGATATTTAAAATGTATTTAGAATATTTATTTATTATGAAAAATAATATTATCATATACATAGAGATCTTAGAGATTTGAATGATGCCTCTCTCCTTGCCTTTAAGAGATTAGGAGGCTATAAATAGGTTTCTGTTGTTTGTGATTAATTAATGGAAGTTTATTGAGTTTAATTTGCTCAATCTCTGACCAAATTTTCATTTGGCATCAGAGCATGTTTGATCATCCCTATGATGGAGAATTAGATGGATAGTAGGGGCTGTACCGACTTGTATTCTTGCCCCAAATATGAGTTTAAATAGTTGATAAGGACTTTTCTTTTTTAGTTTTGTATAATAGAAAAGATTTTGTAAGAAGCATGAAGAGATTTAGCATTTGGAGAGTAAAGGTGCCAACTTGTGGAATAGAATATAGTGGAGGAAGAGGTGAGCGTCAACTGTTGAAAGAACTGGCACTGCCCAAGAAAGTAAATTTCAGCAGTGGATGAGCAAGTGATACAGGCTAGCACTGTAAATTTCAAGAACTACGCGAGACATTGTTGGAGCAAATAAAATCAGTTAAAGACCCAAGGAAGAGCAAATAAAATTAGTTATAGTAGCATCAATGCTCAACACACAGTTCTGCGTGCATATTTAGCTTAGGAAAGCATTGAACATCATAAGCAAGAGCAATTGCTCATACTGCGGCTGATCATAAGAAAGTAGTTGTTGATGATAATAATAAATTTTCCATATGTGACATGTCATTCTGTATTATTTCTGTTTTTAGATCCAACATTCCTATCTCTAGTGTTGAATCATGCTCAGTTTGATAAAAACCGCTACTTATCCATGCAACAGCCACGCACCTGTAGATCTTTCAACATCTTTGACAGCGTACAGACCTGTAATGCTATCTTTTTCTAGTTGCAGGTCCTTTCACCACCGTGTTCAGATGTGTTAATCAGATCTGCGTTTTTACATCATGGAAGATGCATGTGCATCATATTTTCAATTCGTTCATCCTTCCTCTATTAAATCCTGTATGGCAAGCGTATCTTCACAGCTATCCATCGTGTTTCATATCAATCCATCACCATTGTTTCTCACCATTCTCTTCGAGCCTGTTATAATTCATACTTCATCATTCGATCAGATCAGAGTCTAAATAGCGCTACATTTAGTGTTTTAATCCATGTGTCTTATAGATTTTTTTAAAGAGTTTATTTTTGTCATTTACATAGATTTTAGTCTATATATGCTAAGTTTTTTAATGTGCTAATATTGTTAGGTTAATTAAGGTCTATATATGATCTTTTAGAGTGATACCTTTTAATATTATATTATCAATTAGTTCTATTAGTATTTTTGTTTAGAGTCGAGTTTTATTTTAGTCGATCAGATTCGTCATTGTCAAAAAATAATTATCAATCAAAACTGATATTAAATTGATGCAATGACAATCAATTACACCAAACTGGCCAAAGCAAAAGGCAATATCCAGTGGTAATGAAGGTTGCCTATGTTACTTATGATCAAGGAGCAGCGGTCAACAACAGAGGCTACAAACAAAGATAATGAGGACTTAGTCCTCAAACATTTTATTTTCTAATTTTTTTTGTATGGTATTCTATTTGTAGATATGGACTTATGTCCAATTTATACTTTGAAACTATATTTGTCCAAAGCTAATTCATGTTTTTTACCATTTCAAGTTTAGTGACCTTTGCTTTAAAAAAAGGGCTTGTACCATCTTCCAAGCACTTACCATGGTCAATTGCTTGTCTGATATAACTTTGGAAATGGCCTAGTGAATGTTATCAAATAAGCTCCATGAATAGAGATCAAAAAAATGGCAAACAGGTATAGTGACAAGAAATTCATTTCTATGGAAGACTACAGTGTAGTGGTCCCAAATGGTTTCAATAGCATAGACGTCACTTTGGATAAAGTAGAATTGTTTAGAACTTGCCTATTCAAACAAAATGTTGATGATTGTTTATTTGATGCATTTCAATTCTTATTACATTTTTGATACACATCAATGAAACTTCATGTTGGAATTATATAAATTTTTAAGAATTGCTTGGAAAAGAATGATCAAGATGCATTAAGATCCTTGCAACTAGAATTGAATCCAACAGAGATATATAGACCACATCATGTACATGACATTGCTACATACTTTGAACGAATGAAAATTTCAGCAATTACATGCACACCAAATGGTGAACATGGTTTATGGGGAGACAATTTTTGCATAAATTCTCTTTCTAAATGGCTTAATATTTCCATTAGTGTTTGGTCTTTAATGAATAGGAAAAATTACCTACATTTTAACAAAAAATTACATTCACCTCCTTATTGTATTATTTTTCATGATCAAAACACTATCTATGGACATTATGAACCATTGTATTATAGGAAATTAAGCAATTATCAATGCCCCTCAAGATAGATATCTTTTTCAAGAACCTGTACTATGCTTCCTTCTCATTGGTAAGGAAACGTTATAAATTTACAGCGATACGGATTGGAAAAAATGCTAGGAGACACATTCTATTGTGGCAATAACATATTTAATGCTTTTGATCATTTAAACAAAAATACTTTTGACATATGGTATTTGCATTGTTATACAACCCAATCATTTTTCAATGCCTTTCTTTCTAGAGATATGGAAGCATACGTCTATTTAGAAACAAATTTGATGGACAATGTTATCAAGGACATACCGACTATTGCAAATTGGGAAGGATACATTATAAAATTAAATTCACCCTATGATGATGGTGGAATAGAAGGTAACAACTTTTTTGTTCAATGGATTTCATATTTATTAAAAGTAACAACATATCTATGGTCATTAACAAGTCAACATATCGTCAAAATCTATAATGATTGTTCTCAATCAAATGCCATATACAACATTATTTTTTTTGAAACAAATACAAATCATAAACACTATGAACCGTTAATAATACTAAAAAAAATAAAAAATAGACCAAGCTTTTATTGATTTGGTAGGTACATTACCAACAAGAAAAAAGTTTGTTTTGGACATTGCAAATTGCACTTAAAAGGCCCGTAGGCAAGAAAATTATCAAGAATCCTATTAGAAAAGCAATAGAAACTTTTAATAAAATAATTACTAGCACCCCCATACATGTTTGTGTTATTTACAAATAATTACATTTTAAGCATTGTATGAAACTTTTTAATCAAGATGGAAATGACACATGCTAATAATTAATATAAAAAATAAAGTCATTTGTAAAAAGAAAATGTGTGCAAATTATAACCAATCATTGAAGAATGGAATGTTTCCTAGATTTGAAACACCTAATAGTATTAGACAAAATAAATGATTAAAAACTGTGCTTATGCTATCAGATCTTGGCGAAAGACTTATTGGACTGAGAATAACATTTGCACAGATAAGAGACTTGGGCTATAGTGAACCACAAATTGGATTAAAAGGTCCAACTATCAATGTCCCATCGAATGTTTATAAAATTCAAAAAGCATTACCAAGATCTATAGACAAGAGAACAACAATTATAATAGCTCTAAACAGATGATTATAATATAAAAATGCATGTGAACAAGGAGTTCTTCAGTCACAACTCATACTGAAAGCATTCAAAAAACTCTGCACAAGAAAATTGTACATTGTTCATAATGTCTAGATTAAGCTAGATTGGAAGCCACTCATAATTGATATTGTCATGGACAATGCAAATATTGATAATGTCTATAGCGAATCTAAAGCTGATACAAATAATGGAATGAGCATGTCTTCTAACACAGATGAAAGTTATTCTAATGACACCTTGGTGCATGGTTTTATAGACTCAACATGTATTGTTGCATTATAAGATAAAGTGACTGCAATTGCATTAGTTAAATACAATCACCACTTGGCATTTTCAAAGACAAAGACTCTGAGGAAATGAATTTTCCAACACTTTTCTTTGTAAATCCTCATGATGAATATTTTGTGAGGATATTTACATATAAAAAAATAGCACAAAAAGAACTGTCACATGTCAATCGTCAATTTGCATATCATCTCACCAAATTATTTTTTAAATCAATAAAAACAATCACAGATCAAGTTGGAAAGACTATATGGGTTTGAATTAGAAAAGGACAACTAAAGGAGAGAAAGCTTCTAGCAAAGGATGTTAAATATAAACCAAACTTAGAAAAAATTCTTAAATCAAAAATTGGATATGTAGATTTCAAAAAAAATACACATCTCCCTTGATTTCATGTGAGAAAAATTAATGTCTTTGCCATGAGATGCCAACTAGGACTACCAACATTTTTCCTAACTTTACAAGTGTCAAACATCGTTGGCAACCATTGATAGATGCATTGCAATAATTATATCTAAAGTATAGGGAAAAAATGCTAGAATTGACAAATTCAAAAAATCTAATGATGATTCCTTCCTTGAAAAAATAGATCTAATTGCATGCATACGTTATTATAGACATTGCATCAATGCACTAAGACACATGTTATGCAATGATGAATTTTTTTGGGTAAAATCAACAATTATTTTTGCATAACTGATTTCAAAATAGAGGAAATTATCATGACCATTGGTTGGTGTGGATAAAAGATGCACCAATATATGAAAAGGATAAAAAAATTAATGATTGTAGATTTTATAGACAAATACATAACTTGTAATACTGAAATTCTAGAAGATGATGTGGCAAAATTATATATACACCATCATACTAAGAGCTGTAAGATAAAATTAAAAAAAATTAGAGCTACAATTTTCTACAATTGTCAATGCAATAAAAAATAATATTTACACCCCCTGAAATAGCAAATGAAGTTATGATTGTAGCATCAAAATAAATTTACCTGCTGCTAAGTACAAAATGATACACTGCATCAGATAACTTTAACACTTTTTTGTATGATTTGGGCATGATTGAGCCCCAATACCTAGAAACAATACAAGGCAAAATTACATAGCCTAATATTTACCTTGTCCACACACCATCATAAGTATGGAGCAACAGTTTTATAAAAAACATGTCAGGTTCATGGTAAGCCAATACAGATGAACAATTTATTTTAAATGCATATGTTATAGCAACATACTGTAACTCATATATAACAAAGAGAAATTCAAAAACCACACATAATTTTATGCGAATACAAAAATAACATGAAACAACACACATAGATGTTATCTATATATTGCATACACTAGGAAATGCAATGCTAAAATATCAACAAATGTCTACGTAGCAAGTTGTTAACTTGGTATTATTTTTGACATTAAACCATTGTTCAAAAACATGCATTTTTGTAAACACATCTTGCCTTGATGAACAAACATTTATCATAAAACCCTCAATCCTTCTTACACATGAGTCAGATGATTCTAAAAATGTAATATGTCGATCTTTTATAGACTATTACATAGTGCATCATGTTATCATTGACCATGTTTTCTTTGTTGAGTTTGTTTTTGAGTACCATTAAAATGGAAAGCCATTGAAAATGAAAAAAGTCATGTCATACGCTTTGTTAATTATAACAAACATCTTGAAATTGAAAATTATTACCTTGAATGGCTATTATTATATTTGCCATTTTGAAACGATGAAGATATATTGAAACAAGGTCTTACATGGAAATAGGTATACAGTTCACAAGAAAATATCATAAATGATTCTTGGGGAAACATATAACATGTTTCCTATGAAATTGAATTTGATACCGTGAAAGCATTAGACACTAGAATTTTTTCAAGCGAAGCAAAGGCCATGCAAGAGGAATATGATATGGACATGAAGTTTCTATTAACAAACTTTGTATCAAGTCAACATAGTTCAAAACCATTTGAATTTCTCCTTCATCCATTTATTTCTAGCAACATTGAATACTGTAAACATAGATGTATGTTAAACTAAGAACAACAGGGAATTTTAAAAGAAAATACTTTTTAAAAAGGAAAAAATAAAAACAATATATTGTACCTATTTCTATCAAGATGCGCGGGCATGAGAAAGATGATCACTACAAATGTATCTACGAAATGTTAATTTGCATTTACTCTCAAACTCTTAAAAGTGATCCATGCAAGCCAAATCATCTTATTATTGCATACACAGGAAAAGTTGCATACAATGCAAGTGGAGTCACATTACATTCTTCATTTTTATTGCCATTTAACAAGTTATAACTTATTCCATTGAACAATGAACATCAAGATCTGCATTGTCCAAACATTACAATCAATTATGCATAGTGATAATTGATGAGATCTCACTTGTAAGATCAAGAATGTTATATCACATTGATAAACGGTTATGTGACATAATGTAAATACTGACTATGGTCTTTGGCAATGTTGACATGATCTTTTGTGGAGACTTTTATAAAGTGAATTTAATTTATGAACGATTATTTGATCTTTGAGTATCCAAAAATCAATAGCGAAATGATTTTATATTCTTTTTTACAAGAAAATGTAAATTGTGATCAACTGCAACAACCTATGCACCAAAAAGATGAAACTTTTGTCTCAATTCTAAATAGAATACAAACACACTCACATACAAAACATGATATAAAATATCTTAATAAAAGATATTTGTGACGATCACCAAATGATCATTTGTTTCCATATAATTTTTACTTGAAGAATGATGTGGAAGCACACAAAAACAAAATGTTGGCTCTTGTTCTATACAAATAAATGGTTATCCATGAAATAGACAAAGAAGACAATACATACATTGAAAGACAAGGATATGCTAATGTTATATGCCTACCAATAAAAACCATACTAAATCCTGACATGTTGATTGAACTTTTTGGTGGGAATTATGTCATGCAAGATAGCCTTGTCAATGGTTCAGATGACATATTTAAACTATATAGCAAAGAACAAAATAATGACATTATTTGAGTTAAATTTAATGATATTAACATTATAAATTTTCAAAGAATAAAACATGTTCATATCCATAAAACCCATATTGATCCAGATTGGAATCCTATATTTCAAATCTCCAGACCACTTTGCATGCCTATTTACAAAAAAAATTAATAGTGTGAAGTCAATTTCCAGTCCAACTAGCATGTGCTCGCACAATACATAGGTTACAAGGTCTCACCATGGAAGGCATTGAATTCAAGGCACTTAGTTTGAGGAGACATGGATTCGTATAGACAACTCTTTCTTGTGTGAAAAGCATAGATTCATTATATTTTCTAGGTCCGCTTACGAGAAAAAACTTTATAGCTTATAATAAAATCTCTATTAAAATGTCAAGACTAGAATAAAATTCAAAATAGAAGTTTGAACATAACCTCCGATCAAATCTATTGCCTTCATCTATTATTATATGTTCCTTGAATAGTCAAAGCCTTAATCCCTATTTGGAAGACATTATCAACGACCATGACTTGATGAGATGTTATATGTTATGTTTATAATAAACATATGTTGCATCTGGAAATTGATTTAATCTTAACTCAAACTTCTTGACCTGCAACTTAGTGTATAATTTCCATGGTATCATGATATGTGTACAAAATCATGTGATTGCCTTGCACCTAATGTAATATTTTGTAGATGAAGTAGAAGCATTAATAATAAATGCCACAATACGAGAACATGAATTTGTAATTGGTAATATCTATGCATCTCCATCTAGTTACATCTTAAATATCATCAATGTTATTTGAAAGGCACTATTAAATGCAAATACATCCAATGGAATATACATAATAAGAGACTTTAACATTGACATGTATATTTTTAATAAATCAACTATACTACTTGAAAAGCATATGTCAGCTTCCAATATGCATTTCCTACCACATAAACATAAGAAACATACGAATAAAATCATATATCATGTTCAGTCAAATAGTACAAAACAAACTGCTCAGACTATAACAATAAAAGCATATTAATCTAATCATAATGCCATCTATGTGGCCATAAATAATAATACTTAATCATTGGGATTTAAAATAAGTCAATGATCATAATTATTTTATTTTTTTTCAAAGCCATTTTCCTGTGCACAACTTTAGCTTATGTTGATTGCATTTGTATATGCACAACTCAAAAGAAAGAATGTTGTTTCAGCTATTTAATTGATTTGGTGCTTAAACATTGTGTCTGGGTTTTTTCATTGCATATTTCTCATGTATAAAACTATAATTTATGTTTATTTATTTTATGTTTAGCACATATAAGAAAAGAACGAACATTCTATTTCAACAAATCAAGGAGAAGACATGGAATCAGAAAAAAAATATTTCAAACCAAGAAAAAGAATCTATTTTATATGGTGTAAACTAGATAAGTTAGTATCAACAACTACAAAAATGGTGACCCATGAATCATTTTCTACTTTCTATTTATTAGATCTGGAATGCATCTTTTGTTGGGCAAAAAAATGTTAAAATTTTCACTTTGTTTTTATCATTATGTTTTTTAAAATGGAAAAAAATCATTTCTTTCTTATTTTTCCAACGCACACACATAAGTAACTTCTTCATGCAAAATATTGGAGATTTGTGTTGGGAAAAATGTTACTGCATTTGAGGGGGATATTCTAACAGTTTATGGACCTATTCATGTTGTAAATTCTAATTCCCTGATTAAGGTAGAGATATTGCATATTGACTTGGTCGATGTTCATGGACAAATGACAATAACAATGAATATTAGTAGCAAATTAATTCAAAAATTTAAAACACACACACACACACATATATATGGGCAAAAGTATTCGGGTTTCAATTTCTTCATCAAGGAAAAAATAAAATATAGAAGAGGGGATGATGCCTTCTGCATAGTGTTGATTATAGAATCAAATATGCAAAACATATCTATGATTTGTAAAAGATGTAAACTTATGCCTGATTGTGCAATTGTTGATTTAATAGACTTAGATGATTCATTTTCAATTGGCTTGTTTGGATCCTTGATCACTAGTTGCCAACAAACAAATACTCGATTTAATTTGTATGTCAAGGATGGTGAAACTAAATACAATTATGCAATTGTGAGCCCCACCTTTTTTTCCTTTTTATAAATTGTATTTTTATTATATTATGTTTTTTAATTTATTATTTAACTACAAACTAGTTTATTTTAGATTCAACTTGGCAAATAGTATCAACAACTTTGCCATGCAATTCAAGACTAGCTAATATCAAAAAATACCCTATCTACATTTCAAAAACATCATACGAAAAGGCCCAAAAGTTTCTCGTACACTTCGTGTGAATTCTATATCTTTCATTGAACCATTGGCTAATGAAACCTCAAAAAAATATTTGCAAACGATCATTAGAGCAAAGATCGTGGCTTTTTCTCTCTTTTTTTTCCATTAACATGGAAAAAAATTTAAATTTAAAAAAAAAAAACCATTTGATACAAACATCTATAGGTAGTAGGAATTTTAAAAGCGAAAGACATTTATTCATCTCCTTTTCATCCAATATGTAATTCTTACCACCATGTAATTTTATCAAAGGATCTTGAACATGATGACTATTTGCTTTGTCCAAGATGTCCACTGAATTTAAGACATTTGTTTGTTTATGCATTGACTTGCAATGTCTTTACAAAAGAAGGAAAGATCGAGTGCATATTAAATAAACCTTTGCTTGAGACTATACTTACAGAACTGATACCAATATCCTTCGACCAATATAAACAAGATATTTCAGCAACTATTTTTCTATTACACAAATTTCAATTCTACAACATAGTCACAATCACAATGGACGGTACCATTCTTGATATTAAATGTAAATGAAGACAACTTCTAGTCTAGTAAGATCGTTAAAATCTTGTCTCGCAAATATGTTTTTATCATTCAAAATATTGTTCCTGCCTTTTGCTAATATAGTTGTTTCTTATTTTGTTGGCTTCAGGAAAAGACCATAGTTTAAAGACATGGCATCACAACTCTTTGAAATACCAATACTTATGCTAGCTACTTTCACCGTTCATGTTATAGACAACATTACTATAAACTTATTCCACATTTATATTAACCAATTGAAACTTCCTTTTGTTTTGCCTTTGTTACTATAACAAAAACTAAATAAATAGTTAATACATACAAAAACTAAATAAAAAGGATATTGATACGTTGCATGGTACTTTCCTATTTACATGAAAATGTAAAGAAAAACAAGGAAAAAAAAAAAAAAAAAACATATAATATTTGATATATATCTTATTGTATATTTTCAATTTCTGACTTGGATTTATTTATAAGCATATAACAATGAAACAACTTTCAAGATATTGAATGTGTTGTCTTGACAAAAGTTTGGGATTATGGAGGCAACAATGTATTCTTTTCCTGATACTAGTTTCTAATTCTTAAGTATGAGAAATTGATCCTTAAAATTGAACAGTTCTTTGAAATTCAATCACAATATGAATAGCTAGTAACAAAGGTAAATGAATATTCTTAAGAGAAACACAATTGGGAGTAACTCAGGCCTAGGTTAGTTGAATTTCCAAATTTTCCTTCTATTAATCTTTTTGAAAAAGGATTAATCAATGAAGATGATATTGTCTATTATATTCAATTTTTTTGGGCCACCAAATTTAGAATCTAGACCCTTCAAGAATGTGTTCAAAAATTCAATAATGCAAGGTCACTTGGAAGTGACACAATGATGGAGATCAACACTGAAGTCAAGAAGTTAGATTGTCATTTTTTCAATGATAAGGATCAAGAGGGAAATATGATTTCAATTGAGACTAGTTTCAATTTCTGACTTGGATTTATTTATGAGCATATAACAATGAAACAACTTTCAAGATATTGAATGTGTTGTCTTGACAAAAGTTTGGGATTATGGAGGCAGCAATGTATTCTTTTCCTGATACTAGTTTCTAATTCTTAAGTATGAGAAATTGATCCTTAAAATTGAACAGTTCTTGGGATTCAAATTTGTATGGTACCAAATTAATCCATACCAGCCATGGCATCATCTAGATATGCTTTACATCACATAATTTCTTTAACATTGACAGCATGCCTTCTAATTACTATAGAGGCAATATTGCTTCAGATAGTGAGACTTAGGTTAAAACGAATAAAGTTCCCTATTGAACAAATTGTCAAAATGTAAGATATTCAGTACTTTGCAAATTTTGATTTTTAGTCATATGTTGCCTCAAATTTGTCATTTTTGATAGTTGTAAGATTTGGTTTGCAATTACTACTTCATATTTTTTAATCAAATGTCATGATACTCAGTATTATATGAAAATTGTATCTAGATCCTTATGTGATTTCTAATAATTGTGTAGTTTAATTTGCAATTTCTACACCATTTTTTGATCGAACATCATGGTGACCAGTATTATAGCCAAAATGACAGTAATAAAGACAATATTTATGAATAATTAATTGTCTACTTAGCTCCAAAGCTCGTGTGTTAGGCGGTACAGTGCATAATTTGAGAGTCGAGGCACACAGTAAAATTGTTCTGACCAAGAGATACATCTGAAGTTATTTTGAAGACAATGAGCAAAGCAATTAGTAAGACAGTGACAATTGAAGAGATTACTAAGGTACGAAAATGGATCCTATAAATTTTTATGTTAAACAATATTGGAGATTAGTTAAATTTATATGATTCATTGTAATGCTAATGATATTCATGACATATCAAGAGTGTGATTCATCGAATCCTATACCTATAGAAAATTCTCTATGAAAATTAGTCGTTGCACTTTCCAACTTACCATAGAATGATGATGTTATTTATAGCTAAATCTAATCTCTTTTTATCCACCACCTATAACAACAAAATGTTCCTAGTCTAATTTCTCAAGGTCAGTAAGAAACAAATTGTGTATTGTCTGCTCACATTTTGCATTGTGTGATATTTTTTGAGTTGAAATGTTCCGTGTCTATCCATGCATTTTAGCTGTAGAAACATTGGTGTTTTATGCCATAATTATTCGAAAGAAATGTCATTATGCTTACTTGCTTAGCATATTTAATATATCTGGTAGATTCTTTGTTAACAGCCACTTTTACCTTAGAATCCTTTTTTCTTTTCTATATCAATAACAATTCAAAATGGAGAGCTGATTGACTGAACGAACCGATCAGAATAAAAGGCTATTTGTTATCTTTTGTAAATGCTTGCTTGTGCTATTTTCTTAGTGATTATTTTGAAAAGAGGATGACTGATGCTTTACCATAAACTTGTTGACCAAGTTGTGTTTTTAATAACATAAGTTATTGTTGTAAAAGTCTGAAGATGCGAATGTGGAAAATAAATAATAGAATAGAATAACACATGTATGTTATTAATATTATGAGTCAAAAATTACCTTTCGAAGAAAAAGTTTCTTGCTATACAAAATCTCACCGTACTAGCATTCCTTGCAGTTGCTTGTGAATAGAAGATGAACATGTCAACTGAGATGCTAACCAGGACACATGTATGTTATTAATATTATGAGTCAAAAATTACTTTTCGAAGAAAAAGTTTCTTGCTATACAAGATCTCACCGTACTAGCATTCCTTGCAGTTGCGTGTGAATAGAAGATGAACATGTCAACTGAGATGCTAACCAGGTCCTTACCTCATCATTTGAGAGTTGTCTTGACTCTTTTTTTTTTTTTTTTTTTTTATAGCTCATTTTGCTTGGTTACATAATATTTTCTTGTGTCAAGAAGATTTCCTTTTATAAATAGTTCTTGCAGCTTCTAGTTTGATATGCAAAAAGAAACATAGAGAGACGTAAGTGTTTTTGAGATAAATATGTAATTGACTTGTTTATTTCAATCAACATTATTGGAAATTCCTCTCTCAACAGAAAATTTAAAAAGCTAAAGTTGCAGAAATGGAAGCTAGATTGAAAGATGACATACTACAGGAAGTTGCACGGTAATATCCTTCTCTTGAATAATCTTCTAGATTGCTTTTGAGTTCTATTACTTGATATTATAGGTTATTTTATGTAATATTACATGTGGAATTCCTTCTAATATTATTTTTGCTTATGTTTCCTTTGGTTATTTCTTTGACAGTTACACAAATAAAATTCTTGTCACCAAACATGAGTTATCAGATGGTCAAATGGTGGACCAGTGGGAAACATTTGGTGAATGCTCTGTGCAGACTCCATTAAAGGTACATATGACTATTTTTTATTACATTTGACCGTAAGTTTACTATAAATTACCTATTTAAGACTTACTTTTCAGGAATGTTTAGATCTAGGAAAATAAGGTTACCTTGTTGTTACAGATGATAAATCACCCAAAGATCATGCCTTTGACTTGATGGTGTCTATAGATGCATTGTCTGCTAATTTAGATCTAGAAGATAATTATGTTGTGCATCACAAGGAGAACAATTATTTAGGCCAAATAAATGTGGACTACCATTAGTATAATATCTATACATTTGATAGTTACTTTATTCCAGGTACAAAGCTATCATGGCAATAATTTGTAAGGTTAAGGCAATCTATTTTTCCCTGAGATTTTAAAAAAAAATGCCACTGAACTTCTTAAAGAATTGGCACGACTATATTAGTAGGCACACTCTTGGCTATGATTTTGCAAAATTGCTTTGTTTGACCTTGACAAGTTGACACAGTCTAAGAAAGCAAGAAAAGAGTAAATTTTCTCCCCAGCATATGTAATTGACTACATTTTCTTTGAAATGAAGCATTCAGATACAGAAGAAGAACGGTTGCACGATTAACATGGAGTCATACCCACCTTAGCACTATAAGAATATATAAGTATCAATTATATTCCGACAGTAGTCCTTAATAGAAAAAATATGAACACTAATATTATATTGAATATGCAACTAATTCAAGGCAAAAGAGTGTATGAAATCCTCTGCTCTTTCAGGTTAAAAAGTGACATGTTTACTAAAAGCATACTACAACAACAGAGCTGATATAAACCATTTTTCTGCATATTAATAGTGGTGCAAAGCATTTGTTTGAATATTGTCTATAAACTAGAAACCAGTTTATCACTTTTAAGGTGTTAGTGCATCTATGTTTATGATTTTTAAGTTGTTAAGGCATCCAAGTTTATGATTTTGAAGTTTTTACTTCATTTGACTTTATGATATTTAAATTGTTATTGCATATGGTTATGTGAACTAAATCAATTATCTGACTTGTGGCTGTTTTTGGTAGTTTCTATTATCACTAATTCAAGAAAAGGTTTGCATGTTCTTTCTATCTTCTTATTTTCTCTTTTCAATGAATTTGTATATTTTATATGTGGAATTAGCTTGAAACAATGAGTTTTATGGGTATACTGTTTTTTTTTTTTGGATGTGCAGCCTTGATTGAGCAATAAATTCGTCAACACGACAATAACTAGAAGGGCTGCTAGCTGATTTTCCGAAGCTGGTTGGCAGTGGCAAACACCAGGCTTATGAAGAGACAAAAAAATGTTTGCTATGTATACCGGCCAATTAAGACACTGTATTTTTTGGTTATCACCAACAAACAGACCAATATCCTCAAGGATATGGAAACTTTTAATCTGCTCTTCAAATTGGTATCTTGATTGCTTATATGAATACTTGTTTTAGGGACACAAGCCAATATTTCAATCCTTACTTTAGATTACTTATTTTGTTTGTCACATTGCTCCCTGATTCCAGTATTCTTTGGGCATGTTATTTTTGACCATTTAATCACTGTAACTTTGCTTTTATTTTGTAGAATTTCATTACTTAGTTTCTTTAAGGCCATAATTTCTTGAAAATAGATTTACTTAGTCGATTCACTTTTGCTTAAGAATGTCTGTTATTAAATTTTTTAACTCGGCATGTATAAACATATCTTAATATAAAATTGGTATTAAGGAAGGCCTTAAATTTTAGGAATAAAATTTTACCTTCAATAATGGAGTCACTTTTTCTTAAATACTTACATAAAATCTTGCGAATAAATTTATTTTATAATTTATGCAGGCCAAGCCAGTCAAGTGGTAGGAGACATTATCAGTAAAGAAGTCCAAATTCAAACTGTTCCAGGTAATGGACATAATGTTTAATGAAGCATTGAAGAGCCTAATAAAGTCTATTTTTTTAACAATGGATATCAGTTTCTTCTTCAATCCAAGATGTATTTTCTGATTTTTTTTTCTCTTGTATCTGTTGTGAAAATTCCTTTTACAATTTATCTAAATTTAGTATGCACACTTATACTTTTTCAATTATTAACTACCATTGTCGTCTTATCAAGTTAAGCCTTTACCTAGATATTAATATAAGTGCAGTGAGATTTCCATTTTTTTATATAAAATACTCGACTTGAAGATAGTGTTAACATTATAGAATACTAGCCTTTCTTTCTATTGCTTTTGTAAAGCTAATGTAAGCAGCTTTACTATAGGAAATGTTGCTTCTAAAAAATTACCAAAATGATAATGCAATAGGCCATTATGATGCTTAGTATAATGGATGGAATCAAGGCCATGGACATTTTCATAACTGTCTTTCAAGGCAAGGCATTCATAAGCTTGTAGGCTCTGCCTTGGTTCATAGTCTGGAAAAAACAAAACCGGGGTTGGTTATGGGAAAATGTGATTACAAATGATTGATAATGGAATTGAATCACAATACTAAGATGTATTACTTTATAGCTTTAATTCCTTCATTAGGATTTACAATCATGGATCTTACAACTAAAGTTTAGATTAAATGTGTTTACAACCATCATGATATATGGGTGCATGTAGAGTATAAATGTTGAATGTGCACAGTTATACTCTATAAAGCCACTGCAAAATTAAATAGCTATTATAGTTACTAGATTTCAGATGTTTCAGATCCCAAGCCTTTAGCAATGAAAAGTTATTAAACTTATGTGTTTTTTTTGGTATTTGCCTTGATTTTATCTACATATATTATTATTGCACACAGCTTGTCCCTTGCGAAAAGAAAGACCACCATGGAAAAATTGAAAATACCCACTACTTTGCCTCTATAAACATTCCCAAACCTGCCATGATTCAGCTACAAAAAAATTGCTAGAAAGGACTTCAGTGATAGAAAAGTCTCACAACAATCCACAACACTTTGCATGTGTGCCTAGCAAACCACAACAACCTTATAATGCACAAAAATAAAGAGTTTGAACTCAAACTAAAGCAATACAAAGCCTTATATTTGTCCAACTCTAACTAAATAAATACGAAGCCCTAGATTTTAAATCTCGAGGCCCAAATCAAACAAACACAACATAAATCATGGGGCTCTCTAGTCTAGTAAACATTTAAACCAATTAATACATTCACTACAATGCAAAATGAAATACAATATACAAAACAAAAGAGATTGTTTAAGATATTACCTCAAAACTCTCTACAGAGGATTTGTAGCATGAAGAGACTCTCCGCACATGATACTTTGGGCCACTCAATGCACCAAACATAATGAAATCTTTTTGCCACAACCCGTCGGCTTCTTTCCAAACCTTCTCACTTCGCCAAACCCAAAAAGTAATCATAAGCGTCTACATGCATCTAGATCTTTGCAACCCGCTACCATGTTCCTTAATGAAGTATTTTGATATTCAATGTGAAATCTTCAAACCAAGCAGCTCACACTGGTTAAATGAATACAACATTGAATGACAGATCATACTCACCTTATATAAATCCATCCTCTCTCTGCCACACAGTTAATGCCCAACCTTGATCCAATTGAAGCGGCCATTTTAACATTAAAAAAATTTAAGCAATCAACTTGTACCAAATATTATTATTTTATCTACCCCATTAAAAAACTTGTTATTTCACTTTGAAAGAGGGTTATATTTTTTTTTTACATACTAATCAATGGAATCTAATTGGCTAATAGATTTGAAAATAATTTCAAGATAAGGTTACTCTGTAAAGTTTTTAACTATGTATCATTGTAGCTTTGACTCATCAAAAAATCAAAAAAAACTTGTATGGTCTCTTCTATTTTGCATAATGTATTTCTTTTTGCATTGTAAGGCATGGATTAGTTTTGATATTCGGCAAATAAGATTGGTTCAAGATTTGGATTTTGTCTATTCAAAGTGGATTTAGGGGTGCGCCATCTAGGTTAAGGATTATTTTAAATATTTTCCGTATATCTGTAGTTTTGATCATATATATTCTCAAATATTTCTGTTGATTTTTTTTCTACATTGCATTGTCGTTTTAAGCAATGAATTGGTTTAAATGTTAATAGTCCAATGATCATGAGGATTTGTGTTTTGTTTACTTTATTTAGGCCTCAATATTTGAAATCTGGGGCTTTATATCGCTTTAGAACTTTGGTTAGACAATTCTTTGTTGTTTTGGGTTTTGTTCTAAGAAACGATTTCATCATGTGGGGATTTGATGGGATAACAATATGTGGCTTTTGACGTGCTACAAATACTCTATAGAGAGTTTTGGGTTAATATATTAAACGGTATATTTTGTTTTGTATATCGTATTTCATTTTGTATTGTATTGAATGCATTAGTTTGTTTAAATGTTTACCGGACTAGAGAGCCCCTTGATTTGTGTTGTGTTTTTTTATTTGGGCCTCAAGATTTAAAATCTACGGCTTTGTATAACTTTGGTTAGCGTTGGACAAATCTTAATTTTTTTGGGTTTTATTCTGGGTAACGATTTCATCACTTAGAAATTTGATGGTGCTTTATGGTCACACTTTTTGGAATGGAGATTGATATGGTGATTATGTGCACGAATCCAAAACTCAACAAGTCGAAAGTTTTTTATATAAATTTTAAATTGATACCATCACTCAAAATTATTTTAAAATCACACTCCAAAATGAAGAGAGTCATGGTGTTTACCTGGGTTGACCTAGAAAAACTTTTTATTTACTTTCCAAACGGACAATGTCACTTACAATAGCTGAGTTTTTTTTCTGTTTGCTTCTTGTAATAATTTAATTAATTCTCCTCACTCATTGGCCAACTACATTCTTCCAACCTTCAAGATTTTTAGTTTTATTAATCTGAAACAAAAACATAAAACCACTCCCATCAGAAATATTGACATCAACCTCATATTTTACCTCTTTTACATTTTCATGATAATAAAACATGAGGGTAGTTTCTTGGGTGTCTAGCACTAAATTAATAACATTGTTCATTTTAGAGATGCCATTTTAATGGCTTTTAGTGTTTAGTAACTAGGTAAGCTAGAATACGGAAGAGGTTAAATAGATAGAAGTAGCTGAATGTAAAAAGAGTGCATAAGAAGTAACTGTTGGTAGCATTGAAAAGTCTAGATTAACATAGTGGTGTCGGCTTGGTTGCCTCTCACGAGTGCCACACTATTAGTTTAGTTAATAAAGATGATTGACCATTCCATGTATGTGTCTCAAAGATGACATGTTCAGTGCTTGATAGTAGACAAAAGGGTTGATAAAATTAGATCCATTTGATTGGAAATGCTGAAATTACTATTATTACATATATGGCTTTATAAATTTGTCTCTATGAGATTTTTGCAATGGATTCTTTACATAAATACTTTTGGAATTTTATTTATTTATTTTTTAAAATTTTGAGACATCCAGAAATGACGTATGTTTGTTGTCATGTCTCACAAAATTTTATAATTTTTTCTTTAAATTTATGTATATGTAATACCTTGACATTTGAAATAGAGTATGCTTTGCTTAAAACCATTGTATTTGAAAATGTCATAAATGAAATATATTTTAAATTTATGTGTTTTAACGAGTATGAAGTGGAGAAGAATATTTTTGCATAATAATTTAATATTCTTCTATTAGTATTACTAGCTAGTGTCATCCGTTTCTTGGTGATTGAAAGGATGTTGGCCCCTCTTATGCTTTTGGTTTCAATGCAAATGAAATCCTTGTTCCTCTTTACATCTTTTTCTTTGACTTTATCAGCTACTCAATACTAACATGAGGCTTTCCTTTCACAATAGTTTTTTTTATCGGTTCATTTTTGGCTAGAGTTTTGATGGTTTTAGTTTTTGGTAATGTGACTATATGTATTATAGTTAGCAACAACACAGTTGGCTATAGTGAAAAAATAGTGGTTGGTGAGATGGCGGTTATAGGATATGAAAAAGATAAAAATCTTCCAATAGAGACAATACACTTGATCTTTTTCAATTGATTGTAATTACATTATAATTGGTCAACTTAGTGAATGACTTCATTCTATAGTGCTCTGATATGAAAAAGGGGAAACTGAAAATAAGTTTTTTTTTTTGACATTATCAACAATGCATTAGATGTTTCTAACACTAGCAATAGTGCTTTATTGTAAATTTGTCTTTTTTGTTTGATTGTAGTTTAATGAAGACAAGAATTACAATAGAAACATGTTTATAGTTTTTTCAAAACCCTTTTTGAAATTATTTTGATTTTCCTTGTTCTATAGATATTTCTATTTGCTTCTTTGCATTTTACCTATTCTTATTTTTTGCCTTCAAAAAAATGCTAGAGGTTTAATACATTGCATTTTCCCAAAGTGCTTAGCAGTGAAGATGTAGAGCACTATATTCAAGCTTTCACTTACACTATATGAGATTTAAAACCAGACATGTTAATGACATATGAATTTGCATTAAGAATTAAAAAGTAGCCTAACAAACCATATCAAGCTTTTACAAACATCTAAATCATTATAGCCCACTACCATGGATTTTGATGAATTAATCCAACATTCAATCCAAAATAATCAAACTAGATATCCCACATCATGCAAACAAATGCAGTATTTAATGCCACATCATAAACCCCTTGTTCAAACCCACCATATGTCTCCTGCATGGTTAATGACTAACCTTGATCTAAATGAAAAAGACAATAACATAAAAAAATCAGCCAATCAACATGAAACAAATAACATTATTTTATCTATCACATTAATGCATTTGTTCACACACTATGGGCTATCTAGTTTAATGATTACGTATTGAATTTTGCATTATGTAAAAGCTTTAACAGCTATGCACATATTTTTTGATTAACTAAATATGAAGATGCTCTGTTGCAAATTATTCGGGTTTTGAACTTGAATGAATTAATGTGTCTCTTGCTTAATTCAAGTTTAATGGAGATGGGTTGGTCTAGTAAGATTTTATTTTTGGTAGGTGAAGCAGATTTTATTCAACTAAATTTTGATTGCTTGTCAAAACCTTTCACAATGTCATTCACAAAATGCACATTCTATACCTCAGTCTATAATCATGTCATGATTTTTTTTTTTCCCTTAGAATGATGCCAAGCTTCAATGTTGACCTTAGCTTCTGTCCAAAATTCACTGTAATCAATGAAATCTAATTAGCTAGTAGTTTCAGGAATAATTGTTGTTTATTCTGAATAATCCATACTAGATCAATATATAGTTATATTACCTTGATCATTTACATGACTAGTTAGTTTTCTACTCTTACATGAATTTAGATATGTAAGTTTCTATAGATCAGCAGCAACATGTTATTTATTGTTTAAAATTATTATTCCTGGAAGAACATTGACATTTAAAGTGCTTGAAAACTTGTACAACATGTTGTAGAGGTAAAATGCTTAACAACAAGGTTCATGAAATGCAAATAACCCCCTTCCAGCCCACACGCCCCTCGCCCCCCTGTCATTCAAATTGTATATCCATAATTATGAATCATGACCAAAGAATATAAAAAAATGTTACTTTTAAATATTTGTATGTTTGGCCTAGATATGTATTTATTAATATGCAGGTAAAAAAAGACACATGATTTTACATATAAATCATGTTCTTGTTTTTATTTGTTTGAGTTGTTTATCATTGTATTTGCCCATAGTTGACCCCTATTTTTACTGTTGTACAACTTACATCTAGTCCCACATAAAAGTCATAAGTACGAGCAAAATATCATGTTTTTGGTGACAAAGCCCTCAAAAAGGTATCACATAAATATTTCACAGAAGATGATTCAAGTCCATGTGCTCTGCCATCTACAATTATGCTGAAAAAGTCATTCATTAAGTGATCACAATACTATGCATATGACTTGCTACTTATGTATTTATTTCCTAATGATTTTCAAGCGAAAAAAATAATTAAAAAAGAGACATAAGCATTTTTGAGATTAATATGTAATTGAATTGTTTATTCTGATCAACATTATTGGAAATTCCCCTCTCGTCAGGTAATTGATAAATCTATAGTTGAAGAAATAGAAGCTAGATTCAAAGATGACATACTACATGAAGTTGCATGGTAATATCCTTTTCTTGCTGACTCTCATAGATCCCTTCTAAGTTCTATTGTTTCTTATTATAAGTTATTTTATGCAATATTACACATAGAATTATTTTTAATGTAGGTATATTTAGATATACAAAAAAAAGGTTACCTTGTTGACTACAAGCGAGTCCATATTATAGATGAGAAATTGCCCAAAGAACAGGACTTTGACTTGTTGGTATCTTCTTTCCCCATTTTTTGTGTCTTGTCCAATTCTTACGAACAAATGGATGGTTGATGTCAATGGCATGGTTCTTGTTTATATTTGTTGGCTACATTTGTTGTTTATCTTTTGTTCCTGCTCTTTACCAAGTATATCACAATGGTTTTCTCCATATGTATTTATCAAGCATTGATTCATCTATTGTTATTATGCAGGTTGCATCTACTACAAATCTTGTTACTACATCCATGATCTTGGATTTAATTCCAAAGGTGAGGCATTTAAAAACTTGAATTTCCTACCTCACTTCATTTTAGTTAACTTGCACAAAAAAAAACACACGTGGATCAGTATTGGACATATAAAATTGTATAGGTAATAAACTATTTTTATTGAATAGTTTGCTTGAAAATTCATTTTTAAAACTACTAAGATGAATAATTTAGAGACTATGGCATTTGATTACACTCTAACTTAGTCCCAAATGCATACTTTTGGAACTATTTAACTTTATCTTGGAATTATTGTTGAAACTATTAGCCAATTAGATTCCATTGACTAGTGCACAAAAAAATATATATATATATAAGCCTTTTGCAAAGTGAAATAGTATATTTTTTAATAGGCTAGATAAAATAATAATATTTTATGTAAGATGATTTACTCAATTTTTTTATGTTATTGCCCACTTCACTTGGATCGAGATTGGGAATTAATTGCATGGAAAATAGAGGATGGCTTTGTACAAGGTGGATATGATCTGCAATTCAATCTTGTATTTATTTAGATGATGTGGCCTGCCTGGTTTGAATATTTTGCATTGAATTCTATTTTACTTCATTAAGGAACATGGAAATGGATTATAAAGATCTATATGTCTGTAGAATCTTGATATGATTTCATTTTTTGGCAATTGATTTATGCAAAGCTCAAGATTTTATTTTTTGAACTGACATCAAGAAACAACTTGAAGCAATTTAGAATTTATTTCCAAAAGGTTGCTTTCATACTAGCATTCAATTTTCTAAATTATGTGTCTCAGTAATATAAATTTGAAAACAAACAAATACATATCACTTTCAAATGAAATTTCAGCCAAAACATTTGAATATATGTACATCTCTCTATACACACACACACACACACACACATACATACATCTATTCAATTGTATTTGTCTAGTACTGATCCACTCATTTTTTTCTTTTGTAGATCATTCTTAACAAAACTTGAAAGTTTCTCACAACTTCATGAACTTATAAAGCATTATGGTAAGGTGCACTGCATCATTTTTTTCAATTCAATTCTTATGATAAATAATTTTTGAACAATATATTCTCCTATTATTAATATTTTTTAATCCTAAATGTAGTGCCATTTCACTGACACTTACCTACACAAGGTAACTATTAGGAATGATTTTGCATAATTTTGTTTCCAAATGTTCCTAGCTTTTTCTTCAATTTATATCAAAGAACTAAACAGATTTGTGTTTCATGTAAGCTAGAAGAGTACGTTGGTTTGGTACCAAAGGTCTTACCATCACTTATGTTTCTTCTGTAGCTAACTCAAATATGCTCAACCAGGTATGTATGTTATCAAAGTCTTTAAAAGAATTGTCTATGTTGTTATTACATTTATAATGTTTTGTTGTTCTTGTGTGGCTCTTAGATTCAAGAACGTCTTGAATTTGAGATTAAGGAGCTTTTTGAACAAGTAGACACATCAAATTATATAATGTTGCATTTTGCATATTGCACATTATCTCCAAAAAATGAAAAGGGCCTTTGTGAACTTGGAAATTGTCCATATCATGACTAAGGTGGATATTTTTATTGAGTTGTGGAGCTAAAAGCTTCACTGTTGAGCTCTTGTGGATGTTGCTGGACTTAACCAGTAACCAGCATCGACAGTATCACCGACATCGATCAAGCGTGGACTAGAAGCTACTGACATCGGTCAGGGATCAGTCGACGTCGGTCATATGCAGACCGACAACAACCGACGTCGGTCACCTGTGTGTGTGCATGCATTTGCATGCATTTCCAGAATTAGACTTGTCTAATTTTAGGAGGTGTTTGCATGTGAAGACTAATTTAAGTCTTGGGTCTGTGTTTCTAATTATTGTATGCCTTGGATCCTATTTAAGAGACCCATGGGGCATGTATTGTAATTAAGTTGTAAGTAAGATCAATTAGATCTGCAAGGTGTGTAAGATCAAGAAGATCTGCTGAAGTAATTGGTTGAGAGAGAGAGAACTCTTGAGAGAAATACTGTACACCTAAGAGGTGTGGGAAGAGTGATTTCTTCATTGTATTTTGGAAGAGTTTTAATAGAGATTGGTTGTTTCTCATATCTCTTCTTATTTGTTATTTCTAATTTCTAGTTACTTATTGCTTTTGGTTCAATTCTGGGTTTAGTTGCTTATACAAAAGTAATCAATTGTACTCGGTAGTTCCTAACAAGTGGTATCAGAGCTTGGTTCACTAACCGCTGGTATAGAGCAGGTTACTGGTTGTTGATTACATGTTCACTCACAGGGGTTTCTGTTTGAGTGGGAGCAAAGCAATGGCAAAAGAAAGTAAGCTAAGAATGGAGAAATTCAATGGCAAGAATTATCAATTATGGAGGATGCAGATAGAGGATTATCTGTATCAAAAAGATCTATTTTTACTGTTGGGTGGGGTTGCATGCAAGCCCACAGATATGCAAGATGAAGAATGGAATGTTCTTGATAGAAAGGCTCTTGGATCTATAAGGTTGAGTCTGGCATCTTCTATGATTTCTAATTTATCACAGGCAAAGACAACAGTAGAGTTAATGGATACTCTGGCAAATTTATATGAAAAACCCTCAGCTTCGAATAAGGTATATTTTATGAAGCAATTATTTAGTTTGTAAATGCAGGAAGGTGGATCTGTATATAGTCATCTTAATGATTTCCATGAAATTGTAAATCAATTAAATTCAGTCAAAATAGTTTTTGATGATGAAGTTAAGGATCTCTTGATCTTATGTTCTTTACCTGAAAGCTGGCACAGCTTGGTAATGGCGGTAAGTAATACTGCATCTGCTTTAAATATCTTGAAAGTTGAATATGTTATTAGTGCAATCTTGAATGAATAAATTCACAAGAAAAGCACAGGTGAAATATCAGGTAATGCTTTAAGTATTGAAAGCAAGGGAAGGCAAAGAGAGAAGGGCAAGCATGGGAAATCAAGGTCAAAGATGGGAAGGAAATCCAAATCCAGAACTAGCAGAATAACCTACTGGAATTGTGGAAAGAAAGGACATGCAAAGAAAGACTGCTAGTTGAAGGATAACAAAGAAAATCAGTATGAAGGTAATAAAGAAGAAAATGTTACAGGTATTGTTGCAGATGATGCTCTTATATTTTCTTTGGATAGTCAAGTAGAATCATGGGTTTTAGATTTTGGTGCTTCTTTCCATGCAACCCCAAATAGAGAATTTTTCAATGATTATGTCCATGGAGACTTTGGAAAAGTTTATTTAGGGGATGGTGAGCCTTGTCAAATTGTTGGCAAAGGAAAAGTGCAGCTGAAATTGTAGAATGGCAACACATGGGTGTTGAAAGATGTCATGCATGTACCCATCTTGAAGAGGAATCTAATTTCTACAGAAAAGTTGGGTGATGAGGGTTGCACAGTAACTCTCACAGCAAAATCTTGGAAAGTTTCTAATGGTGCACTTGTATTAGCAAGAGGTAAAAGAGTAGGTACTCTTTATATGTGTAATTGTATTACTGATTGCTCTCCTTCTATTTTATCTACTTCAGATGTAGATGCAAAGATGTGGCACTATAGGCTTGGTCACATGAGTGAGAAGGGAATGAATGTTCTTAAGTCAAAAGGTAATCTTTCAAATTTGAAATGCATAGATCTAGATTTCTGTGAGAATTGTGTTTTTGGAAAATAGAAGAAAGTAAGGATTCTCAAGACTGGGTCAACAAAGAAGAAGTACAGGTTGGAGCTTGTTCACACAGATGTGTGGGGACCAACTCAGGTAGCTTCTATTGAAGTATCATAGTATTATGTTTCTTTCATTGATGATGCTACAAGAAAGGTATGGGTTTATTGCATAAAGTGAAAATCTGATGTTTTTGACACATTTAAGAAATGAAAAGCTTTGGTTGAGAATCAAACAGGTTTGAGATTGAAGTGCCTTAGATCTGATAATGGTGGTGAGTACTGCAGCAATAAATTCAAAAGTTACTGTTCTATGAGTGGAATATGCAGGGAAATGACGGTTCTAAGGACACCTCAGCAAAATGGAGTTGCTAAAAGGATGAATAGAACAATTATGGAGCGTGCACGGAGTATGAGGTTGCATGTTGGTTTGCCCTTAAAGTTTTGGGCAAAAGTTGTGGATACTGCAGTGTACCTAATTAACAGAGGACCTTCTACTGCTCTGGATGGTGGAATACCAGAAGAGCCTTGGATAGGTAAAAAGGTAGATCTTTCAATTCTTAGAGTTTTTGGTTTTGAAGCTTTTGTGCACATTGATAAAGAAAATAGAAAGAAGCTGGATGTTAAATCCATGCGGTGCACTTTCATTGGTTATGGCTTTGGAGATTTCGGATTTCGATTGTGGAATTTATAAACTAATAAAATTATTAGAAGCCGTGATGTAGTTTTCAATGAGAAGGTGATGTACAGTGATTAGCTCAAGAGGCTAAATAATTCTGAGCAGGGCAATCTTGATTTGGATGAGGTAATGATCCAAAATGAGCTCGCAGATAAAAATCATCAGTCACAGGAAAACACAGGCACCGACGTCGGTCAGGCAGGAACCGATGTCAGTCAAATAGGAATCGACGTCGGTCAGACAATAATCGACATCGGTCAGGCAAAAACTGACATCAGTCAGATAGAACCAACGTCGATTGGCTACAGAAAAAAAGATGACCGAGATCGGTCACTGACAGAACAAAATTTGGGTGAATAACAAGCTATGGATGAGTCTCAAACACCCATAAGGAGGACTGTAAGGGTAAGTAAACCTCCAATTCATTATTCCCCTTCTTTATACTATGTGTTGCTAACTGATGGTGGAGAACCAAAAAGTTTTGATGAGGCAATACAGGTAGAATCTAGAAAACAGTGGGAGCATGGCATGAATGAGGAAATTGATTCCTTAGTGGAGAACCAAACGTGGGATTTGGTTGAGTTGCCAGTCGAAAAGAAAGCACTGAAAGATGAATGGATTCCTAGGTTAAAGAAAGGAGAGAATGGACACATGAGACATAAGGCCAGGTTATATGGTCTTGAGCAAGCTCCAAGACAATGGTATTTAAGGTTTGACAAGTTTATGACAGAGCATAGCTTTAGTAAATGTCAATTTGACTATTGTGTTTATTTTACCAAATTGGATAATGGTCATTATATTATCCTGTTGCTATATGTGGATGATATGCTTGTTGCAGGTTCATATATGCAGGAAATTACTGAGCTAAAGGTAAAATTAGATCACACATTTGCCATGAAAGATTTAGGAGTAGCAAAGAAAATCCTTGGCATGAGTATTAAGAGAGACAGGAAAAATCACAGGCTGATTTTGTCTCAAGAGGATTATGTGAATAGGGTGTTGGAGAGGTTCTATATGTAGGATGCAAAACTAGTAAGCACACCTATGGCTGGACACTTCAAGTTGAGCAAAGAACAGTGTCCTAAATCACATGATGAGGTTGAGTACATAAGCAAAGTTCCATATGCTTCAGTAGTTGGGAGCTTAATGTATGCTATGGTATGTACCAGACCTGATATTGCCCAAGCAGTGGGAGTTGTTAGCAATTTTATGGCCAATCCAAAAAAGGAACACTGGAAAGCAGTTCAGTGGATTCTCAGATATCTGAGAGGGACCAGCAGCAGGTATTTATGCTATGCAGGGTCAAGCATTTCTCTACATGGGTATGTAGATTCGGATATGGCAAGTGACTTATTTGGCAGGAGAAGCACCACAGGATATGTGTTCACTGTTGGTGGAATGACGGTTAGCTAACTTTCAAAGTTGCAGAAGGTTGTTGCCTTGTCTACTACAGAGGCAAAATACATTTCAATCACAGAGGCTAGCAAAGAAATGATTTGGATGACTCGGTTCATGGAAGAGTTGGGAAAGGAGCAAGAGAGTTGCAGATTATACAGTGATAGTCAAAGTGCAATTCATTTGGCAAAGAATTCAACCTTTCATTCAAGAACCAAACATATACAGCTTAGGTACCACTTCATTCGACAGGTATTGGAGGATGGACAGTTGAAGCTAGAAAAGATCCATACGGATAAGAACCCTGCATATATGTTAACAAAGTCGGTAACAAAGGAGAAGTTGATTCTTCATTCAATTTTTGTTGGTCTTCAAGATTGATCTTGAAGATGGAGATGCAAACCAAAGAAACAAGACAGAGGATGTTGTTGTACAGGTACAGGTGCAGCTGTTTATCTCCAAGTGGGAGATTGTTGAGTTGTGGAGCTAAAAGCTTCACTGTTGAGATCTTGTGGAGGTTGCTAGACTTAACCAGTAACTGACATCAGCAATATCACTGACATCAGTCAGGCGTGGACCAGACGCTGTCGACATTGGTCAGGGATCAGTCGACATCGGTCATATGCAGACCGACAAAAACCGACGTCGGTCACCTGTGATGTGCATGCATTTGCATGTGTTTCCAGAATTAGACTTGTCTAATTTTAGGAGGTTCGAGTGTTTGCATGTGAAAACTAATTTAAGTCTTGGGTCTGTGTTTCTAATTATTGTATGCCTTGGATCCTATTTAAGAGACCCATGGGGCATGTATTGTAATTAAGTTGTAAATAAGATCAATTAGATCTGCAAGGTGTGTAAGATCAAGAAGATCTGCTGAAGTAATTGGTTGAGAGAGAGAGAACTCTTGAGAGAAATATTGTACACCTAAGAGGTGTGGGAAGAGTGATTTCTTCATTGCATTCTGGAAGAGTTTTAATAGATATTGGTTGTTTCTCATATCTCTTCTTATTTTCTATGTCTGATTTCTAGTTACTTATTGCTTTTGGTTCAATTCCGTGTTTAGTTGCTTATATAAAAGTAATCAATTGTACTCGGTAGTTCCTAACAATTTTGTCATCAATGGCAATGAGAAGGTTCTTATTAGTCAAGAAAAAATGAGTAAAATTCATGTTTATGTTTTCAATAAATAGGAACCAAATAAATATTTTTATGCTTTTGACATGAGGTCTAATGCTAAAGAAAAAAGTAGGCCACCAAGTAGTATGTTTGTGTGCATGATTTCAAAAGCGAGTGCTAAAGTGGTGGGTTTCTTTTACCTTTTTTGACTGTTCATTTAGATCATCATATCTATTCAAGTTCATGATATAAATTTTATTATGAATATGTTGTTATAAGTTTTTGCATCAATATGGGAGTTCTATGTTGTAGCTAATGTATTTTGATAAACCTATATAACCTTGTTGAACAAAGATGTTGTGGTTGATCATGTTTTAGAAAAGAGCACAGTAGCTAATTATGTTAAAAAATTAAAACATAAAAAGTAATTCATAAGTAGAATCTATATGCTAGTGGTTAGTCATAAACCTTATGTTGGAATGTATTATTTTGTTTTGAAATTTATTGAAAATTTAATATGATGTATTGTTTCTAGAGTCTTGTAAGTTTATATATTTTATGTACAAATTTAAAAGTTGTCTTATTTTATTTTGATCTTAATCTTATTTGGTATATTTATTATGATCATTTTAAATCTATTTTTTATCAAAGATATTGCCAAGATCATTGATACAATGAATACATGAGTTCTCTGAGTGATGCAAGACATGGATTACTTAAAGGCAAAATAGGGCAAGCATACACAAACTACAAGTAACTAAAATAACACAAATGAGATATTTGCAACAAAAAGTAGACACAAATTATTCCAATACTCCATATAAATAACTCACCATCCACGATGTACAAATAAGGGAGTAAGGTGTGTAACTTCTCCATGAATAGCCACAAAGGGCCTAGAATAGGCATGTAACTCCTATGACAGAATAACATCGACTAACCAATTATGATGGACAAGAGTAACTCCTAATGACATGTACACCTAAGTAAGGATATCCCATAAGTGTATAAAAACTCCATATCTGTGTAGAATAATCTTAATAAACTAATAACATGAAAATAATATCCTACACTAATACCCCCCATAAGCGCAGCCTAGGTAGATAAAAATAAATGGGTCCTTACAACAAGACCTGATGAGGTACCCATTTAAAAATTCTCATAAAGTGGAGAAAGGAGAAAACCCATAGGAAAAAACTTTACCCCAAAAGAGAGAAAATAAGAAGAGAGAGATAGAAGCCCCCTTAGTCCCCCCGCTTCCTGAAGATGATGTTGAGTATTTTGCACTCTAAGTATAACTCGCAAGATGACCAATGTCGATAATGAGATCCTCTACTTGAAGAATATATAAGTTCCATCTATATTGATTAATTTCCAAATCAAGAACACGAGTTGTGTACTTAAATTATATTCATTCCATAAAGGAGGATAAAAATAATAGTATGAAGATATCTGAAAGAAGCCCAGAAATAAGACATGGCATAGGTCTAGAAAGATCATGCACAAGAACTAGTTGTAATGCCATTGAAGTGAACCTATCATGAGGACATGGAACATTCATTGGAAGAATGTCCATGTGAAGAGTATATCTCATATTAACAACCATAGAGACTAAATAAAATATTGTAGATAAAGCACACAGATATGCAATATAAATATCCATAGTAATGTATGAGTCATCAAAGCTCTCAATAGGTGTACTCAGACTGGAAATAATAGAATCCTTCAAAGTACAAGACTATGAAGGATTTTGAAGAGCAACATCTTGAATAGAGATGGAAGTAGAATCTACAATAGGATAGCTAAGGTTAGGTAAAATCCCATCTTGTAGTGGTGGACTGATAAAAGGAAGAGAACAATCCACCATGAATGTGCCATCACAAGAAATAGGAATAATAAGAGGGAATACAATAATATCTAAAGAGATAATAGGAAGAGGATTAGGAGGAGTGATATAAATCCCAGAAAGATCTTTGATAAAAGACTGAAGGATGGTCCAAACAGTGTAGGGACATGATATATGTTCCACATGGTAACAAAGATCCATGGAAACATGTAACAATAAAGTACCAAGAACCTTGTCACAAGTTTTAACCCACATATTTGTACCAAACAAGATCAGTGGGAATAAGAATATATCCATATAAGAATGGAATACAATTCATGCTTGTGAACAAGTGTTCCATGTAAACACACCAAGAAGCATAGTTATTCTTTTCAATAAGAACTACTGGTGTAGAATCAACTCTCTTCAACAATTGGTATCTATCAAATGGAGTCAACATGATTGAGAGAATGCACCAAATAAATGCAATGAGAAAAACATTGCACAAGTGACAATGCATGCTCAAAAAATGGATGTCATGCTCTGCTAATAATGCATCAAAAAATGTAAGATCAAATTATGCAAATGACACCAAAATGGCACACAAGTCACATAAACTAAGTGTGTACACAAGATATAATGTAGGGCCCATAACAACCCCTCTAAGATAATTAGAAATGACCCACCTATTTACAAGTAACACAATATGCTCAAATGTATGGACATTGAACTCAGCTAATAATACATCCAAATAGGTAAGATAAAATAGTGCACAAGTGTAAATTCACATCTCCAGGAATGGATGTTAGACATAGCTAATGATGTGTCCAAATGTGAATAAACAATCAGTGTAGTGATCATCAAATGAGTACGTGTGAAAATTCAAACAAGTGAAACAAGAGGATGTTGGGCTCTATCGATAATGTGTCCATATACAAATCTTAATAAGATAAAAATTTATTTTGAGGGGATCAAACTACCTATCAGATCAAACCTCAAACTCTAGTGGGATAAAGTACATTAGAAGTACTAATCAAGGGGTCGTGATGTGATCTAGGGGTGACATCACCCACTGAGGTCAAGGGGCAGTGCATTTTTGGGCTTCAGGGGCAAAGGCACAGGCATGCTTCTTATCACGATACAAAGGTGGGGTCGAGGGGTAGCATCCTCAACACCAAACATAACTTAGAGCTTACATGGCCTTTGGAATTGCTCAAAATTCACCAATTTTATCCAAAAAATGGCCCCTCAAAATGGACATCAGTTACCACCGAAAATGTATTTGGAAGGAGAGACAAGCAATAAAGTTGAATAACAAGCAAGAAAGCAAATGAGAGAAGAAGAATAAAGTGATTTTATTATGAGGGGGTTTGGCCAGCTGCCAAACTGGACCTCATCCTCCATCTTTGATAGGCAAAATAGGAGAGGAGTAAAAAAGAACCAAGCAAAATTATTATAATCTCCTTATGTCTCACAAATATACTATAACCCCCAAAATTTGCATTTAATAATTTTAGTGCAATTACAATAAAAATTGGACCAATGGATAAGGAATGAAAAAATATGAACTTTTAAAGAAAATGACACTCGATTCAGAGTTACCAATCAAAAGTTATTACAATTTTGGTTTTCCCATCATTAATGGTCTAATTTTAATTAAATTTGCACAAAATATTATTTATGCATTAAAATCTAAAATCTGAGTATAAATTTACATATAGGGGTTAGAAATGAACCAGTGATTTTCTCAATCATAACACTAAGCCTTAACCAAACCTTCTACACACTCATTTGTGAAACTAAAGGAAGACATTTCACTTAAGTGGCACTAATAAAAATAAGATATTTTAGAAAATAATAATAATTTATAATTAATAAAACAGCCATGTGAATTTAGGGCAAAAGTTATATCTTAGTTTTGACTATCGAAAACTTAGTTGTTATTGCTTGCAGAAGGTACAACCACTAGGATGAAGAAGCTTCAGATGATTTTTGGGTGCCCCATGGAAGCCCATGCCCAAAAGTGAAGCTTCATACTACATCAGACCAAGTAAATCAACTCAAGACCATGTCAAAAAAGACTAGGAACATATCAAAAGCTTCAAACCCTTATTTTCAATGCACCATCTATGGAAAAGTGGTGCTCGTGATTGTGTATGCAGAAATATGGAGAAGTAGCATTAAAAAGTGGCATTCTAGGTTTGAATATGGCACCCTAGGTCTACAACAATGGCTTTCAAGTAGAAAAATGGTACCCTGGGTCTACAACAATGGCTCCCAAGTAGAAAAATGGTACCCTGGGTGAGTTAGGGCTACAATAATGGCACTCAGGGAGTAGGATGTGTGGTGCCCCAATGCCAAATGAAGCTTTTTTGAATCCAAAGAAAAAGAAATGAGCATAAAAAACCCTTTAAACTAGAAAATAAGTGGATTGGAGTTGAATATGCCAAGAAAAATTAAAAAATATGTTGTATAGATCCAAAAGTTGTAGGTGTGAAGTTATAAATGCCATGTTGAATTTGAATTTGAATATATGCTTGCATAGCCTACAAAGAAAAGCTTCCACACAAAAAGAGCACTCTCCTAGCAATGAATATGTAATAATAAGCTTTTTTTACAAATTAAAAAATCTCATAGATTTAATAAATTAACAATGAATTAAAACTAGATATATGTATATCAGGATGATTTGATACCATATCAGAGATGATGCCAAGATCACTAATACAACGAATGCATGATTTCCATGAGTGATGTGAGACATAGATTGCTCAAAGGCAAAACAAGGTAAGCATAGACAAATTACAAGTAACTAAAATCACACAAATGAGATAATTACAATAACAAGTAGACACAAATTAATCTAACACTCTATATCAATAACTCACCATCCAAATATATAATAAAAAGAATATATTAGTCTTCAAAATGTAAAATGTGATGGAGGCATTGATTTTAGTGTTTGAACTAGGTTTTCATAGTAGGGAAACTTTTAAGGAGTGGTGGAGGGACATGTTAGCACCATCAATGGTAGTGGCTAGAATGGCCTTGTAGGTAGACCTGGTTCAACGGGTAGGAGAATAAGTTTATTTCAAGGAAAGAGCAGATGGTGGTTTCTAGTGGAGTTCTTTGTTGTGCCTTAGAGTAGTTTCTTCAATAGGAAGGGGCGTCAGTCTCCTCCTTATGGGATTATTTTGGCTACAATAAATTCATTAGTTCCCCATCCTTATTTGTTATTCCTAATATGTCTATTATGGGCACAGCTGGAAGGGGACTGGATATGAACTTTAAGAGCAAGTTTTTTGCAACAATGAGGGTTATAGCATTTGCACAAAGTGATCAAAATTTGGAGGATAAGGATAAGAAAATCAAGCTATAATATGAATGGCAATTGTTTGACAAAATGTCATAGCAAACAACAGAATCAAGGAATGTGAATCACATTTCTAAGGATCTAGAGGTTGATCATAAACCATTTGACAAAATGTTTGAATGAAAAATAGACTCTAGGGTAAATAGAAAGGAGAATAAAATAAGGCATTATTTTTTTAATGGGTTAGTTATCAATTGGAATGAAATATCAATTAGACATAAGCCAAATAATTAGAAGAATTTAGAGGTAGAAAAAGCAGGGTTTCAAATTCTGGTGCGATCTCTCTCAAGGAACATAGTGTGCATTTGGGTGGAATCATCAAATTTAGTGGTGGATTTAAAGTAGAAAATAGATCTTTCTATAGGGGTTCTAGCTGAGTCATAATTTTTAATGTATCAAGGCAAAGTACTTAGGGATTTCTCTTTGTTGTTAATTTATAACATAGGCAAGGATTTAATCATTGTTTTGAATTCTAGATTGTGGGGAGGTGTTGAAGGGTCAAAACAAACATCCTACTCCAAACCAACTTCCTTTAAGGAGCAGTTAAAAATACTTCTTCCAAGAAAAACTTCAAGAAGCCTTTTCTTTTTTCTCGTGCCTAAATTGTAGAATAAGTGCATGAAGTTCCTTTTGTGAATATTTCTAGTCAAGAGGTGGACTAATATCATCTTTCTTTATCATAAGATGCAGTAGTCTATAGATTTAATGGTATTTGGCCTACAATGGAGGCATTGTATCAATGGGTGTTTGAAACATAGATAAATAATTGTGAGATGTCCCTTTGCTCAAAAGGATTTTTTGTTGTTCTCTTCCATGATTAGTTAGATTATCAAATATGTCTAACGGATGGTCCTTGGTTTTGGGGTAATGTAGGATTATTTATCACTCCTTATTTTCAGAGTTTGATCCTAACTCTCTCTTAGTTTCAAATATATCAATGTGTGTTCGGCTTCCTAACTTACCTTTGCATTTTTGGCATGCATTCGAAGATATAGGAAATTCTTTGGGTACTTTCATAAAAAATGCTAAATAGAGAACTAAAATAGGTTTATGCACCTATGCATGAATTTATGTGGAGACTGATCTAAGTAAAGGCTTACCAAATAAAATCATCCTCCAATATGGTCAATCTCAACATATTCAGATTTTAAACTATGAAAATATTGATTTCAATTGTCAAAATTGTATATTAATAGGCCATATCATGCTTCTTACCCTCAGAGACGTTCTCAAGTTCTTGAGAGAAAAGGGGTGAATCAAAATCCCAGTAGATGGAGTGTTCCATATTCAGTGACTATGGCTGAAGATATTTTTCAAAATTCAAATATAAAGGAAAGAACCAAGTTGGGAGGAAAAAATAAAGGTGGGCGATGATTATCTAATGAAAGACATGGGCCTCTTGAGGAGCCAATAGAAATAGTACAAAATTTGTCAATGAAAAATCTAGTTGGGGATATTAAGAGAGGGAACGAATCAGAGAATTTTGATTGAGATAAAGAGTTGACCCTCAACTTGAATTCTAAAATTCTGAATTTAGATAAGTAAATTGTTATGGTGATCTTGGATAAAGGTTTGTGGCAAGATGTTAAGAAGAAGAAGGGTAAAAAGGGTAGGACAAAGAATTTTACATATTATTTCCCTTCAAATTGATGTATGAGGATATGGTTGGTTTTGTTTAATTCATATTACATTGTGGGTGGCCTGTGAGTGGTTATTCTTGTTGGTTTAGTTCGTATTGGTTCTTTCTCCAAACCCTATGGTGGTTTCAGGGTGTCTTTTAGTTCTTGGATGATCGTACTTTGCCCTAGGTTCATTTTCCTTAAGGTTTCCAGTTCATGGTTTGTATGGTCTTTTCTTAGTTGAATAAAGGGCAGGGGAACCATCTAACCCTGATATCTATCTATAAAAAAATAACTCACCATCCAAGTTGTACAAATAAGGATGTAATGTGTGTAACTCCTCCATGAATAGCTAAAAAGGGCCTATAATAGGCATGTAACTCCTATGATAGAATTACATCCACTAACCAATGATGATGGACAAGATTAATTCCCATTGGCATTTACACCTAAGAAAGCATATCCCATAAGTGTAGGAAAACTCCATATGTGTGTATAATAATCCTAATAAACTAATAAAAGGAAAATAATATCTTGCACTAACATTTTTTCATCGACTAGGGTTCATCTAGGTAATTTATTTGAGAGATATTACCTTACCTTATACTCATTCAGACATTCCAATTATTATTATTATTGGATCCATAGGGTTTTATGATGATAAAGCCATTGCTTTTAACATGAACTTTTTCTTGTATAGTTGACTGACAATTATGTTTTGTAGGTATGCCAAAGACATTATACAGGAGAAAATGTTGCCACATGTTGATGTAGTAGAGCATAGTGGTGCAAGTCTCTATTCAGTTATCAATTTCAACAATATGTTTCTATTATAGTATTATCGCGAACAAGATTAATTTAGATGATTTTAAACATGATGACAACAACAAAAATTAGCATTAACCAAATTCTACCAATAAAGACCCACCAAAAAAAAGAAGCAATCAAGCTTCAGGTAAATGCTTAGATAATGTAAATGTCACACCATGGTTTATTTGAAGTGATTTGAAATGCTTGACTTAGCATAATGAAAATAAATATATTTAATTATTCTAATAATTTCTAGTAATTTGTAATACTAATAACCTTTAACATTTGGTAGGTTTATTATAAATCATCAAATGCAAAATGAAAGGTGCATATACCTCAAGGTAGAAGTATTGTACCTACATTCAAACAAATGAATTATAATTTCAAGACTTAAAAATGAAAATAGGAATTGCATTTTTAAATCACATGGGCATCTGTTAACTTGCCATTTGAATTTGGAATAAAGTTTGTAATCACTTAGATAAGTTTTAGATTTTTGTATTTTGAAAAATAATAAACATAATTTATATCTTTAATCTGAGCACTTTAATATCTTCATTGTATATGTCATGATATGATATATTATGTAATGTAATTTTTAGCTAATATTTGAATTATTATCTATTTGTATTAGATTGCGGAGGTACTGGAAATATCATGTTTATAATGTCAAGGAAGAGACCATTCAAATCTCTACCTAATTTATCCCAAGCTTACATTTAATCCATTTATCATTACAAAAAAGATACTGGTTCCTACATAGAGACCATGTAATTTTTTGGAGATAACTATCAGTTATCATTTAGTAGAATAAATTAACATGGTAACACCAAAATATCTATTTTTGTAAATGTCCCGGTCATAGTATCTTTGGGTGCAAAGTATGTTGACCAATCTCTTCATTTCTTTGAATCAAATTTTGTCATAGGCTATTTAATGTCTACTATAATGTTTTCCTAGTGAATATGTGAATGCATATTGAATGTTCAAAAAATTTCATCATATTTTTAAGATTAACCACTATTTGGAATTTAAGGACACAAATCTAATATTAATACAATTTTTTTGTAATGCATGCATTTATATAGATGTTACCTTTTATACAATATTGAATATAGATTTATATAATTTTTTTAGACAAATTTAGTTTTTAACCAACCAATTCCAATACTATGTTTAAATTAATTATCCAGGTTCTAAAATGCATATTACATTTGAATACACCAAATGCATCTTGAAAGGCAAAGAACATAACATATATTAGGTCACTAATTTTTTTTATCAATCTTGAATAATGTTCAAATATGCAAATATAGTTTATGTTCAGATATAAATTTTATCATAATTTTTAAAGCAAAAGATAAAGATCGAAACAAATCTAGTTCTATTTTTTAGCCATTGGGATTTGGTGCAAGTGCCCTTGTTTGGACTAAGAATCTATCTTGTTAAAAATAATTAGATTGTAACATGAGGATAACTTAAGAAGCTCTTTTGGTTGTATGAGTTTCTTTCATTATTTTCATATCTTATTTTATAAAATTTAAGAGTTAGATTAAAGAGTCCTTTTCTATCCATAAAGGATTGAAATTAGAGTTATGAGTGAGAAAATTGAATTGAGCCAAGTCCTAATTCTTGCATTGAAGTCTCAAATAAGACAAATATCTCATTTTTATTTTAGGGTCTAAAAATGTTGTGTTCTACATGAAATAAAAGGTGACCAAACATAAGATTTGAGTTTTTTTAGAACGTATAGTTAAAAGAAGGAAACTAACAAATAATAAGGAAAATGTTAAAATTGTGCTTGAGATGATATTGAGCTAGGTACATTGGTTACAAGTTATACATTGAATAAAAATAACCACATTTTAATCTAGGGAATAAGTGATATAACATTCGAATCCATCATAAATGATAACAAAAATACTATCTTGATAATGATAACTATTATATGATAAATTTTATATAATATCGAAGACAACATCTACAATATTATAAATGAGGATGGATTGATATTATCCATCAAATAAAGACAAACTAAAAATCATTTGATAACTATATAGAATACTAGTGATAAAAAGATCATATATATATATATCCTGGTCTAGATAACCACATGATTAGCTTGAGGATTGGACATACCAATATGATCAAAAAAAAATAGGCAAACCTCCACAATATCATTATGTTGTTATGGAAATTTGAGAAATTCAAACAACCCATTTCTAACATTAGTTATAAATTACTCTATAGCCAATTTCAAATGAACAATTTGAAAGCATAGGCTACATTGTAAGGTATTAATATCATGAGAAGAAGGAAGATACATCACCTTAAGTTGAATGCACAACAATTCCTTGTTCTAAGTTCTCTTGTTGCATTGTAACATGAAGTGTTTCAGAGGAGCCTTTATAGAAAACTTAATTTTTTAAAATTGTCATGTCCCCTTAAAAAAAATTAATAATAAAATATCAGATCTAAAATTAACTTTTTATTGGGAATAATTTTCATATGAGTTATGCCCTTGTTACACTAGCTAGTGAACCTAGATTTTGACATTTTTTTCAAAATACCACAATAAATAAAATATGGGATTTATGGCATCTTTAATTACATTAAAATAAGTCCAAAAACATTATAAATTATTGAAATAGACTCCACACAATATTTCTGAAATTAAATATAAAATTTGGGTAAAAAAACCTTGTTAGTTCCATACACATGCACTACAAATACCAGTTCAAAACACAACATCCATTTACAACACTTATAGATTGAATACAAAACACAGTAAAATACTGAAATACCTTGAACTCAACCTCAAAATACACCTGATAGCTACTAAAACAAACTTACATTTGTGAAACAAACACCTTTAACTCCACTCACACCAGTAATTTGCATAAACACTGAACTCTAGCTGAAATCTACATCCCTTGAAGCTCTGTAACAAATCCTAGGTGTAATTGTATCTCTAGATCATAGGGGTTTCATCCTACAATCCTTGGGATCCCTGGGTTTTTTTTTCTAAATACCATCTTCATCCAAAGTTTCCATTGTGGATGATTTGAAGAACAATGCATGCACATTATTCCATAAGAGAAAATCATTAATTGGTAAAAGATCCTACCAGAATAAAAATATGGCATATTAATACCTAAGAGGCCTAATGGTGGTGCCAAAATAATAATTACTTACTTTGGGAAAAGGTGACATGAGTTATAAAAAGTATCTAGTTCCCATCTTTATCCACTTGCCCAATATTCGCTTAGTTCCTGCTTTTTACTACTTTTGCTTCTATTTTTGAACTTGCCCAAATGTGACCCACTTAACTTGAGGATAAAAATGCAACATAATTTAGTAAATTTCCTTGAAAACTCATCATTATCCTTTCTTAGATAACCATGCCCAAAATTTTTTAATAAAATATTAATAACTCAATATTTACTTTGATTTTCCCTTGTAGACTTTTCAACTTGCCAATTCCAAATATACAATTAATTAAATATTTATCCAATTTTATCCTCCTTATTCCCCTCTAATTGAAAATTAGATTAATTAATTGTTGAATGGAAATTATTATAAAGGGGAGATGACAAGTCCTCCCTCCTCAAAATTGTTTGTCCTCAAGCAATTCAAACTTGGATGGTTTAAAATTTATGGACCTTCCCAAGTGGCATCCTCAATTTGAAAGCTCTTCCAATGAACCAAATATCCAGTAATATCTCTCTTTGTCAATCTCTTAACTATGGTATCTATCACCTCTTAAGGAATTAAGACCAATTTTCCCTCCTCATCCAAAGGTGGCAAATCTATTGAGGGTGTAATCTGCTACCCCCAAAATGCTCTTCAGACTAGAGACATGGAAAACACTATGAATTTTACTACTTTTAAGAAGTTTCAGTTCATAGGCTACCTCACCAACTTTCCTTACAATTTTATAGGGTTTAAAGAATTTGGGCTTAAGTTTCTCTGCTCCACTTCTCTTGATAGATTATTACCTATATGGATACAACCTTATATAGACTATGTCACCTACCTCAAAATATCTCTCTATGCAATTTTTGTCTACATAATACTTGTGTTGATTTTATGCTTTTTGCATTTGATCCTTAAGGTTTTTCAATACTTATTGATGATGGTTAATGAAATAATTTGTTGTTATAACTCTATTATTTGTAGAAACCAAATCAATAAATTTCATTCCATCATATCCATATATATTTTTTAACAGGGACATACTAATAGACATGTGATAAGTGTTATTGTAGCAAAATTCTCTCACATGTAGCCATTTGACCTATGTAGATTGCTTAATTGAGGCATAATTCTTTAAGTAACCCTCTAACCATTTGTATACTATTTCTATTTGGCTATCATTTTTAAGGTGGTAACTAGTGCTAGGAGTGAGTTTAGTACCTATCAATCTGAATAAGTCTTGTAAAAAAGAGTTGAAAATCATGTTATCCCTATCACTAACAATATTGTGTAGTAGTCCATGCAATCTAAACACTTCCTTAAAAATCAATTCATCCACTTCAGGGGATTTAAATTTTAATGATATATCAAATAAATATGCAAACTTAGTTAATATTTTCACTATTACATAGATGCAATCTCTACTATTTACCCTGGGTAAACTTGTGATAAATTCCATTGATATACTTTGCCATTTTTTACTAGGAATAGATAAAAGCTTAAGTAATCCTATTGGCAACTCTTGTTCTCATTTGTTTTGTTAGCAAATGAGACACTCGCTAACATGCTTGATAAGAGGCCCTTCCAAGTGAATCTTTTCTGAACTTGCTTGTATGTCTTGTATTATCTCAGGTGTCCTACTACTAGCACATCATGCACTACTCTCAAAATCTCTTCCTTTATAATAGATTCATGTACTAAAAAGAGTCTATTTTTATACAAAATCAACTCATCACATAGTTCATACCTATCATCCTTCACCACTCCCTCACGAATGTTCTTATCAAAATCATTCTTTGCATATTACATCATAATAATGGCCTTCCAATCAACATAAATAGAGGAAATATAAAACAAGGTATAGTTCCTATAGAGTGCATTAGTTATAATATTTTTCTTCCCCTTCATGTATTCTATATAAAAATTATAAGATTGTAGTTTAATCATCCATTTTTTTTTCTATCATTCAAATATTTTTTCCCAAGAAGAATTTTAAAATTATGGTCTATTTTAACAACAAACTTGCCACATACCAAATACTGTCTGAATTTTTCCAATGCATGCATTATGGCTAACTTTTCCTTGTCATAAATAGAATAACCTTTCTCTAGCTCTTTTAAATTCCTACTTTAAAAATAAATAGGATTCCCCTTTTTATTTAGAATAGATATTTTTCCCTCTCTTGATGCATCACATTCTACAATAAATGGGAGGGAAAAATCAAGAATTGTAAGCACTGAACAAGAGCTCATTACCTTTTTCAATTTCTCAAATGTGGCTTGAGCTAGTTATATCCATACAAATGAGCCCTTTTTTTTCTAATGTGTTATATGGCATACCAATTAAGAGAATCCCTTGAAAATCTCTTTTAATAACTGCATAATCTAAAGAAGCCTCTCAATTGTATCAAAGCAATAGGAGTTGACCAACATACGATCGCTTTGATCTTTTATTGATCCACCTATACTCCCATAGCACTAATTATATGAACTAAATATAAAAATTCTATTAATCAAAACTCACATTTGGATTCCTTATCAAAAAATGCATGCTCCTCTAATGTGCCCAAAATAATGTATAGATGTTTTAAGTGACCCTTCCATGTCCTACTGTAAACCAGGGTATCATCAAAGAATATCAATACAAATTTCCTCAACTGATCCCTAATGATATATTTCATAGTATATTTAAAGGTATCATGATCATTAGTTATCCCAAAAGGCACCATATCCATATCTCATACAAATCTAGTGATATCCATATCTTAGATCAATCTTAGAAAAATGAATGGCACCATGTAGTTCATCTATGAGATCTATCCTTGGAATAGGATACTTGTTCTTGATGGTCTTTTTATTTAAGACTCTATAATCAATGTACATGTGCAAGATCCCATCCTTCTTTTTAACAAGAATTACAAAAGATGCAAAGGGGATAGAACTTGGTCTTATGAAACCCATAACTAAGAGTTCTCTAATAGTATTTTGAATTTCTTCTTTAAACCCCCTTGTGTGGTAGTATGGAGTAAAGATAACTAGTGTTTCACCTAGCTCTAATTCTATTACATGATAAAAACCTTTATTTGATGGTAAACCAAGTAGTAAATCATTGAAAATTTTACTATGTGAATGTAATATTTTTCTGATATCAACATGATAAGAATTAGAAGTACCTTTAAATGAAATAGAGGAGGTTATCAATCAATTTTTTCCCCATGTTTCTTGGCCTCTTTAGATGATCCAATCCATTCTTTTTGTTGTGACCATTTGTGGTGATCCATTGGACAAATCCTAGAGAACTATCCTATTTCTATTAAAATTAAACTTGAATTCCATGGTCTGGTTATTCTAGTGAAAATCCCCCTTAAAAAATAGTGATTGCACTCCTACGACTATATATATTATACTCAAATTCACCACATAGAAGTTATCACATAACTTGTAGTCTCCCATAATGACATTGAGCTACTTGATCACTTTGTTACATGGCATTATGAATCCATCCATGATAACAAAATTGAATCCTTCAAAATCTTCCATATGTAACCAACCCTCTTTTTGCAACCAATTCTTCATCAATGAAGTTATGGGTGCCTCCAATATCGATGATTATTGTCATTCTTTGTCCATTGACCACCCCAAAAATTTGGAAAGGATGATATTTAAGTGTCCCTGATAGGGATGCTAGAGTACCTCCACTTGTAATTTCATTTCCCACCTCTTTTGTTTCTGATTTTTTAATTTCTTCTACGGTTTAAGCGTCTTCTATACCTTGTTCATCATTTGATATCACTTCAACATAGTGCATTTTCCCTTTACCTAGGCATCTATGACCTGGTCCCCGTGTATCTGTATATGTGAAACAAATCTTCTTCCTTTGTAGTTCATTCCTAGTATCCTCATCCATCCTTTTTATGTTAGAGGGAGGTATGGATTTTTGAAGAGGATTAAGAAATTCTTCTCATTTTGACCAAGAGAAAATGGTTTGGGAGGATAAGTCAACTTTCTCCTTTGTGCTGATGGTTCAAGAGTTAAAGCTCTTCTTATAGTATCCTATAAAGCGCCTAGTGTAAAAGCTTTGACAAAACCTTCAAAGGGCTCAATTAGTCCATCAATAAAAATAAAAATAAAAGAACTCTTTTTCTAAAATATCACTTACCATCATAGTCATATTTTGGAATTCTGCTACATATACACTTACTAATGTTTGTTGTTTGATTTTGGAGAGTAATTTGAAGTACTCTTCTTAATCCTTCAACTCAAATATGTCAAGAATCCTCTAACTAAACTCTTCAAATGTATGTATTTGAACATGCCATTGTGTTGTTAGGCTATGATACCACCAATCATATGCAATACCTTCCAAATGCAGAGTAGCAAACTGAATAACCTAACTCTCCTTCATAGGGTTGAGATCAAGGTAAGTTTGCAATTTCTACAACCAAGCCTGAGTTGAAATTGTATCACCACCATCATAGGTAGGAGTTGATAGTTTTATAAACTTATTTTTCATATCCTTCCCTCCACCACTATGATTATTTCCTTTTCCTCTTGGGTGTGTGGCTCCCTTTGTCATTTCTACAAACTTCTCATATGGAAGAACAACTTTGAGACCTTCATCTAATTCATGTATGCATTATATATCTTTATTGCTTCTACAATAATTTTTCCAATGGACTGAGAGGGTAAAATTAGGGTTTCTTCCTCTTCTTTTATGAATTCAAGTTTTGGTATTTTTAAAATGGAATGACCTATAAGTATTCTACTCAAAGGGGATTTTTCCCTTCTAGGAATAGCTCCCAGATTTTATCGACCCGCAACTTTCTCCATGACCTTTCTCAACTCTCTTTGTCCATAAATTGTGTTCTCCAATGTGTTGTTTAATTTATCCACTGTTTCTTCACATATAAATATTCATTTTATCCTTTTAATTTTAGCCATAATTTATTCTATAGAGTTTAATTTCTCTACTTGTAACTTCCTTTGTTCTTGTCTAAAATATATAGTTTCTCTCTCACTAGGAAGCATCAGTTATTAAAACCCTAAAATCTGAAAAGATTGTGGCTCTAATGCCACTGTCATGTCTCCTTAATAAAATTAATACTAAAATATCAGATCTTAAATTAAATTTGTATTGGGATTAATTATTGTATGAGTTAAGCCCTTGCTACACTAGTTAGTGGACCCAAATTTTGATAATTTTTTTCAAAATACCACAATAACTCAAAACCAGGACATATGGAATCTTTTATTACATTAAAATAAGTCCAAAAACATTAAAAATTATTGAAATAAACTCCACACAATAGTTCTAAATTGAAATACAAAGTTTGGGCAAAAACCCTTGCCAGTTCCACACACATGCACTATAAATATTGTTCAAAACGTAACATCAATTTACAACACTTAAAGATTGAATACACAACATAGTAAAATATTGAAATAACCTAAAATCAATATAAAAATACATTGATAGCTGTTGTAAAAAACCTATAATTTTGAAATAAACACCTTCAACTTCACTCACACCAATAATTTGCATAAACACTGAACACTAGTTGAAATATACACTCCTTAAAGCTATGTAAAAACTCCTTTATGGAATTGTATCTTTAGATCACATGGGTTTCATCCTAAAATCCTTTGGATCCCTAGATTTTCTTCCAAAAACCACCTTCATTCAAGAGTTTTCATTCCTGAATAATCTGAAGAACATTACATGCACATTGTTCCATGAGAGAAAATCATTAATTGGAAAAATATCCTAACAGAATGAAAATATGGTGTATTAATAGCAAAGATGCCCAAGAAGGGCACAAAAATCAGAATTCCTTACTTTAGAGAAAGGTGAAATGAGTTAGAAAAAGTAGCTAGTCCCCATCTTTATCCACTTGCCCAATATTCACTTAGTTCTTGCTTTTTCCCACTTTTGCTTCTATTTTTAAAGTTGCTCAAATGTGACCCACTTAATTTGAGGATAAAAATTTGATATAATTTTTTAAATTTCCTTGAAACCTTATCATTATCCTCTATTAGATAACCATGCCCAAAATTTGTTAACAAAAAATTAATAACTCAATATTTACCTTGATTTTCCCTTGTAGACTTTTCAACTTGCCAATTCCATATATATAATTAATTAAATCTTTATCTATTTTATCTTCTTTATTCCCCTCTGATTGAAAAGAAGATTAATTAATTATTAAATAGAAATTAATTATTAAGGGGACATGACAAAAGCTCTCTCAAATCTCTTATTTGATAAGTATGTCATGCCAATTTGATTCAAATTTTTAATTTTAAGCTTGGTTTCTTCAGTGTAACAATGAATTAATGTTATTTTGAATTCATCCGTATCAAAATATTTTTGTTTGATATTTTAGATCACACTACTAGATCCATATTTAGAGGATTAAGGAATGAAGTCAATTATTGAGAAAGAAGAACTAAAATTGGTTCCATAAATTACAATACAAGATGCAAAGAGGGAAGGGATATATAGATAAGTGCCAACTAAGAGAAAGACATTATTTATAATTATGTTGATAAGCATCCTATAATGGTAGTTGAGAGGGGGAGTGATTGAGGGGGACTATAATGTTTGTGGCTTAAAAAATTAATGACAGCCTTAAATTTGACGTCCATTTGACCATCATAGTGTAGCTTTAACCTTAAATATGATGTACTTGATTTTCACTTAGAATTTTGTATTTTTTGCTTTGAGAAGTCAGCAGAAAATTGTAATATCATTCCAATATTGTGGAGTTTGGAGCCCCATTTTTTCCTGGAAAAAGTTTTTTGAGCTCAACATATTGATGTAGCTAGTTTGAAAACATTTTTACCAATTAATGGGAAATTTTTTATGGTATATGTAATATCTAAGATAAGAGCCTTAAGATTGATATCGATCAGTTTTTTAATATAAATATATTAATCAATTAATTATTCAAATAGATAACTCCTAGTTAAATAATCAATTGATCAATCACAAGAACATGGTATAGTAAACATCACCAAGACTTAAAATTTCCTAGTTAAGACTAATTAGTTTATGAATATGAGTTTTTTACGTGGTGTTAAGTTTGTATTTATCATCCCTATTTCAATTATGAAACCATTTTTTTACTTTCAATAACTTCTCTAATCTTATTAACTTTTAACTGTCCCTCTAAAACTAGGAACTTAGTATCACCAGATAAACATAATGTGATTAGTCTTGCACTCATATTCTTCTAACCCCAATTACTTAATATTACCTTATTATAGTCTTGGGCATGTTTTTTGAACTTAGTTTGGAACAATGTACCTAAGTTATTGATATACATGAAAGTTCATATACCCCTTTTAAAGCTTATGTAATCAAAGATATTTTGTACTCCTAAAATAATTTCTATTTTTTGGGTAAATTTAAAATAAAAATTATACCCCTTTTTGGTGAGTATCTTTGATAATATTTCAATGGTACTTTTAATTAAAATTATTTTAGATATGATATGATGGAGTATCGTTTGATGGGAAAATCACTTTTCTAGGGTATCATGGTTTACGTTTTTCTACTTGCTTCCTCTACCCACCTTACTCACATTGCTTTTCCTGCAGGACTTTGTACGACTCAAGTGCATTAATTGCAATTGGCATGTCACCCTTAGGATGGAAACCTTTTCTTTATGGCTTCTCTACTATCAAATGCTTCTATTGATGTAAGATTCAGAGCTAATGGTTCCCAAGCAAGCTCAAAAAATTGTTCCAAAGGTCTACAATGAGGTAATCCCTCAACCCCCCCCCCCTTCGCTCCAAAAGTAAACATTCATGTTGTTGCTATTGAAAAATGTTATAAATGGTATGAAAATTGCTCTATTCTTGCTTACTTTATTAGTCATACCCCTCAGAGGATTACCTCTATAATTGGTTCTGCAACCATTGTGAGTCTCTAGGTGTCCATGTCTTCAGTATCCAAAATCTTACCAAAGGTTTTTTCTTATTTACCTTTAAGGAGCCTTATAAGACATAACTTATCCTTACAAAGTCCAATGTTTGGTTCCTTCATAACCAACTTATGATTTTATCTTCCTAGTCTCATGATTTTAAAGTCTCTGATAATGTTGCCTTATGTGTCCCTATTTGGGTTGAGCTTCCTGATCTACCAGTTCACCTCTAGGAATTCATACCCCAAATCATCACTCCCATAGGGTGTGTTGTAACTATTGATCCAGATAGGTGGTTCTCCCTCTGACCTAACAAGTAGGTTTATGTGGAGGTTGATCTCTCGAAGGAATTAAAGGAGTTTATCAAGATTCAAATTAGGGAGACCTAGTGGTCACAACATTTTATTTATTTCAACCTACTGAATACTTGTTTCTGCTTTCAGGCTTCAAACCACCACATCAAGGATAATCCTCGCATGGGTCATCCCAAGCCCCTTTAGCCACCTCCTTAGATCAAGAAGCTCAAACTGACAAATCAAGGTGATAGTTGGGCCATAGTGCCCCCTAAAAATATGTCATGCCCTAAGCTTTCAGGCCCACCCCATTCGTCATCTCAAGATGATTCTCTACCAGCAATCAAACCCTCTTAGGGGACTTCTCTTCCTGCCCTTGCTACCCTGGTTTCTTCCAAACTATAGAGCATTTCTCTAGTTTTCTAGAATAATATGATGCCCACGGTTTAGGTTCTCTCAACTAATGGCTCCTTCTCTTGACATTCTTATAGCCCACCTCACAGGGGCATAGACTCTCCTCAAGAGGAACATGAAGCCAAATATCGCTTCATTATGGTTGGTGTAAATTCACACCCTCCCCAACACAACAGCTTCATAGTGTTGGCAAATTTTGAGGATGGACAAGGAGAGTTTCATATGGATGACCCTTCCTCATGAATGTGTTGTCATATAATGTTAGGGGTCTTGCAAAGTCTACCCACAAATACCCTGTGTGAGCTCCATATCAGAAGATTAGTTTTCTAGATATTATTTGTCTGTAAGAAGTTAAAGTGTCCAAATTTTCCTTCACGTATCTTTACACAAAATTTGATACAATGCCACCTAAATCACCACCTTGCATGAGGATGGGTGTGGTGGCACTTGTATTTAGTTTCCCCTAAGGTTTCCCCTGGCATTATTGCCATAAGGGAAGACCCTTCATATTGAGTAGTCTAGATTGTTCTTGACATTAACAGCAATCTTTTTGGCATTCTCTACATCTATGCTCCTAATGATGGTCCTGACTATTTCCTGCTTTGGCATTCTTTGGCCAATGGGCTACTTGGTGCCACATGGCTTGTTTGTGGATATTTTAATATGATTGAACACCCCCACGACAAATTTAAGGCCCTACCCATGCATTGGTGCATTGGGGAATGTGAGGTTTGGTATTATCTCAAAAATAAATGGGGTTTGGCCAACTCTCTCCTCTAGCGGTGAACATTTAACTCCACATCTTGGTTTACATGGTCCAACTACTGATCTGCGGATCACCATGTGCTCAAATGGCTTGACTACTTTATGTTGTCAAATTAAATCTTTTTTTATTTTTCCAACATTGATGTCCAGCGTATCAATGTCCTTTTTAGTATTATTTTATCAGATGATTCCCCTATTTCCTGTAAAGTATAATAGACTTTGGGACAATACAATGTGTCAAGTAATTATTTTATCCTTAATACTTCTATGTTGAGTCATGCTAGAATAATCTGACTCATCACGTATATCTAGAACCTCATCCTACAGCCCCCATGTACTGCTAGCTAGATTAAGAGATGCAATGAGGCCATTATATGCACCACCACCTTCCACTACCACCATGGAAAACATGTTACTCAAATCAGAAAGAAGTTAGAAGAGGCCATGCTCAATGAGTATTGATGGGTTTTTGTCTCTCTCGAGCTAGATCCTTTTAATATACACCTACAACGGCTGGTAGCCTCTCTTAAACACCACCTTAAGGTGGCAGACAACCATATGGATTAGCTTCATGCTCAATTGTATTGACTCAAAATTGGTGACAAGGTGTCTAAGGTTTTTTTTAAAGCTCAAAAATCTAAGTAAGCCCACGAGAAAATAAAATCCATTCAAGTGGCTCATTCCCAGCTGACCTGTAAGTCTGACATCTCCTCAGCTTTCCTTGAGCACTACAAGATGGTTTTCCAAGTTCATCCTTTTATATTTGAGTGAACCCAAGCGCTTCATAAATTCCTGGATGTGGTGCCTTGCAAGCTCATTCTTATCGATCAAAGACTTTGTGATGCCTCAATCATCTTGTAAGAGCTCACAGAGGTTTTACATTGCATGAACAATGATAAAGCCCCCAACCTCAATGGATTCCCTTATGAATTTTATAAAGCCACCTAGGATTTGATCAACCCCAATTTACTGCAAGTCTACAAAAAAAGCCTCATAAAATCAGTCTCTTGAAACCATGATCAACCAAGTTAATATCAAATTCATTTCTAAAGCTAGAGATCTCAAGTTGCTTACCGGTTGGAGGCCAATAACCTTGCTTAATATTTCTTACAAGATTCTTGCCAAAGCCCTCACCAACTACATCTAGCTTATTTTACCTACCATTATTATACCATAGAAAATAGGGTTTAATAGAGGGTGTTGTATTTTGGATAATCTTATTAAGGTCTGGGAAGGCATGGCTTGGGCCTGTTCCTTCTCCAAAGAATTATTTTTCTCAAATTATATTTTGAAAAGGCTTATGATTGAATTAAGTGGTAATTTATTCTGGCCATGCTCAAATCTCTTGGCTTTGGCCCCTACTTCATTTATGTTGTACAAACTTTGCTTCATGATGCTTCGACTTGACTCACTATTAATAGAAAAAATCAAGGGGATTGAGTTTCAATGTTCTATTTGCCAAGGTTATCTCCTTGCTCTAACACTTTATGTGTTATTTGTTGAAGCTTAGGTTATCTCCTAGCTTCCAGAACTTCTCAAGGGCTTGTGCGGGGTATTGTTTTGCCTGACTACACCTCCCAGCTCATCAATGGTCAATTTGCAGATGACACTTTCCTCACGCTCAAAAAATAAGAGGCCACATTTAAGGAAGTTATCCAATGCCTTGATACTTTCTATCTGGATTTTAGTTCCATCCTCCAATGGAGGAAAACTTTATGTTTTTAGGAAAGCATGATGCTTATGCTTAAGTGGATTCGCAAGTATAATTGGCAATGGATTGGTTGGGGGCAACAATTTAAGTTCTTGGGCATCCCTTTGCTTTTGATAGTTCTTTGACTGAGCTTTGGTAGTATGTCCTTAACATAATAGAAAATAAGATTGAATATTGGATTATTAATCCCTTATCTCTAGCAGGCAAGTTTTAGATTTACACCAAAATCTTAGCCACTACTCATGTCTACTATTATTCTTGTTGGCTTCCTTCCAAGGCCTTTTATTAATTTTTGGCCAAAATTCTTAGAGACTTCCTCTGGGCCAATTCGAATCATGCCCAAGGTTTTCATCATGTGGCCTAGGATATTTGTTGCCTCCCTCATGATAAGGTGGCATGGGCATCATTGACACGTATCAGCAAAGTATGACCTTGTGTGGAAAGTGGGTTATACGGGTGATTAAGGGCAATGAATCTTGAAAAATTTTGCTAAGTCATCGTATCTCCATGGTCTCTCCTTATGGAAAACCCAATTGGTAGAATATTGGTTTCCAATCCCTTTTAATTACTATGGTCCATATCAAAATATCTAGCTATTTTATGGCCAAAAGCATTTAGAAGGCCTTTGAAGATGTCAAACCCCACTTGAGTTGGGTGGGGGATAGATTTTGCATAGGGTTATATTTTAATGACCATAGCTTATGGTGGCCCCCTATTCTTACTACTTATTTTATTCCCGTAGCTGAATTACATGGTATTAAAGTCCTACAATTATTCCAAAAAAGGATTCACACTATTCAAGATTTGTTTATCTCCAAGGATTGGATTCCTTGACCTGAACTACAAATTAAGTTTCAACTTAATAATGTGTATTACCTTCTATTATTCATATTTATGAGTTGTTACCTCATGTTATGTTGCATAATCTTGGCCTACAACCTCCTAGGGCCATGTGGAAGCACTTGAGGTGGAATTATAATACACATTTCAAGAACTACTCTCCTAGACTTCTTTATGAGGTGATGAGTCCCTTCTATCTAGCTTTAGGCAACCTCAATAGGCATTGGGGTCTCCGATCTTCTCCCAAGACTTGGTTTGTTCATCTGGATCATGTGTGGCATCCTGGCCTAGAGCCCATGCTGGATCATTTTTTATGGTGTTTGATATATCAAGGATTTACCCTCGGTGAGAGACTTTTCCACCTCCACATTCCCTAGCTCTTTTGCCTAGCTTACAAGCGTCTAAAATCCTTTAAATATTTGTTTTATTCTATTTGAAAGCCAAGTCTACCTTGTGTTGGATTCATTCATTATTTCAATGTTATCACCCTAAGCCTTTTTTTGGCAATAGGGGCTCTTTGGAGATTACTCTAATTGACCGACTTCTATTATCTTTCTCTGGAAATTCTTTCGTGTTATTATTCTCTTTTAGTTACAAAAAGCTAGGAATAATGCACTATTTCATAATGAGACCTGTAAAATTTTATTTTTTCTTAATGAAAAGGTTTATGTTATTTCTTTGGTCTATCTACAGATTCAAGCTCAAGTGGAAAAGATGGTTCTGGACCTTAACTACCTCCAGGATCTCCTTGACCACTGGGGAGTGCCCCTTGCACCATGAGTAAGATTTTTCTTGATGGCTTACCTCACAGTCCGCCACCTCCTCCCAGAAGGTGTCAAAGCAAAACCTAGTCTAGAAGTAAGGGCCACTTTTCACCTTGCCCTCCCCTGAGGTTTGGCTGGAATTCACATGGCAAGTCTGTTGTTGGTCCTTCATAGTGATCTTTGGCTACCATTATTGCTCCTGCTCAACTGACTGATGGTTGGCCTATCACTATTCATGACAACCCCCTTAATAGTTAGACCTCTCTAGAGATTCCTGATATGGAGTCATCTGCTTGGACGGTGCTTTCTAAGGATGGTCCTCTACCTCTGTCTCCTAGGGTGGTAGAGTGTACTTAAAAACTTGATTTTTGGTTATCTGTAGTTATTTGCATTGTGCTTTGACAGACTGACTTTTATATTAGACCTATATTATTCCTCCAACAAAATTTTTGAACCATGATATGTCAAGCTACTTTACAACCTTTTTTTATTTAATATGATGTGAAACGTTCCAATATTAAATTATTTTATATATAATTATGAAGTTACCACATCAAATGTAAATATGGTTAAAATATCCATAAATCCAATTTTTTTAAATTCCTCTCTTAAAATATAAAGTGTACCGTTTCTTCTCATAATATAAAAAACTATGTGAAATAAATATATTAATTTTCACATCCAAGATGAATGTTATATTTAAATTTTGTTCCTCTCTTTAAAATACATACATATACCATTTCTTTCCGTAATATAAAAAACCATATTAAATAAATGTGTTACTTTTTACATCCAAGATGAATGTTGTATTTGAATCGTTTATCCATGAAGCCCCTCTCCAAAATAAATAAATAAAAACATAAAAATAAATAAATAAATACTTGCTTTTATTCGATAAATATTCCTTTAACCTTTAAAATTGAGGTTAAAATTTGGTTTTTTATTTTTTCCTTGGGGAGGGGTGGTCTCTCAATCTATGGTTTAGAGGTTGACATTAAAAAGTTGTCATGCAAATGATTAAAGATTATAACAAAAAAATATGAAATTATATATAATATATTTATTATTTTTTTAATCATGATGTAATGAAATATATTTGATATCATTTTTTTAAAAAAAGATATAAGGAAGATAAATATAATTATCTATTTTTATGAGATATTATATTTTTTAATTATATAATTAAATATTTTGTATTATTAATTATTTATTATACAAACAAAACATATATATAATAAAATAATAATATTAATATTTATTAAAATAAAAAAATATTTTTATCTGTAAATATTTTATATTAAATTATATAAAATTAAATTTAATTATTTTAATTATACTATACACTTGTCCATAATAAATAAAATAATTTAATTTTTCCATCTTTATTCCATGTCACATAACAATCAATATTATTAAGATAACAAAGTTATTACCCATTTCAATCATGAGTGCACCTTTACTTTATCACCACCATTAAATTTGAGCAAGTAAAAATTACATGTAAGAAAATTAAGTTTAAATTTCAATGTTCCAATCAATTAATGATAAAAGTATTTCAACGAGAAACATAATGTGGTGTAATTTTTTTATATCTTTGGTACATATAAGGTTAATTTTAATGTGAAGAATATATATAATTACAAGTATATATATATTAGTTTTTATTTATTTATTTTTAAAATATTTTTTTAAATTAATTAAAAAATAAATAATATAATTTTAATTTTTTCAAATTTTTATATAAAATTAATTATTAAAATTTTGAGTGTTATTTAAAAATATTTTTTTATCCTCATCAATATTAATAACTCTTATAAAAATATGTAAAATATTATTATTTATTTGTTTTCACATTTTTTTATTTATTTAATATTTATTTTGTTTAACTTTAAAACTGATGAAGCTCATTTTCGTCGACCATTACTTACATAGTTAGGGTCCACCCATGACGGCCTAGAAAGCGTTGCAGGTTACAATAATAACACAAAAACGTTGTTTGTATGCGCTCTCCCTATAAGCTAGACTGCAACCCAAGGTTTTGTAAGGCCCTTCTATTTTCACACATTATGATGTGCGAATTTAGCAGGTGAAATATGAAGGCCAGACGAGGCGAATCCGTTTTAAGAATTCCCACATATCTTTTGATGAGTTTAAATACAAAATTTTCTCAATGTTGGAGATCAATGGGGATGGCGTGCTGTTAATTTAAATTATATAGATGAAGACATTGATCTCATCATTGACTTAAATGAAGCATTGAGACAGGAACTATACCCAATTCGGGTGGAGGAATCAAGAGAGCAGAAAGACATCCATGAGCAGAAAGGCATCCATTGGAACCGTTCGGAGGCAGTGGCGGTCCATATCACTAAAACGATGAGCATTTTGAAGGGATACAGGCAATTACTGTAGCCATGGTTTCAGCTTGTTTGCATTCGATTTAAATTGACTATGCGAATTTCTCTGCCTCAAAACGCGGAGGTGCCGTCTCGTTGTAGCATTTTTTTTAATTTTTTACAATGTTATGTGTTTATTGTTTGTTTCATGTGCAGGTTCTGTTCAAATATGCAAATGAAAAATTGGTAAAGATAAGCGGATATGCGGGAGCTGTGGGTGATGAATGGACTGTGATCAAAGGTTTGACATTGGAAACAAATATTGCAAAATATTGGCCGTTCGGTCTATCGGATTGGATTCCTTTCGACGCTGATACTAAAGGAGAGGTAGTTGGAGTTTATGGCCGAACAGTACTGGATGCTTGGCCTCCCAGAGGT
>JARHVA010000668.1:0-247500 GCA_037957365.1 Torreya grandis
AAGGCCATACAAGTGCTTGTAAAGTGTCATTTTGCCAAGATTATGCATTAAACTATAAATACTATCAAAACTTTAACTATTGCTAAACCTTATCTAACCTATTTCTAACACTAAGGACGTTTGGAATCTTATTAAAAAATTATCTTATTGAAATGGTACATCTATCTCTTCCACATGAGCCAAAAGGTGGCCAAAATGACATTTTTACATATGAGGGTCAAATAAAAGGTCAGTACATAGTAATATGATATTAAAGGCACATCAATAACCTTTTATAATGACTTTGAACTATATTAAACTTTTTAATTTATTTGACCATCCCAAGACCTTGTACTTGACCATAAGACTAGACAAGTGAACATAAGACCAAACTCTAGACAAGACTATATAAGTGGACATATGACCATATGGGAATATTTAAGACCACTTTAAACCATAAGAAAATATTTTGACAACCCTATGAGGTTTCAACCTAGAAGGGGTGACCAATTTTAACTTGGGGTCAAAATTTGGTCAACATTCTTGGTGATTCACATGGGAAGCATGCCTGTAATGCTAATGGACTACTAGTCTTGTCCTTCTATTGGGAAATGGAGTCACTCTTATGCTACAATATAAAACTGATATGCCTTCTAAATATTTGAAACTCACACAAAACACACAAGAAGTAAACACACATTGTGCTCAAAGCATTTAGGGAAAACACACATAAAGACTAAAAATAGTGCATCTAACCTATTATATACAAACCTCAAAACATGTTTGAGGTGATGAAACACTTTCTCTTCCTTCAACTAGGATCAAAAAGGGTGTTTCTTCAGTCATATTTGCTCCATGAGAACAAGTCACCATAGGAGTGGATGTTTGTCAAAAAACTTTACTTGTGAAGATGATCAAAAGAGTTACCACTCATAAGACCTCTATTAGATGCAAATTGATCAATTAAACATCCATTGAATATTCCTTCTAGTTTTCCTTGAGGTCTACTTGACATTATTGATGTCATTCATGCTCATTTGGGTTCTTGTCAACTTGCTTTTTTTGAGTCCTGGGAGTTATCTCAACTTCACCATCATCTAAACCAGGATGTTATTGATGTTTAGATCTCTCAAACTTGCCTTCTTTCTATCCCATCATGTTTTCAAGTGGTTAAACATTATATTATGGTTTAGGCTTCTCCTCAACTAGAAACATTTCTATCTTAGATTGATTGAACTCCTTCATGACTGCAACTTGTTTGACAATGACTTGATGTTATTCTTCATGACTTCCATATTCATAAACTCTTTCATTTTGAGTAGATAAAATTTCACCATATTTTACATCCCCATGATCTATTACACTTGAATACTTATCATCATCATCCATGTGAAGATAGTTTTTACCTTTTACAGCTTGTTGAAAAGAACCATCAAGACTTACCTTAGGATTTTCATCACCCTCATCATGAATGATGTGTGTGTCAAGGATTGTATCTTCAATTCAAGAATAGGTATCATACTCATATGTCTCATCACCATATTCATCTAAGATGAGATCATAAATACCTTTAATTTTGGAAGATGCTCCATCATCTATAACATGCTCCTCTTGATCATGGATGGTACAATTTAAATTAGAATTAGATTCCACATATGGTTCAATGTGAAACTCAAAAAATGTTTGTATCCTTATAGTCACCTTTGTTTCATACCTTATTCTAAATTTTAAGAAGGACCAATCATTAAAAACATATCTTCCTATCTTGGTGGTGAAGTCTCTTGATAGACAATAGCAAAGTGTGTGGGGAAATCCACCACCACTATTACTTGTAGAATTGGAAAACGTGGGTAGTCATGTAAGAATACATTCAAACATTTTATTATCCCTATTGACTTGGCTGGAGTTCCATAAATATAAAATACTCCTTTGTTATATGGCTCATATTTTAAGCCCAACTTGTCTACAGCTAGTTTGGGCATAACTAAAATGCTTGCCCCACTATCCACAATGCAATTATGAACCAAATTATCTCCCAGAATGAGGGTAAGATATAAAGGTGGGGGATTTTAATATTTTTGGAGGGTTAAAAAATAAAATTATGCTTATTTTTGATGGATACACCACCATGATTTGATGGTTGAGTACTGATATGAATTTGGGACAACTTCTCTTGGAGGAATTCTTTTTAAACGGGCATGTGGAGTACTTCTAAAGACATATGATAGTATTTATGTTATTTAAAGAGTAAATGATATTAAAATAAGATAAACTAACCTTTTATTTCATCCTTTTAGCTAATTAAGGTTGGACCACCATTCCCAAGTTCTGATTTTGAGGAGTTGTAGGACTTGTAGAGGTTGCCATATTTGTATTCACACCTTATTACCTTAAAGAAAGATTGCTTAGACTTGTATCCACATCTTGAACATCTCCAAAATATATTATATTATTTGACCTTATGTTGTATGAAACTAAGGTTATTTTATTCAAAACAAATATGTCCTCCACTTGGAGGTTTACAAGGCTCACTCCTATACTGCTATATTCTCCATCTACTTCTGCCTACATAAAACTCTCATCTTATGTTGTCAAGTGAGGAGTAGGTCCTCCTTAAACTACCAAATATTGTAAATCACCCTAATTAACATTAATTTACTATCCTTGAGGTAGCCATTATTCTCTTTGAACCAATTTACTATGATTTAAACCATGGCTCATGTGGTCAGAGTAGAATTTGGATCATATACATTAGGTGGCCTATTGAAATTAGGCTAACCTTATCCCCTCCCTTGACTATTATGTTGAGGTGGAAATATATTTGATTGAGTAGAGTAATAATATGGGTTTTGGTGAGTTCTAAATTATTTATTTGGTTTCCTAATTTGAGCTTCTAAGGCCTTATTCCTTGCTTCCCAATCCATGGCATCATCTAATTTCTTTGGAGTACCTTTTACCTTATTTCTTGGATTTGGAAATGGATTAGTAGACATGTTAGGCAAGATGGGAATAGAAAACTTTGGAGGAAGTTTATCTATTTAAATTAAACCATTCTCAGCTCTAATGGCTATATCATAGGCCTCAGGTAAAGTATATCCACCCATAGACTGTAACATGACAGCTATATCAATCCCAATAACTCTAAGATATCTTGGGGAAAAAACTTAAAGGGGGTCTCCTGAGAGGTGGCATCCTATTCCATGTCCTTTGAAACCTCTAATAGAAATCATGCATGGGTTCCTTAGGCCCTCTTTGAATAACATTTAGCTGATGAATCAATGATGTATGATCATTTTTATCTTCAAACCTTTGAGTCAACTCCCCAAACTCATCCCAAGTAGTGATGCATCCTCCCAATAAGGTTCTATACCAATCAAGGAATCCCTTAAGAGACATGGAAATAAATTTTAATACTATGTTGACTTTTAAAACATTATGTAAATTAAAAAAAATTATATGTATCTAATATGCTCACTTAGGGTGATAGGACCTTCCCTATTGAAAGTAAGAACACTCTTGGTGGCATTTAAAGGGATATCATCATAGGCATTAAGGTTTCTATGATTTTCAGTATTAAAGGTTGGGAAATAATTTTACCTAGCCATGTTTCCTTTAAACTCTTTTTCATTATCTTACTCTTCTTGACTTTCAAAGTATTATTATTTTGTAGGCTCTTCAAGTGTCAAGATAGGATCAGAATATTAAACTTCAAGAGGAAGTTCAAGATGAGGGAGTGGATTTTTAAGATGATAACCTCTACTAGCAGTTGATCTAGGAAAGACCATGAAGCATAAAAAATAAATAATAAACTAGTCTACAACCAAATGTTATACCTTCAGTGGAGTCACCAAATGTTGAGTCAGGAACACTTATGTAGTTATGATTTCGTCAAGACCAAAATTCACCTTGACAAGAAGTGTTTAAGATAATTGTCCCACTAAGCATACCAAAACTATTGTCACTCAATTTTTCACCCTTAGAGATTTAGTTCAAGTCTAATCCAAATTGATTGAAACATGGGATTACCCCTAAACCTATGGGTTGTCTATAGTAGGGGTAAACCTCTAGATTTAAGGGATATCTCCCTCGATATGTCTATTGAACCTCATCACCTATACTACTAGATTTTTTAGGATGAAAAGGGATAGAGATAACATTAAATAAATCTTATCTAATGACGTGATGCACCAATTTAATCTCCATAGGACCACCATATAATTACACTATGAAAGATTATTCAAAAAACTAACTTCAACAAAAAGGTTTCTCTAACATAAGTATTTCAAACATGAAGGTGATATACAATGCACTTATCAAGATGAATGAATAAGACATCTAATTTTATACACTATTACCATTTACTACACTTAAATACATAAAAAGACACTAACTACACTTCATGTGACCTATTAGAGAGTAGACTACTTACATAAAATATGAAAGAGTAAGATGAACACAAGGATAGATGATTATCACTTATCATTCAACTATGCACTACTTCAAACACTTATTCAGTAATTTTAGAACTCAAATATAACTTGTATTCAAAGTAAATAATAGTATTTAAACTATCAGGGCTTCACCATACTAGGTGTGAATTCTAAAAACTTAGCTAAAAGTGGCTACTTAGATAGAGAATGGTGAAGAGAGAGAGAGAGAGAGAGAGAGAGAGAGAGAGAGAGAGAGAGAGAGAGAGTGAGAGAGAGAGTGAGAGAGTGAGAGAGTGAGAGAGGGGCATAGTAGAAGAAGATTGGAAAGTATCCATGTGAGTTAAAAAAATAAATGGAGTTATTAGATAGTCCAAATAGGCCTCCAAGGCCATGTGTCTCACTCTTAAAGAATATCCAACCTTTCAAGTGGCAGAGGGGTTACAAATTGACTTAACACCTTGAATAGCTTCTTTAAAATTGCCCTTCTTTGCATGAAAGGAGTGACAAATGGAATTTAAAACCATTAATTCACCTTTATCTGATCTCAAACCACTCATTGAACATCAAAAATGCCTTAATAAACTCCTCAAACCTAACATTCCATCATTCATGTGCATAGGTGTCTTGAAACTCTTTATTTCCCATGCTTAGCTTGGTCCAAGTGGCCCAAAACTCAAGTGCATATTCTTCAAGTAATACTATATCCATAAATGGTCTTAAAATAAATTATCAGGCCTAAAAAAACCATTTTGGTTCCTATAATAACTCCCAACAATTCATTTTGCTCCTTAAGCCTTCATTAGGCCTAGTTTCCTTGTATCCCTAAAAACCTATAAATATCCTTATATAGGGATTTATATAGAGGATATTGAAAATTTGAGGGCATATTCTAAGACTAATTATGTTCTTATATCTCCATATCAAATTTCATCCCCTGACTCTAAGTGAAAGTCCATATTTTCTACCTTTCTCTCTCTTGCATTAAGCCTCCTTATCTAGAACCTTATTTTCTTGATCCAAACTTCTACCACACATTTTAAATCACCCAAAAGCATTTGATTCACCTTCCTTGGGATATCACTAATGTCAATGTCAATTTTGAGTTGTTGAGACCCTGTGTAAGTATGCAAACCATGAAATCACCTTGTTACCTAGCCTCATTTTGAACATATTTGAGTAGCCTCATTTGATCACCTATAGAATCTCATACAAAAAAAAATTGACTTTAATATATATAAAACATACCAAATGGCCTTGTCCAATGATTAGGAAGTTCTCACTTTCTTGAAACACCTACAAAACACCAAAAACATGTAAAAATAAGACATTTGTATAAGTTTGTACAAGTGACATCAACATTAAATTACATGTTTGTAACCTCCTTAGAGTATTAAAAAATATCCAAGATGTTTCAATAGAAAACTATGATATTAGATATGCATTTGAGGTATTTTTTCCATGACTGGTCACTATTAGGGTTTTAGAGGGATTTAATCCCTGTTTGGGGTCTTAACGATTATTCATAAAGAAAAAATAATAAATTAACCTCCTTATACTTTTAAAACCTTATTTATTTCCTAATAAACTATATCAAATTTATCACCTTCCCATTCAAACTGTGAGTAATGATATGAGCATGTGAAGTTGTTCTTTAGGTGGCATGCTTAGTGTTTCTTAAGCTCAAGAGAGATCAAATTTGAGTTTTGGGTCTCAAAAGTATATCCCAATACTGGTAGATGTTCATAAACCTCTAAAAAAATCCCCTCAATTATTATACATGTCTTGGTATTGATCATTACCCCTCTATATGCATTTGTTATACTGGTCATGGTGCTTGAGGTTTAAGCTTATCATATCTTTGCTAGCCCTCAAGAGCACTTAAGTTGAAAACTAAGCATTAATGCCTCCTAAAAGTGTATGGGTACATTATCCATGAATATTATTTAACCTTAGGGACCTTCATGAGGTTTTACATACTTTTATTATCCCTTTGAGCTCAAATAGACCCATTAGTCTCAAGACTACCCCTTGCCAATGGAGTGGGCAAGGTCTGAGAAAAAATAGTGAGTATATCCACTACTTATGTAGCCTTGAGATGAACATGAAAATCTTAATATAATCATAAAATCCATATATACTAATTTTCAAAGTATGATCATGCATATAGAGGCCTCAACACTTCAATTTCCCTTAAGACTAGTTATAGGCCTATTGGTGACTATATGTAGCGATCTTACAACCTAATTTGAACAATCATATTCATGCTTCAACATGTTTCCCTTTAGTTTTAGATTTTCCATATTACCTTATGGTCTAGCTAAGATATACCTCAGTGCCCCTTCACCATGTTGTGTCTTATTCAAGCTTTAAGACCATCCTACCTTATGTAGCCTGTAAATGTTTGTTTGGTCTCTTGATTGTGTTCATTTGTTTTAAGACCTCACATTCATATCAATAGCCTTATTTTGGTTATTGAACCTATTTTGAGTCCTATTTGGTCTGATATTTATTTTAAAACACATCTTTTATCTCTTTCTCCTAGGCTTAGAACTAGCTTATCTTCACTTTCAACCTATAGGTGCCCTTTTGACTGTGTATGGAATCATGATTGCATTCCTTTTGTCTAGGAACTTATTTCCATATTACTGAACTTCCTAATGTAATTTGATTTATTTTTCAATCTAGTATTAGGTTCAATTACCCTTTATATACCTATATCAACTTGTTATCTTGTAAAGAGGAATGATTCTCAAACAAGCCTATAGGTGGCCTTTTATAATATCAATTGACTTTGCATAAGGTCTTAAACTTAATTTTCTCACTAAGAATGATGCTTGAATGTATACAAACCAAATTATTTATCTATATTATATATGTAGGTTCTAAAAACTCCTTATAACATTTTCAATCCTACTCTTACTTTCTCTTATATATAGTTTGTACAGGGTGGTCTCTAGATTGTGAACTCAATCTCCTTTCTATTGATTGTTCAAGTGGCCTAATATATCTTCAAAGAGTTGGACTCTATCTCCATCTATATATGCATGAATATTTTCATTTTTTATACTCCCTTATGTTTTTCTAAGGTTGACCTTGGTCCTAAATAAGGACCTATAGGCTTAGAGCATGTGGGTCACCTTTTGAATGTCTAAGGCTACCAAACCACTTTCTTAAGCTCTTTGAGTTCTGAGCTTTTCACACTCATCAAACCATTTCACACCTCCTTATCACTCCTTCATTGTATCATATATCCTAAGACAATTATCAATCCACCTTTTATCAACTTTAACTATTCTATATAGACCTATGTCACTCAGCCATCTATACATAGTCTTTGGGTCTCTTTTAGAGCATCTAGTCAGTTTGAGTAATTACTAGGTGATGGTAGTAGTCAATCAAGGAAAAAAATACATTAATGTATGTATTAAGTATTTTTTATAACTCTAAGCATCTCCCATTTACCTCTAAAATCAATATAATTTCATATGAAGGAGACACATAGCTCTCATTAAAAAGTGTGCATTTGGACTCCTATCTTCACTTTTCAAACATGAGCAATTAAACATATATTAGACTGCTCAAACACATACCATGTTTTCAAAAAATAAGAACATTTGAAAAATATGGACTAAAAACACATCTCAAACAAAATAACATGGAATCCATGAAATTGATGAATTTTTCATGAGTTATGAAGCATTATAAACCCATTAGAGTGACCACCATGAATAAAAAATAAAGACTTGCATTAGAATCCATTAAACACCTTATACACCAAGACACTCTTATTCCAAATTAATACACTTCATAAATATGATTTTTTTTATTAAACCATCATGAAAAGTATTTACATGACTTGTAAAAATCATCATCAAAACCATTCCTCTCCATCAATTTATGAAGTGGGGAAACTAGTGTAAGAAATGACCCCTCTTAGATGAATAGGTCATAGTGACCTGCTTTTACTCTTCAAAATTTTTCATAAAGAAAAGACCATAAATTTCCAAAACAATGCCACTAATTTCAATATTACTATGACCCCTAACAATTACCAAAGTTTCAACTCCTAACTCTATCTCTCTCTTATGGTCATACCATTCAGTTCAAATTTACCTTCATGAGCTTGTGAAGGCACTGATGGAAGAGAAAAGGTGTTTAGAGCATCATTTCAACTTTAAACTTTTCATAGAGATGTAAAATTATCTTAGGGATACCAAAGGTCACACAAAAACCATTTTTAACTAAAAATGGATCTTATAAGGTTGTATAAGTACTTGTAAATTGTCATTTTGCCAAGATTAGGTGTTGAACTACAAGTGCTATCAGAATCTAACTATTCATAAAACTTTTATGACCTATTTATGACAAAAATGACATTTTTGATCTTATTTAAACATTATCTTATTAAAATGGTACATCCACCTCTTCCACATAGGCCAAAAGGTGGCCAAAATGACATTTTTACATATGAGGGTCAAATAAAAGGTTAGTGCATAGTAATCTGATATTAAATACACATCAATAAAAATTTATAATTACTTTGAACTATATTAAACATTTTAATTTTTTTAACCATCCCAAGACCTTGTACTTGATCATAGGAATAAACAAGTGAACATAAGACCAAACTCTAGACAAGACTATACAAGGGGACATATGACTATATAGGACTATTTAAGACCACTTAAGACCATTACAAGATCATAACAAACATTTTGACAACCCTATGAGGTTTTAACCTAAAGGGGGTGACCAATTTTGACTTGGGGTCAAAATTCGATCAACAATTCCATTTTTTGATAACCCTAGTGAAGCGTTATGATTATAATAATAATAAACAAGTTAATCTACTAAATAACATGAAAACTATTCTAGTAAATGAATGTGCAAGATAATCTAGTTTTCATGAAATATTATCACATAAATGGGGAAGATAATAAACATTCAAACATAATTATATCTAAAATAACATAGAAATGATCTAAGTAAGGAGAGATACAATTTAATCCATCAGCTCTACAACATCTACTTATAAACATATAAAGGGCTAAGAATATACTTACCTTTTTGAAGTGAACTCATCATGCATCAATCTCTCCCTTGGCCAAGCTTTTTAAGAGGCTGATGTGGGCTTGTAAGGATCACAAGGATAAATTAGATCTAGGATATAAGACTTCTTCTATGCATCCAAGGCCTCCACAAGACAAGTACAACTTCTCCAATGCAAAAACCTAAGCAATGAAACATCTTATTAATTATATAAGTATATTTTTGAGAAGTAATGATGTGTAATTGAATCATCATCTTTTTAAAAACTAATTTGATGGGGTGTTTATAGCCATAGATTGACCTTAAACCCTCTTAGGAATTTAGCTGGTGTAGTCAACCTAGTCAACTTTATTAGGTGGTAAATGTTGACCATTTTGGCCTTGTAGGCCAAAATCGGTCTCCTTCCCCTATTGTTCTGAGCCAGTTCAAATTTGGTTGCACAAGTCTTTCAGCAACAGGAGGAACCAGTTCAATGGTTTGACATTAGGGTCCAATGCCATGAGCTTTCCAAGAACTTTGAACTTGAAATTTGAACCATTGTTGGTTCAAAGGTTTGGTTCAATGACTTGGTTCAAAGGCTTGGTTCATCAGCTTGGTTCAATGGTTTGGTTCATCGGCTTGGTTCAAATGTTTGGTTCATTGGCTTGGTTCAAAGGCTTGGTTCATTGGCTTGGTTCAAAGGCTTGGTTCAAGGGTTTGGTTCATTAGCTTGGTTTAAAGGTTTAGTTCATTGGCTCGGTTCAAAGGCTTCATTCAATGGCTTGGTTCATCAGCTTGGTTCAATGACAGGGTTCAACGACAGGGTTCAACGGCTTGGTTCATCAGCTTGGTTCAAAGGTTTGGTTCATCGGCTTGGTTCAAAGGCTTCGTTCAATGGCTGGTTTAACAGTTTCGTTCAATGGCTTGGTTCAATGGCTTGGTTCAACAGCTTGGTTCAAAGGCTTGGTTCAATGGCTTAGTTCATCGGCTTGGTTCAAAGGTTTGGTTCAATCACTTTGAATTTGGAAATATTGAACCATTGAACTATTGAAACATTGTTAGTTCAAGTTATTAGTTCAAGCAGTTGGTTTAAGTGATTGGTTCAAGTGATAGGTTCAAGAGCTTGGTTTAATCACTTTGAACTTGGAAATATTAAACCATTGAATTGTTGAACTATTGAACAATTATTGGTTCAAGCACTTGGTTCAATTGATCAGTTCAATAAAAAGGTTCAATCAATTGGTTCAAGTGGTCAAATGAATGAGTAGAACACAGTATTGAACCATTGAACTATTGAACTGTTGAGCCAATTATTGGTTCAATCAGTCAATTTAATCAGAAGGTTCAAGGGAGTCTCCCAAAGCCCAAAGGACAAGTGCCCTTATGGAGGGCAAGGAATACCTACAAAGGGATCAAAGAAAAGGCTGAAGGAATCGACCAAATGGTGACGGGCGTGCAGACGTCAACTTTGTAGAAATGAAATAACCATTGGTTTTTTAGTGAAAGGTGTGAACCTGAATAAATTCAAAGGCTTAAAGCTAAAAGGAAGAAATCATCAAGGAGGGAGTCTAAAGAGATGAAGAATTAGCAGATGATAGCCCCTAAAGGATGAAGGAGCTAGAAAAGACAAATCCAAGAAGAGGCAAAAGAGCCAAGTGCAAAAATAAACAAAATAGTCCAAGTGGCAAAGGAAGGTGTCAACTCAAGGAGTTACTCCAGAGGATGACATAGTATCTACCAATTGGTCATCAAGAGGAATGAATAGTGAATGGTGTGACCCATTTTTCTTCACTTTTCATTAATGAGCAAACAAGCCGCGTGAATGCCTTGAAGGAGTGGTCTTGTTTGCAGACAAATGGCACAGCCCATAGTTTCACATATGACATTTAATATATCTTAAACACCTAAAATCAAAATAGGAGCTGACACAACATTATCTATCAAGTGGCTTCCTCTTCCCAATGCTTGAAACACACATGGGCCATTTGTAAAAGGGTGCTCAAAGGCATCTTTCTTCCTCTATATATGAAAAACTTCTCATTTTGAGAAAGGGATCTCTTGGCTTGTAAGGTAGAGCTCTGCCAGATTCTACCTTGAATCAAGACATAGCATTTTTACCTCTATTTGAGCTTGCACTTTCATATATGTCTATGTTTTTGTTTTGTGTTAATTCATTTTCCTTATGCTTTCACAGAATGATTCCAGCATATCTAGTGTATTATGAGTTCTTCTTTTGCAGGTTAGCTAGAAGTGTCCACAGTAGGAATAGAGGCACATGTGAATAGGCTACCAAAGTATGTCTTTGAACACCTCTGGTAGTTCTTCCTCCCTTTATCTCCATCAGACCCCTAGCTCACTGATGCAAAAGAATTTCTCATTTCAAATGAAGTGTATACCAGCTTGTTCTTGGTGGAAAGTGTAAACTCAAGCTAAGTAGATCAAATTTTTGGTGTATCTCCATTTTAGTTTAGGTTTTATTTTTCAGCATCCTTCTCTCTTTTCACCACCCCCCCCATTGTTAGTAGTAGGAAATCCAGGACTACAAATATACATCAAAGGGAGCTAGCCCTTATCTAAAGACTCTCCCCCTAGTTTTTCTAGACCCACAAGCAAGAGGGGAGTTTCCATTATGATGTGTGGAAGATAAGATCTCAGTCTCCTATTAAGGGTGTAATCCACTGCATCAATAGTTTTTGGCATGCCCGGTGGGACCACGTTTTAACACTCAGAAAAGTTCTAGGATTGGTGTTGGTCCTATTACAGCAGAATGAACCATTAATACAACATCTGACCTTTAATCAGGCGATTGTGGGACAAGTGTTGTCCAAAGAGTTGAATAATTTTGGTGTTTCCTTTAAACAACCAACCTTTTGAGGCTTTTTCATCAACACCAATGGAGACTCTAAGTTGAATCACCTGGTTAAGCAGTTCTAGTGCCATCAAGAAATCACATTTTTATATGTATAATCCCACTGCTCAGCATAATGGGCCTTTTATTCCTTAATTTAACTATGATCAAGCTTAGGTTGTTCATGGAATTACCTCAAGTAGCTCTCCTAGTTTCCCTTTCAACAATAAGGGAAGTAACGCTAGAGTTTGAGAAGCAAGTGATGGAGATAGACAGATTAGATGAGCAGTATAGATATTAGCAAGAGCTTATGTACAAGGAGTGTTTGTTTAGGTAGGCTCAGGCCTTGCAATCCATGGAAGAGGAGGTATCAAAATGGAAGAGTCCATTCATTCAATGTAGTTAGCCTTGTGTGCCCCCTCCTATTCTAAAGAAATCCCCCTCTTGTGCACCAAATCCTTTCTACCAGATAGCACTTGCTCACTCTAACTCATCTAATGCATTAATAAATCCTACTCTTAATCCCTTGTACCTATAATTTTAGCATCAAAGGGAACTAGAGAAACCCCCCATAGAGATGAGCCTTCTCAATTCCTTATATTTTGAATCCTCCTTTGAAGGAAATACCATGAACTAGCACATCTCTCTTCAAGAATTTCTTCTTGTGCATGAGTAGACCCTTCCTAGTCTTCCTCAACTTCCTCACGTCTCTCAAAATGATGTCAAGATTATAAGTTGGAAGAGGGAATATCATGAACTAGCTTAGGACCTTGAAGAGGATAAAGTTGATGCCTATTCACAAGGAGAAAGTCCCAATCCCAAGGTCATGAGTTGGAAGCAAACAATGGAATCATGGGGCAAGAAGGAGGAAAAGCAAGATTTTGCTCAAAACCTTGAAGAAGATGAAGCTACTCCTACTCATCATGATGATGCTTGTGACCTCCAAGAAAGGATCTTCTAAGAGAATATAGCTAGGAAAATTGCAGAATTGGAATCTAGAATGAGGTTCCTCAGCCAAAGTGTGATGGATGGTTCAGATCAAGTAGAAGATCCTACAGTTGAACACACCCCATCTACACCCCTCCAAGAGAGTTATCAAGCCACATCTGATATAGATGAAGTGTTGGCCAAATGGAAGGAGGAGAATCATTTGATTATAGCTTAAGGACTACCTCCTCTTCCACATGAGTTCATCTGTCAGCCTTCCACTTCACCCCTTCTCAAAGAGGAACCTGTTTTGAAAGGGGTGAGTAAAGAGGAGTATACTCAATTCATGATTGATCAGGGAGACCCTATGAGTATAGATGAGAAGGAGATCACCATAGATGTCATGGAAGAGCATAGACAGTCTCTTGTTAATGTTTTGAATGATTCATTTGAAGTCATTGGGGCAAGTTGCGTTCCTCTTCAAGGAGGCTATGAGTTGATTAAGGGTGGAGAAGGCAGCATTGGGACTCAAATAAGTATGCAAAAGGGCTACAAGCTTTTAGATTTATCCTTTCAAGAGGTTGGTGAATCTGAAGATGATATTTTTGAAGTCATCAAGGATGAACCTATTTTGAAAGAGGCAAGTGAAGAAGAGAAGATCCAATTTACAGTTGATCAAGAATCGCTCATGGATGTCAATGCAGAAGGAATCCTCATGGTTGATCCTTTTGAAGACATCATCAATAATGGAGAAGACACAGGTCATGCATACATGTGGATGTTCCAATAATATGAAGAGGAACATAAGCATGGTGAGCTCTCTCCTCCCTTGTTTGATGAACTTCCTTATTGCATTGATGAGGAGGATGACCATACCATGGAGCCTAAGTTGGAGGAGGATCAGATGGATGTCTTTGGACAACTAGAGACTCTGATCCTTTAGCAGGAAAAGGATAAGCTTGTCTATCTTGAGAACAGCTTTGAAGAAGAGAGCCTTGAACAAGAAGGTGATGTTTTATGGGATGAGCAATTAGTTTGTGATTCCATTTCAGACATCACAATAGTCACCCTTCTTCAAGAAATCCATGAAGGAGTAGAAGGTGAGTTTGATAGGGTCTTCAATAAAGCAAAAGGGAATGGGTCAAACCATGATGCATGTCAAAGGAGCTATGCATATCAAAGGGCTTATGGTGATGAGCCAATAGCCAATGATTTCTTGGTAAAACACACCAGCATGAAGAACCAACATTTGACAAGCTTCCAAGAATAAGAAGAGTACATATATGTTGGGAGCATGTTTGACTCTGATCCACTCGGATGTAAGCCAATTGAGGTGTCAAGCAAGAGGAGTAGGTCACCAAATCTCCATTCCATTTAGCCACTTGTCTGGCACCATAAGTTTCCTTGCCATGAAGGAGACTTAAGAAGTTTTCCCTTTGATCTAGGAGGGAGGAAAATATACTTGGTTAGCTATATATAGTAGTTTTCTTTTAGTTTTCTTTCCCTATTTTCCCTAAGTGTTGTTTACACAAGTAGTGTTTTTAGCCTTGTGTGTGTTTTCCTTTGTGTTTGGGGTAAAAGCTTCATGATTGATTCTTGGATCCATCAAGGTTATTGCTAACTTTTTTCAAGTTGCATTCTGACTCTATGCCCAATGGACTTTAAGGCAACTAGTTTCTAAGCATAGCAGGCATGTTTCCCCTAGGAATCACCATTTTGTTGACCATTTTGGCCCTATAAGCCAAAATCGGTCTCCTTCTTCCCCTGTTGTTCTGAGCCAGTTTAAATTTGGTTACACAAGTATTTTAGGAAAAGGAAGAACTAGTTCAATGGTTTAGCATTGGGGTCCAATGCCATGAGCTTTCCAAGAACTTTGAACTTGAAATTTGAACCATTGTTGGTTCAAAGGTTTGGTTCAACGGCTTGGTTGAAAGGCTTGGTTTAATGGTTTGGTTCATCAGCTTGGTTTAAATGTTTGGTTCATTAGCTTGGTTCAAAGGCTTGGTTCATCAACTTGGTTCAAAGGCTTGGTTTAATAGTTTGGTTCATCGATTTGGTTCAAAGGTTTGGTTCATCAGCTTGGTTAAAAGGCTTAGTTCAATGGCTTGGTTCAATGGCTTGGTTTATCGGCTTGGTTCAATGGTAGGGTTCAATAGCTTGGTTCATCAACTTGGTTCATCAGCTTGGTTTAAAGGCTTGGTTTATTGGCTTGGTTCAAAGGCTTGGTTTAATGGCTGGTTCAACAGCTTGGTTCAATGGCTTGGTTCAACAGCTTGGTTCAACGGCTTGGTTCATCGACTTGGTTCAAAGGCTTAGTTCAACGGCTTGGTTCATCAGCTTGGTTCAAAGGTTTGGTTCAATCACTTTGAACTAGGAAATATTGAACCATTGAACTATTGAACCATTGTTGGTTTAAGCGATTGGTTCAAGTGATTGGTTTAAGTGGTTAGTTCAAGCGATTGGTTCAAGCACTTGGTTTAATCACTTTGAACTTGGAAATATTGAACCATTGAACCATTATTGTTTTAAGCACTTGGTTCAATCAATCAGTTCAATAAAAAGGTTTAATTAGTTGGTTCAAGTGGTCAAATGAATGATTAAAACATAGTATTGAACCATTAAACTATTGAACCATTGAACCAATCATTGGTTCAATCAGTCAGTTCAATTGGAAGGTTTAAGGGAGTCTCCCAAAGCCTGAAGGACAAGTGCCCTTACAGAGGGTAAGGAACACTTGCAAAGGGATCAAAGAAAAGGCCTAAGGAATCAACCAAATGGTGATGGGCACGCAGATGTCAACTTTCTAGAAATGAAATAACTGTTGGTTTTTTAATGAAAGGTGCAAACCTGAAGGAATTCAAAGGCTTAAAGCTAGAAGGAAGAAATCATCAAGGAGGGAGTCCAAAGAGATAAAGAATTAGTAGAAGATAGCCCCCAAAGGATGAAGGAGCTAGAAAAGACAAAGCCAGGAAGAGGTAAAAGATCCAAGTGCAGAAATGGACAAAATAGTCCAAGTGGCAAAGGAAGGTGTCGACTCAAGGAGTTACTCCAGCGGTTGACATAGTATCTGCCAATTGGTCATCAAGAGGTGTGAATAGTGAATGGTGTGACCCATTTTTCTTCACTTTGCATTGATGAGTAGACAAGCTTTGTGAATGCTTTGAAGGAGTGGTCTTATTTGTAGACAAACAACATAGCCCATAATTTCGCATATGACATTTAATATATCTTAAATGCCTAAAATTAAAATAGGATCTTACACAACATTATCTATCAAGTAGATTCCTCTTCCCAATGCTTAGAACACACATGGGCCATTTGTAAAAGGGTGCTAAAGGCCTCTTTCTTCCTCTATATATGAAAAACATCTCATTTTGAGAAAGGGATCTCTTGGCTTGTAAGGCAGAGCTCTACCAAATTTTACCTTGAATCAATACATAGCATTTTTACCTCTATTTGAGCTTGCACTTTTGTATATGTCTATGTTTTTGTTTTGTGTTAAGTCATTTTCATTATGCTTTCATAAAATGATTCCAGCATATCTAGTGTATTATGAGTTCTTTTGCAGGTTAGCCAAAACTGTCCACAGCAGGAATATAGGTGCAAGTTAATACGCTACCAAAGTATGTCTTAGAACACCTCTGGTAGTTCTTCCTCCTTGTATCTCCATCAGACCCCTAGCTCACTGATGCAGAAGAATTTCCCATATCAAATGAAGTATATACCAGCTTGTTCTTGGTGGAAAGTGTAGACTCAAGCTAAGTAGATCAACTTTTTGGTGTATCACCATTTTAGTTTATGTTCTATTTTTCAGCATCTTTCTCTCTTTTCATCCCCCCCATTATTAGCAGTACAAAATCCAGGACCACAAAGATACATCAAAGGGAGCTATCCCTTTTCTAGAGACTCTCCCCCTAATTTTGCTAGACCCACAGGAAAGAGGGGAGTTTCCATTGTGATGCATGGAAGACAAGAGCTCAGTCTCCTGTCAAGGGTGCAATCCACTACGTCAATAGTAAATAAATCCATTAGGTCTCAAATTATGTTAGCTTGGGCTGAAAATTTTTCATAACATTTACTAGATCCCAAAATGGGGTTGACCCGATTGGCGTGGTAGTAAAAGTAGTCAAAAGGGGCTATTTCTTAGGTAAGGGTTATTTTGGGTGATGAGCTACTTAGGGAAGTATACAAGATGGGTTTTAATGCTTAGTAATTGGACAAGAGTAGCTTGTATTGGTTTTAGGTGGTGATATAGGGGCCAACAATCCTGTGAAGCACTAAATTTTTACCAACCCCTTTTTTAGTGCATCTTTATAGGCATGCACTTGGAGAGATCTAGATTCAACAGGTTCCTATAAGAGATATAACATTAATAATTGATAAATTTTAAAAGTATTGTGTGTATACATATGCCCCACTCAAAGCTCATCATGTTTTATGCAACTGTAACAGGGCATGATGCTTCAAGAAAAGAGCATAGAAATGCATAATGTTGAGCTAAATAAATTATAGTGTCAAGCATAAAGATTAATGAAAGGAAAGAATTCAAAAATGCATACCTTTATTTACCTTGTTGTAGAATAAAATTCATGTGAAAGAAATGAAGAGGCATCCAATTTACGGAACATTAGGCAGACCTATAAAATAAGAGAAAATTTGAATTTTTTTTAAGAATATGTTTTATATGTATAAAAAATCTTTACAATGTCAAGATACTAGACTATCTTTCAATTTATAAAGAGGGGTAATAAAAACATAGTTATGAGCAAAAAATGAAATTTTTTAATAAGTAAATTAAATTTTAAATAGGATATTAAACTATTCATTTTTAATTTTACTATTTTGGAAAAACAGAGCTCTATGAGACCCAAAAGAGTGAGGAGAGAGACTATGGTTGAGAGACAAGGAGTGTGAGTTAGGCAACACATAGCGGCAGTTGTTAGAACGGCTCGGATAAGTGATTCCTTAAATTTTGAATTTTTGTTAATTTTTATTGGCAAATATGGTGAATTTGAAAAATTAGGTGGTGGGGAAAATCCATGTAATAAAATTTTCCCTAAGAATTTTCAGGGTAGAGTAGACAATAGGATGGTTAATGGGTAAGTATAAAAATAAGTCATTAATGCCTAAGGCATTAATGATAAATATATAAATAATCATCATAGATAATAAATGAAGTTAGATAGGTCAACTCAATTAAGAATGTAAAGGTGCAAAAGGGTGATATACTGCATAGCAAGTGGCTAATATAGTTTTTTCCTAAATGGCCAACTATGTAGGGGAGGTCTAGTCTAGTTAGTAATATTTAAGTGGCTAAATACATACATATTAGTTTATACAATAGTGTAAGGTGGGCAATGTAATTTGAAAAGGTGGTTGACTTTGTATGAAGTGGCTGACATAGTAAAATGACATGGTTAATTATATAATAGTTGGTGACTTAATTATTTGGTCTCATCGACTACGTTCAAAGTGGATGACATATCTTTAATGTTGAAACAATGGTTGACATAGTTTATTTCCTAACCAACTTAGTATAATATTTGTATTTTTTACCAACATAGTGGAATATGTGGTTGACATAGTATAAATTGGTAGGAAAATGTCAAAAATAGGTTGATAAAGTAGTTCATTTTTGAATTAAAATCAATTATAAAGACTTTTATAATGTCTTTTCCTTATTATCTTAGATCGAAGACTAATACATATTTATTTATTTTATCATTTTACAAAGATGGTAGAGGCTCTGAGATTTGAGAGATATAGCATGGCTACTTAGATTACTAGATATATTGATGATAGATGATCATGCACATTTGGAATCATTGGGTTTTGGTGTGATTATGGAGCTGCATAGGATCCCACTTAGATTTGACTTAGTTGTAATGTTCATATGAGTATGGGAGTGACTAACCAACACTTTTTGATGGGAGGTAGATGGGGATACTATAGAGGTTGGTATTACTTTAGAGGATGTCCATGATTTTCTTGGACTTCCTATTACTTTGACTCACGTGATCTATGAAACTCTTAAGATAGAGTTGGAGACATGAGCCTTAGATTTATGGGTGACTGGCTCTTAGAGATATTTTTAAGGTTTGCATGTATGGTTATTTGATGTTTATATATCAACCATTCCATATATATATAAGGTGGTTATTGGCCTTATGACATAGCATATGCTTTGTCTTAAGTCATATGGGAAGGTGACACTATATGTAGGAGTTATGTCAGTTTATTTTGGAGTATGGTACTTTATACCACCAAGGATCATTGATTTTTATACATCTAGTCCATGACATGTATAACATTCTATCTTGTGGTCAGAATACTATGGAGCCCTTTAATTTACTTTATATTTGGATGTTTTAGATATTTCCTATATATGTCGATGATAGTTTACCTTAAGTGTTTAGATAGAGATAGGATCATGTGATACATATTATCCCACAGACCTCAACACTACAAATTGATACTCATGGTGATATTATATGGCAGCCTTATGTAGGCATTACATCTAGTTAGATGACTTGGCCTATTATTTCTCTTATATTATCCTGTATATAGATTAATGGACATTATACATTATGGTTACATCCATATCCTATTGCTCACCTACTAAGATGATTAGGGTTACCACATTTAGTAGTAGTGATTATGTATTGGGCACATCATGATATGGACCCAAGAGGTAGTTGGGATGCAATATTACCTATTGAAGTACCTATGATTTTAACACATCAATCAAGACCTTGGAATAGTCAATGATGACAACCAAGAGTAGTTTGATCTGCTACTGAGGAGGTGGTGTTTATAGATGTGGATATGGTTGTAGCTAATGTTGATTATTTGGATGTGGTCATTATTGAGCCACATCAAGTTTTATAGTTTCCACCATGAGTACCAAGGCAATGTAGACATTGATAGGTTATTTTGGAGGCAAGGTAGAGGTAGATAAGCAGGTATATCTTATAACATAGGCAACACATAGTTAATTGATAGAGTGATAGATTTAAAGGGGACCATGGCATACACAAGTTCATAGTCCTAGTTTTGTGTCACCTTAGAAATGTCTTATAGTGGAGGTAATTATAAGTCATGCTCATGGAGAGATTTTTATGGGAGATACCATTATTGGTAAGTGTTTGGTATTATTTTGAGTAGTATATATATGTATGTATGTGTGTGTGTGTATTTATTTTTATAGATGTTTTGAGATTTTATATATGTGTGAGATCTATTTTAAATTTTCTTTTTGTTATGTAGATAATATTATGGAGGATTTTAGATGGGGTGTGATAGTACGCATTGCATATCATGATATTTTGGATGGTGTATTAATACATCATGATAGAATGATTATGGTTGATCTTATTAAACCATCTACCCCAAAGTATGTAGTTGGTTTTGGTTGGTTGGTGAGGCAACATGAGAGATTTAAACATGAGGAGATACCACACAAATACCACTTGGAGTGGGAGAGGGAGAGCCATAGTCCTGGTAGATGGTAGTTGAGGAGTGTGTTACTCGTATGGTTACAATGGGGCAGCTAGCATAGGTACAGGCCTAGGTGGCCAATCTAAAGGGTCAAGTAGAGGGTTTTCATTCCCATATAGAGTCATTATAGAGAATTATTTGGAGGGTAAAGTCATAGGCATCCATGGGTAGTGTGGCACATCTACCAGATAAAGAGGGTAGACTACAGTCATATAGTTATTTTTAATATTATACTTGTATCATGTTTTATCGTATCAAACATTTCATCTATGGATATATATAAATATTTTTGTATTGTTTTATAGTGATCATGTATGTTATGGATGTATTCATTTTCTTTCTATCACATGTTTTAATTTTTCTTATATGCTACAATAAAATCTGTAATGTATGTTTGGATTTTTTTCTAGCAACTTTTGAATAAATGGATGGTTGAAAAGAATGATAGAAGAAAATATATTTTAAAATGTGTAAAAAAATTTAAAATCATATATTAGATAAAATAATCATAAATATAGTACAGATTAAATCATGATGGGAAATGTGTAAATCATAAATAAAGGAAAGAATTTGTAAAATACACTTAAATCAGTATTTTAAAAGTATGTGATACAAATGAAATTGGTATAAAACACATGAAATCAAATTGAGGAATGTGTAAGATGTAAATGATTGAAACTAATAAAGAACATAAAATATACTAAAACAGGATGTGAAGTATGTAAAATGATGAATAAATCATAATTTAAAACCCACTAAATCAAATATTTGGAAAAATCATGCAAAATGAAAAATAGATTGAAGCTAATAAAATGTGGAACATATTAAATCAAGATAGGAAAATGCAAATGATCTAAAAATCAAAATTTAAAACACACTAAGTCAAATTGATAAGCATGTAAAACAAAATGGAAAGTAAAATAAGACATAAATATCAAGATTGATAATAAATTTTGTGACTAATCATGGTATGGAGGTGTTAGGAATATTTTGTGATGAAAGTCTAGTCCTATCCAAGGTCTTACACTACAACTGACAAAGGGAGAACCAATGAGGTAAATGGTAATATATGGAATAAGGATATATTTGTGAGGAAATCTTGGTCTTATCCAAGGTCTTATACTACAACTCATAAAAGGAAAAACCCTAGGGGTATGATTAGATAATAAAACATGGTCTTCAAGGAGGAAAATTAGGATTGTTTTAATCAATTAAGGAGTGGAAAAATCATGGCATAGGTTTTTAAATAAAACATTAGTAGGCATGAGACATACTAATTATATAAGGACACACTAAGAGTCTATTGGATGCCAAATGCAAAAATTATTTGTTCACAATAAGCATAAAACTATATGGGAAAATAAATGTAGTAATAGGATCAAATCATGAAGGTTGAAATTAGAAGAAAAATAAAATGGACCGACCTTCCCATATTGTGTTCCCCATTCCTCAAAACCCCTTATAGAGTCATAAATCTACTATTAATATTAGGTACTTATGTGAGAAAGTAGGTAACATTATATATAATTTCAAAATTTTCCTTTCCCAATCTACTGGCCTGCCATACCCCAATGGACCTCAGCTCTATTATGAGGCCAAATATGGAGTTTGAGCTTCAACTAGAAATAGGAAATGTGTTGAGATATGAATCATGTATTTTGGTGTGACTTTTAATTTTGAATGTTCATTTTTACCTTTTTGATTATTTCCTTTTTCTTAAATGATTTAGATTTTAACTTTTCATGGATTTTTTATTCCTCCATACTGATTTAGAATAAACAATCATGAGTGAGAAAAGTGACAAACACAAATGAGCTTTAGATTTTGGTTATATGAGAAAAAATACCTAGAGGTATTGACATGTTTTACTAAATAATTAGCCTTGCCTAGAAACCAACATGTGATCTCAAGTCTTAACCATATGTGTCATTATTATGAAAAGGGAGTCAAGGGGGATAGATGGAGATCAAAAGAGATGTATGTATGTAGTGATACAATGATAAGTATGCTTTCTAACTGATCATGGTAAAGATTGGTTAATAAAGGGATAAGGGTTTTATAACCATATCACAATAATAACTATCTTATTTTTAAATGACATAATAAGCATAATAAAAATAAATATGAGAAAAATTGGGAGAAAATTTAAACCATGAAAAAAATTAAACTATGAGAATAAGATTAATGCATGAGATATTAATTTTAAATAAACATAAGTGAAAAATTAATATATGAAGATAAAATAATCCATGAGACATGTAAATAAGCAAAACATAATATCCATATATGTTCATAAATAAACTCCAAATCATGTAATAATGTGATAAAACACCATGATGTGTTTACAAATACTGATAAATCTCATAGAAAATATCATCCAAAACATCTGATACATCCTTGTATAACTGAATTATAACATTAATCAGAGTCTCATCAGTCTTCATAGAAAGTCATAAAAATATTTCCTACAATATGGTCTCTATAGAGAAGGTAGGCATGTTAGAAGAAGAATGATGCTCATGAGGTACCTCCTATGTGGGATACTCAATGGAAGGAAGAGGTTTCTAAATGTGAATGGTATCTACAGATATGCATAAAGATATAGGGTGTGGATAAGGAGGAGCCTTTATTTACAAATGACTTAGAGAATGAGATTGAGCTGGTGAAGGCATAGGCCATGGAAAATCAAAAAAATGGTTTTGAAGCACTCAAGATCTATCAGTGCAATGTGTAGTATATTGATGCCAAAGATAATAAACTTCCCTATATTAGGGGATGTACTCTGGAAGTACCTTAAGAGGTGGTAAACTCTTATCTTTTGGTTATGTTATGGCTAGATGAAGTGTATCAATGTATTACCTAAGCTGATGGTAATGATTAGAAACATTGTTATGTGTACCATGAAAGTAAAAAGTACATCTAGTAGTAGATGGTGAAGGTCAGCTATCTATGGCAGCAGAATAGGCTTGTTACTACTAGTGTGAATATAGTCTTTGGCCTAATGACTAGTAACTCTATGGATCTCCTAATAAGGCTCATCTCCCCATCATGTTGGTAGAGGATCAAGTTTAGGCAAAGGTAGCATGCCATCACCAATAATATAACTCATAATAGGGTCAACACTATGTTATACCACATCAAGGGATGAACTCACAGTAGTGTATCTAAAATCTCTAAAGGAATTAAATTAGAAGTATCATGGAATCTATCAAACTGGTAATGTCACATCATGGCATAGTCTGTAAGCATACCTTGAAGACGCTCAGTAGTGATATTAGGAGTAGTGTGTGTATGCACTCCATCTCAAACTTGTAAACATCTGATGAAGAATGAATATCAATTATTATATCAAGATTAAAAAACTAATTTAATAAAACTAAAAGAGTGCTGTAAATTAAAAAAATATATTAAGTATATTATAAATTTTAACTTGAGTGAAGCCACCTAAAAAGGGGTAAATGAAATAATATCCATCATCACAGTCAGGAGTGTGGAGGTCAATAGTACATCCATAAATTATTTTATCAATATGGTGAATGGAATTCTTAGTTTTTCTAAGGTAAATGGAATTTTGTCACATGGTTTTTGATGAGATCAAGGTCATAGAGAAGGAGGTAATTGAGTAATTATGTTAGGAGGGAAATCAAAAGTTTTGATTTTTAAACTGATCAAATTTGGTTCATCATCATCAAAAGCTAAAATATTAGGTGGTATGTTTCCTATTGGTTTAATATGACCATTATAAACTTTGGAATATTTTATGGGATAATTAAAGCATTTTGATTCATGAAATGGGATGTTAGGTAGAGTTTCAAGGGTAGGTATTTTAAAAACATCTCTTTCTTGGTATTGTTCATAATTCCAAAGATTCATATCTTCTTGAATCTTATATATAACACATTTATAATTAAATTTAACACATTGGCATGGTGACAAGGTGAATGTTCTCATGCGACATATCTAAGGTCAATTGAGTAAGATATTGTAAGATAGTGAAAAGTTAAATATCATTACTTTCACATGTACGATGACTAGGGGAACCATGATAGGAATCCAAACACAACCTAAAAGAGTAATTTATCTTCAATCATATCCTTGGTATATACTTTATGTCGATTTAATATTACATTCATAATATTTTAGTATTATCAAGGGAAGCAACACAAGTACATGAACCTTCATCGATTAAAGCATGTTTGACTTGGATATCTCCTATTTTTACACTAATTAATAATGGTGGATCATCCACATAGATAAATATCTCATCATGAATCATGGAAGAGATAGAAAATTTGAGTGAAAAAGTATCCACTATTCATAAACATGGAAAGACATTTCTTCACAACGTTGAAGGATGTTATCTTTATATCCTAACAAGGTAGCTTCTTACCCCATGGGTGGGAGATGAGGGATGTTTATTTCAAATAATAATTGCATTAGTAAATTACAATAATGAGAAGTTATCATAAGTTCTAATAAGGGAATTTGAGATGGGAGATGTATATTTTAGTTATGGGGTCCCATTCATCATAACCCATTAGATTTTTATTGGATAAAAGTGCATAATGTTGTAATAAATATTTTGAGGGTGGGTTAGAATTGTATTGAAATTTATGTTGATAAAGTATTTTTTTTAGGTTTGGTTAAAATGGTTTGATTGTTTATATGTACTTATATTATCTTAGGTGATGTGGTTGTATATTTGGTAGTTATTTTTTGTTTGAGTGGAATAAATAACAATTGAATTTTGTGGGGTATCCTGTTGAGATATTTTAGTTGTAGGGGGAGTAGCACTTATATCAATGGTATGAGAGGTATTATCAACTTGCATTGTTGGATTTGTTACTTACATGTTTTTTGGTCTCACGTGCCCCAATTCTGTTAGATGGGATGGATAAAAATCTTGAACACTGTAGAACTTTGGAAAAATGTTATGGTTAGAGGCTCAATAATGATCTATATAGTAAATTAATCTTCTCATATTATTCATATTGACAACATTCTCATCACTGATGTTAGGATCTATAATATTTTCAACATTATTGGTAGTAGGAGGTTGATTAGTGTTATCTTGATGGTTAGGAAGGGGATCCTTATAAATAGATAAGTAAACATTATCATGATTTAAATGTTCATTTTTAGTTTTAGTTTCATGAGTCTTAGCTACTATTTTTTAAGCTTGTTGAAATTTAGGTATTAATGATCCATGATCAAAGTTAGGTCCAAGAAGATAATCCATAGTAAAGTTTGATAATTGGTGACAAGCTTCATGAGAATGGCCCTAACTAGAGGTATTAGAGGTATTAATACCTCTAATTCTATTATATTTTATAATAGTAATTGATTATTTATATGGTATTATGTGTTATTGTGGGTACTTTGAGTAGACCCACTAAAATTCACACTTACCATTTTTGTAGAAATACTTGGCATGGAGGTGAAAGAAGGCATTAAGGATGATATCATACTATTAGAGGGAGGTATGAGAGAGGGTAAAGGTGTGGTTTAAGCCTTAAAATGACTTGACCTAAATCATGTAGAAAATATAGGTGAAGGTGAATGAGGTTATCCAATATAAGGTCCATCATGAGGTTATAGATGACTGTAGTATCCTTACCTTTATGTTGAGGACTTCCATTGAATAAGAGGATCATTTTAGTCTTGTATTCAAGGTCACTTTCATCCTCCACCATTTGCATGAATGAAAGGTTAAGAGCCTTGGAATAGGGAGGAGCCCCATATTTTATGGTTCTAGTGGTAACATGGATATTACTAATTTATGGGTTAGTTATCGCAAAATGTGTCTTTAGAAGTTTATTAGGATTAGTGAAACTCGTCATGTTGGTTTAATTTTGATCTTTAGCATCATAAAAAAAAAAATTGCATGATGAAATGACTGAGTTAAATACTTACTAAGGTATTTGAAATATTAAGAAGCTAAAAAATATAGAATAAGATGAATTCAATCTAGTCAATGTAGTTTTATAGATATAAAATAAGACAATCTATAATACACTGGGTTGAGCTAGTCAATTGAGTTATGTAAGAAGGAATAATCAAATAGTCTAAAAAGGATGAGGTTGATCTGGTCAACCAAGTTCTGTAGGAAGGAAAACAAAATAGTTTATAATAAACTAGGTTGATCTAGTTGAATGAATTCTATATTAAAAAAAATAGAATAATCTATAATAAACTGGGTCGAGCTCATCATTTGAGTTCTATAGGAAATAAAATAGAATACTTTATAATATATTGGGTCAAGTTGTTCAATTGAATTATATAGGAAGTAATAACATAATAATATAAAAAATACTAGGTCAATCTGGTCAATCATGTTCTGTAGGAAGGAAAATAGAACAATCTGTAATATATTAGGTCAAGCTGGTCAACTAAATTTTATAAGAAGTAAAACAAAATAGTTTATAATAGACTAGGTTAAATTGGTTTATTGAGTTATACAATTTTTTAAAAACTAAAATGGTATGAATCTAGATGATTTAATTCTAATTAAAAAAATAAAGCTAAACACACAGGCAACTAGGTCAAGCTGGTCAATCTCATTGTAGAACATAGCTATCAACACTGGCTAATACAAGTTTTCTATACAGCATAAAATAAAAAATATCAAGCAATGATAATTAAATTTAGGATCTAATTAATTATTTGAAAATAATATTAGGAATTATTACTAAAGGTTTTGACTGAAAGTGTAGGCTTCTAAAGACACTTGTCTACTGGATAGTATTGGCCCAATATTTCAAAGCATTGACTATGGAGGAAGTACCATTCCCATAGCCCACTAAACTCAATTTCAAGGTTAAGATGGAAGTAGCTTCTCAGTGCTAAATTATAACTATTACACCACACAAAAAAATGGATGGTTGGATTCTTAAGGTTCAATAAAGAAGGAAATCTTAGGTGTTTCAAAAATATTATGAGATAGGTAGAAACTAAAGATCGTGTTTAGCTCTATACTATAGTTATGACTATAAGGGTAAGCCCCTCATGCAATGATATATGTAAGTGATAGACAAAGATCATAAATAGAGTATCAATAATCCCTTCACGATAGTATCTAAGTAGTTTGAAAACTATCGATACATAATTTTTAGAGAAAACTAAACAAATTGAAAAATAAGAGAGAAATCAAAGTTTTGAAAGATAATTTATAGTTTTCATATAGAAAACTATATGAAAATTAAAGTGAGTTTAATTACTATCAATATAGGTTAATTCCCTTTACTTGAATTAGGAATAAAAATAAATATAATAAAATCAACCCAGTCAACCAAGTTGTACAAATAGAATAGATCAGAGTTGAGTTGATCAACTAAGTCCAAAATTGAGAAAGTTGACTTATTTTTCTATATATAAAGTAGATACAGAACTAAGTTGAGTTGATTGACTTAGTTGACTATAAAGGTACAGTCTTATAGAACTAAAAAATTGGTAAAGATAGTACTATAATCTAAATTTTCAAAAATAGTAGGAAAATGGATTTACTTAAAATTTTCCAATGAGAAACCATGAATCTGGGTAAAGCGAACCTGGTAGATAATATAGAGTTGTCCAAGTCAATGCAGTAATTTTTTTGAAAAAGATGAATTATTGTTTTAAACTATGTTATTTAGGTTGAAATTTGAAATTACAGAGATAAAAGATAGAATATTTAAACAAAATCGAGTCAATCTACTTAGTATAAATAAAACTTGCAAATGATGGGAAAAATAGAACTAGTTTATTTGATCAACCTAGTTATTAAATGAGAAATGCAAAAAATAAAAGAATAGAGTAAATTAATTTAGTTAAATGTTTAAAGCTGAAAAAATAAACTAGGTCGATTAGATCAATCTAGTTTTTTAATACTATAAATTTCATGCATAAAAGGCTAAATAGGGTCAACAAGATCACCTCAATTGGAAAATATATAAAAATATGCCATAACTAAGTTGACCAAGTTGATGAAACTATAAAAACCCATACATAGAGCATTAAATAAGTCAACGAGGTTATTTCATTTGTCTCTACATAAAAATTAAAAATCTACAAGTGTTAGATTCATATCAAGTTCACCAGAATGTATGCAATTAAATATAATAGATCTATAACTTATCTTACTTAATAATATTCAATCTTGGAGAAGGTAATCAATTAAAAAGTTTGCTTGGAAATATGTTTATATTGGGGTTATGACCAATAATGGATCTTCTAAACTTATAATAAGGGATCTCTTATCACACACGGGTAAAGGAGAGGTTTCTAAGGCCTCTAGTTAAATGTCATTTTGTGATAACCCTAGCTAGTTCTAATGATTGCAATAATATTAAGCAAACTAATCTACTAAATAACATGAAAACTAATCTAGTAAATGAATATGTAATTTAATTTAGTGCTCATCAAATCTTGTGGAATAAAGGGGGAAGATAATAAGCATAAAATACAATTCTATCTAATATAACATAGATATTATCTAAGCAAGGAGAGATACAATTCAATCCATTAAATCTACAACATCTATTTATCAAAATATGAAGGGCTAGAAATATACTTACCTTGTTTAAATGAATGCATCATGCTTCAATATCTCCCTTGGATAATGGTGTTATTGTCACCAAATCTTGCACCCTAGAATAGGGTGTTCAAGCCTCTTCTAGATTTGGGCAACATGGGAACACTTCTAGGTATGTGGGTGTACCTATAATGGAAGTGAGCCTCTAGATTTAAGGGCTAGCTCCCTGAATGTATCTTGAAATACTCACACTTATTTAACTAGTTTCTTATGGGGAAAAGAGTTAGAAGTTACATGAAATTAACCTAATCTAAGGGGTGACGCACCAAGATGTCTTCCATATGACCATCATACTTTCCTACACTAAAAAACAAGGCACACAAACTAACTTTTGAGCCCTATGAATTCTAACATGAGTATTTCAATATGGAGGTGAGATGTATGAGAGCTATCCAAGGTAAGTGAACCATAGGCTAGTTTCAAACACTAAGTCTCATTATACACTTAAAAGATAGGCTCAAACTCTTAAAAACACTTCATATGACCTATTAGAATAGGAACTCTTTTACAAACATGAAAGGATAAGGGAATAAATGATAGAGAATTATCACTTTACATCACTATACATCACTTACACACTTAGACAATTGTTCAAAAACTCAAAATTAGATTTGCATTAATGTTCAAAGGTAAAATATGACATCATTACAATAGGTCTCTTCCATACATGGAGTGGAATCCTTTACAAAGGCCAAAATGGTAGCTACTTATAGTATTTGAGAAAGAAGAGGAAAAAGAGAATTCCAAAAGGGAATCAAATGAGTTCAACTCCATTTGAACTACAGTTAAAATTGCTTCTACAAATATGTTCATTCAAGCTTCCTAATTGATCCAGGTCACTTCAGTCCATTGCACAGTTTATTATTCATTCATTGATGCTCCTTGATTATTGAAATGGTAGGATCAAGTTGCTTCAAGCTAGGTTTTAACATCAATGCAATTACAAAAATTAGATCCATCTATTAGAATTTTGTCTTATTGTTAACTACTCCTAATTGGTTTGTCCTAGCATGCAAAAGTGGAGAGAAGGGTCCTTCTCATGTAGTTAGACTTAGAGATGAAACCATTGAAGATTACATTTTTGCCCTGATGGCATCCTTCAAAATGTTGGCTCTATTCTAAATTAAACCATGCTCAAACTAAGATCCATGCTTTTGATTTACCTTACCCCATCAAAAATTGCTTTGTCAACCTTTGTCTAAGTCACTTGGGCTCACCTTCATTTGATTGGTTGTCAAAAATTGACTTAGATCATTGATATTTTGACTCATCTAACTTTGTTGATCTACCTACTATGAATAAACACAATTTATAGATCTTCTACCAGCTAGAACATGCTCATGCCACTTGTCAATCATGCATTGATCTCAAGATCTTGTTGTCAACCTATTACTTTATGTGTTTACACCACATGGTAGCCTCTCAAGATTCTTAACCTTTTGACTCATCTCATACCATCAGATCAAGATGTATGAAACAATGTGAGATTTTGATCTCATTGGGCCCACTTTCCTTCTAGTCAAGCTTTCACCATTGGATCATCAGTACAATTGAATGTTGATTATTGATGTACTTGAATTTGAAAATAAATAGCTATTTACTATGGTCTAAATTTAATGTCCATGTGATCATCATTTGATGTTCATAAGACCATTATTGTCATCCACACGACCATCAAATTTAAGACCCTAATGGTTTTTTCCATAGCTTAAAGTTGACATATGTGTGAATGTCTCCCATTATTTGACCAAATTTGAAAGCTTTTATCTACAAGTGAAAAGGTCATGGAGGCACCAAAATTTCAAGAAATGTTATTGATGATAAAAGGATTGTCCACTAGTTTCAAGAGCTTTCTAAGTGCATTTACAAAATGTTTAAGTGAGCTGACCTATGTGTTTTGCATGATGTCTATATGATTATCATTGGTCATTTGAATCTAAGTATCTATTTGCTGAGGCTTGAACTTGACACTTGCAAGAACGTTTTATGATATAGGACCAACTTTTAAACTCCATAACATGAGCTAGAAATCTTGCACGATCATAAAACTTGTAAAGCATATTTTTGGCATGAAGAAATCTATAGAACTATATCCTTTTGGCTCATGAGGATTTCTATGTTTCATTTATAAAATGCACAAATGAGCTATTTCATTCATTCTCATGTGATGTACGGGATGGCCTGGCCCCTTAGACTCGATAAACTAAACTTTGAAGGCTTATATATAGAGATAAAAGACTCACTAAGATATGAAACTTGCATAGAATGATCTAAAAGTAAGTACATTAATCTCACATGATCTGATGGTCATGTGAGGCTTCTTTAGCTCATTTATAAAATGCACAAACATGTTGTCCAATCTAGTTCTTCATGGCATCCTGATGATGGTGTAGTCCCTTTACTTGCCTAAGTCATTTTGATTTAGTCTTCCAAGGTCCTGATGAGTTTCTAAGATTGTGCCAATTTGGTCCATGTCCTTACAAGCTTATGAACACTATGAGATCCTACTTGGATCAATTTTTATGGCTAGTACAAATGATTTCTCTAACAGAATTCAATTCCATTAGAGTTTTACATCAGGTATATTGTTGTAGACACTTTGTCTTTGAGTTTTTTACAAAGATATTTCCTTTAAGTTTTTTATGAAGACATTTCCTTTGGGATTTTGCTCAGGACACTTCTTATGAACAAAATGTCTAAAAGAATTACATCTTCAGCAAAATTATCCTAAAAAAGTTTTTCAACACAAATGTACTTAGCTCCTTTTTTCTTAAAAAAAATGTCTAAAAGAATTTACTCTTAAAGATTTTTTCTTGGAAACTTTCCCCGAAATAATTAAGTTCATGAATTTTTTTTGGATAAAATATTTGAAATAAAATAGACTTAGATTTTGTCTTTAGGATAATTTTCTCTAAATAATTCCAACACTTAGCCAGATAAGGTGGAATAATTTATCCAAGAGAATTATGCCTTGTATTTTTATTATGAGCTTTATGTGGAATAATTTATCTAAAAACTCTAACACTTATCCAAAATTTGAAATATTTCCTAAGTGTAAACTTAGGCTTTTCTAGATGTGTTCTTGCAAGTGCTCAACACTATGAAAACCTGCCACTTGCATATATGACTCTAAAATGACCCCTAAGACACCAAATGACATAAAGACTAAGCCAGACTATGACCAAAGCTAGAATGGCATATGAAATGACATAAAATGAGCTAAAAAATACCCTATAACATTATAAAAATCCCCTATACAAGATTATAACTATAGGGGGTTGACCCATTTTGGCCTAAGGGAAAAATGGTCAACATCTTTGGTGATTTCCCAAGAGTGGAATGTTTGTTATGCCATGACTAGTTGCCTTATCCTATCCATTGGGCTATGGAGTCACATGTATAGCAGGTTTGACATATAATTTTCCTTAAAAAACTCACAAAATAAAAGAAACCCAATAAGAAGCAACACACAAGACAAGAAACCTAAGAAAAACACACTTGTGCTTCATGAGCACTTATGGAACACACACACAAATAGAAAGGAAACATACACCTAATCTAAATAACTCAACCCAAGCACTAATTAACCTAATATGAATACTTCCTCTTAGATTAAAGGGGCATTTTGAAACCTTTCTTGCTTTATGACATGAAGGGATGAATGAGACATGTAGTTTTTTTATCCTTAAAATTGATGCCTCCATCTTCTTCATGGTGTTTTCCAACTTCATTGGCATGATGTTCAATGAGAAACAAGTAGCTCAAAATAGGTTAGATATCAAAATGAACTTTACTTGTATCTAAACAGCTTCAATTTTCTGATATGGTTCCTTAGTTATGACCTCTAATGGTGGTTAAACAAGGCTTTCCCTTTTAGTTTTCACAGTTTCCTCAATAAGATTGGGTTTCTCTTCAATATTAAGTTATTCAAGCTCATCATGGAGATTTTCATATTCTACCCAATCCTAGTCATTATCCTCCATGGAAGACTCTTTCTTCACCTTGTGTTGTACTTGGCTCTTAATGTGAAATTTTGAAAATATGGCAGTCCTCTCAACCTTGCTTTTCTCCTTAATAGATTGTACATGATGTTTGGAAGAATTAATATCTCCTTATTCATGATCCAATACCTTTGTATATGGCTCAATATTAGGTGGGTCTCTTTATTTTTCTTGAGGTGTAATAACTTCTACCTTTCCCTCACTTTCCATGTCTACAATCTCTTGGACACTAGAATCATCATATTGCTTTATGACAGCAGATTTTTAATCAGCAAAATGACCTTCATCTTTATTCTTGATGGAATAATTGTCAACATGATCATTAGTATCATAACTAACATTTTCAATAGACATATAATCTCTTAGAGGAAAAAGAGACTTATCCAACTTGCCAAACTCTTCGCATATGGTATTAGGCTTTTGCCACAGTTCCTATTCATTCATAACATGAGACCTTTCTCCATGCTTATTGAGATAATTATTAAAATTCTTGTTAGAGACATTATAAAAATTAGATGTAGACTTCTTAGGAGGAGGAGTAACCTTACCAAGCTGATCAAACTCATAGCATATGAAATCAAACTTTTGCCACAAGTCATTTTCATCCACCTCATGAGTGTCATCTTCAAGAGTCATTTCATCTATCTTGGTCTCATGAGACTCTCTTAGGATTGTAAATTATTGAGGAGTGAATTGACCTTATTCCTTGATAGTATGCTCCACCTCATGCTTGATATGGTCATCCATAACTTCATGATTAGACATGGAATCTTCTTTAAATGGCTCTCTCTTCAAGTCTTGTCCACATTCCTCATGGACATATGCAATAGGATATTCAATATGTTTTTCTTTATTCAAGAAGGTAAGATTTCCCTTTTGATCACCAAGGGGAATCCCTATGGTGATTTATTCCTCATAGTCACTCATGACATCCTCTTGGTCAGTCTTGGCTTGGATTTTCTCCTTTTCACTTGCTTCTCTCAAGATGGGCTCATGTGAAGGAGATAAACTATGAGATGTAGTATAAGGATTATGGATTGGAGATGGAGTGTGAGGGGTAGGAGAGGGGTTGTGAGTGGATTCAAGAAAGAGGAATGCATTAGTAATCTCATAGGTAAGTGATTTCTTGGGTTGATTAGAAGAGAAAACACTTACATCAGCATAAAACTCACCTTTCCAATAACCTTCTTGTAATTATTCAATAGCATCATGTTCATTTTTTATCTCTTTATCCTCCCACATACTCAGTCTATCTATTAAACATTGAAGGCACTTCTTTGCCAAGTCCATTTATTCTTTGATTTCACATTGAGTTCCTTCTAGCTCTTCAAACTTCCATAACTTTTGCATGTAACTTTGGATAGTACTTCTAAACCATTCCATGAAATGATCAAGGAACACATCATACTCATCATCCCATGTACTCATTTCATCTTTATTATCTAGTAATTATGGAATGGATTCCAACACATACTTGACATAGGATGGAAAAAGTGAAGGAGAAGAAGGGTAATGATGGGGATCAAGACCATCTTCATTTTGTCGCATTTTAATTTATAGGAATCTATATCTTGCCTTGTAATACCTTCTTTTACAATCTATGTCAACATCTAATTCATCATGGCAAGACTCATAGGAGTACTCTTGAGTTTCATAGGCATCATGGTATGGTTGATAGGGCTCATATTGGGACTAATAGGGAGGCATTTCTTCATAGGTATATTGGTAGCCTTCCTTATAGGTTTATCCAATAATGTGGTATCTATATAAGGGGGAAATGGAGGATTATAGGGCTGCTATGGCTCATAGGTTTGATATCCATTTTGATAGGGCTATTGGGGAGTATGTTGTGGTTCATAATAAGGTTGATAAGGAGGTCCATGGTAGGGATATTCATCATAGTTATTCATATCAACCTCATGTATCAAATTAAATGTAAAAAAACTAATTAAAACTCCAACTAAAGATACATGGACTACTTACAACCAAAAATTATCATTTGGAGTCACCATTGGTGATAGGTTTCTTACTTCCAAAAGTTGATAGAGGAAAGAAACACCAACAATTTTTCCACTCTCTTAGACCTTCATCTCATTGGGCATGCCAAAATTATTGTCACTAAATAATGCACCCTAGAAGAGGGTGTTCAATCCTTTTTCATATTTGGGCAACATGATAACACTTTTAGGTATGTGGGTGTACCTATAATTAAAGTGATCCTCTAGCTTAAAGGGCTATCTCCCTAAATGTATCTTGAAATGATCACACCTACTTAACTAGTTACTTATGGGGAAAAGAGTTAGAAGTTGCATGAAATGAACCTAATCTAAGGGGGTTATGCACCAATATGTCTTCCATATGACCATCATATTTTCCAGGACTAAAAAATAAGGCACATAAACTAACTTCTAAGTCCTATGGATTCTAAAATGAGTATTTCAATATGGAGGTGAGATGCATGAAAGATATCTAAGGTAAGTGAGCCATAGGCTAGTTTCAGACACTAAAGATCATTGTACACTTAAAATATAGGATCATACACTTGAAAACACTTTATATAACCTACTAGATTATGAACTCTTACACAAACATGAAAGGATGAGGGAAGAAAGGATAGATAATTATCACTTTACATCATCATACATCACTTGCACACTTAGAAAATTGTTTAAGAACTCAAAATTAGATTTGCATTAATGTTCAAAGGCAAAATATGACATCATTTTAGTAGGGCTTTGCCATACATGGAGTGGAATCCTTTATAAAGGCCAAAATGTCATATACTTATAGTATTTGAGAGAGAAGTGGGAAAAGAGAAGTCCAAAAGGAAATAAAATGAGTTTAACTCCATTTGAATCGCATTTATAACTACTTCTACAAATATGCTCATTCAACCTTCCTAATTGATCCAGGTCACTTCAATCCATTACATAGTTCATTATTCCTTCATTAATTCTCCTGACAGTTATAATTATGGGATCAAGTTACTTCGAGCTAAGTTTTAGCATCAATGCAATTACAATAATCAGATCCATCTTTTATAATTTTGTCTTGTTGTTAACTAATCCTAACTAGTTTGTCATGGCATGTAAAAGTGGAGAGAAGGGTCCTCATGTAGTTGGTCCTAGAGATGAAACCATTGAAGACTACATGTCTACCTTGGTGGAATCCTTTGAAACATTGGCTCTGGTCTAAACTAGACCATGCTCAAACTTGGCTCCATGCTTTTTATTTACCTTGCCTCATTGAAAATTACTTTCTTGACCTTCATCTAACTCACCTAGGCTCACCTTCATTTGATTGACCATTGAAAACTAACTCAGATCATTGATATTTTGACTCATCTCACTTTGTTTATCTACCTAATATGAATGAATGCAATCCATAGATCCTCTACCAGCTAAATCATGCTCATGCCACTTATTAATCATGTGTTTATCTTAGGATCCTATTGTCAACCTACTACTTTATGCACTTACACCATGTGGTGGCCTCTTAATCTTCTTGACCTAATGACTCATCTTGCACCATCAGATTAATACATATAAAGTAACATGAGCCTTTGATCTCATTGGGACCACTTTTCTACCAGTCAAGCTCACACTATTAGATCATTGGTATGATTGAACACTAATCATTGATCTTCTTGAATTTGAAAACAAATGGCTATTTATCATGGTCTAAATTTGACATCCACATGACCATCATTTGACATATATGAGACCATCATTAACATCCAAATGACCATAACATTTAAGACCCTAATGGTTTTTACCATAGCTTAAAGTTGATGTCCATACGAACATCTCCCATTATTTGACCAAATTTGAAAGCCTAGATCTGAAAGTGAAAAGGTCATGGAGGCACCAAATTTGTAGGAGATGTTCTTGAAGCTAAAAGGATTATGCCCACTTAATCCACTAGTTTTGGGAGCTTTCTAAGTGTGTTTACAAAATTTTCAAGTGAACTAACCTATGTGTTTGACATGATGTCCATGTGCTTATCATTGGCCATTTGAATATAAATGGTGATTTACCGAGGCTTGAATTTTATGCTTACACAAACATCTTATGCGATAGGACCAACTTTGAAAATCCATAACTTGAGCTAGAAATATCACATGGGCATGAAACTTGTAGAGCATGTTCCTAGTATGAATAAATATATAGCACTACATCCTTTTATGTCATGAGGCTTTTTAAGGTGTATTTATAAAATGCACAAATGAGTTGGTTCATTCATTCACATGTGACATGCAGGATGGCTTGACCCCTTAGACTTGGCAAGTTGAAATTTTAAGGCTTAGATCTCAAGATATAATACTCATCAAAATATGAAACTTATAGAGAATGATCTTGGTAATAAGGACATTGATCAGGTGTGGTATGATATTCATGTGATGCTTCTTGAGCTCATTTATAAAATGTACAAACACACTATCTAGTTTGGTTCTTCATGACATCCTGATGATGGTCTGGTCCCTTTACTTGTTCGAGTCATTTTGATTTAATATTATAAGGTCCTGATGATTTTTCTAGATTATGTCAATCTATTCTATGTCCTTACAAGCTTATGAACATTGTGATATCCTACTTAGATCAACTTTGAAGGCTTGAACAAATAACTTCTCTGATAGATTTTAATTCCATTGGAGTTTTGCATCGGGCATATTGCTACAAACATTTTGTCTCAAACACTTTATCTTTGGGCTTTTTTCAAATACATTTCCTTTGGGTTTTTTGCAAAGACATTTCCTTTGTACTTTTTCTTGGGACACTTATTGTGGATAAAATGTCTAAAAAAATTAGGTCTTCAATAAAATTGTCCCAAATAATTTTCTTGACACAAATGCACTTAGCTCCTTTTTATATGGAAAAAATGTCTAAAAGAATATACTCTTCAATATTTTTTGCTTGGCCACTTTCCCCAAAAGAATTAAGTCTATGGCTTTTTTATTTTGATCAAAACGTAAAAAAGAAAATAGACTTAGCTTTTACCTTCAGGACAATTTTCCCAAAAGAATTCCAACACTAAGCCAAATAAGGTGGAATAATTTCTCTAAGAGAATTATGCCTTGTATTTTTATTTCAAGCTTTGTGTGGAACAATTTATCCAAAAGACCTCTAACACTTATCTAAAAGTTTAAATATTTCATAAGTGTAAATTTAGGATTTTTTGGACTTGTTCTTGCAACCGCTCAACACCATGAAAACCTACCACTTACATATATGACTCTAAAATGACCCCTAAGAAACCAAATGACATAAGTATTGAGTTAGGCTATGATTAAAATCTAGAATGGCATATGGAATTACATCAAATGAGCTACAACATACACTATGACATTATAAAAATCCCCTATATAATATTTTAACTATAGGGGGTTGACCCACTTTGGCCTAAGGTAAAAATGGTCAACAAGTGCTTTGTAAGAGGTTGTTATGGGCTTGTAAAGATCATGAGGACAAATTAGCTCTAAGATATATGACTTCTCCTATGCATCCAAGACTTCCATAAGATAAGTGTTACTTCTCTAAGTCAAAAATATAAGCAACAAAACCTCTTATTAATTATATAATCATATTTTTTAGTAGTAATGAGGCAAAATTGAATGATCCTCTATTTAGAAATGAATTTGAGGGGCTATTTATATCCATATATTGACACTAAACCCTCCTAAGAATTTACCTGACATAGTCAACCTAGTTGAAATTGTTAGGTGAGAAATAGAGCTATGAGGTCTTGAACTATGTCAACTTGGGCTGAAAAAGTTTTGTAACATGCATTAGATCTTAAAATGGGGTTGACCTGATCAACATAGTAGGAAAAATAGTAAAAATGGGTTTTTTCTTAGATAAGGGCTATCTTGGGTGGTGAGATATTTAGGCAAGTATATAAGTAGGGTTTTAATGTTTAGATAATATGATAAGAGTATATTTTTTTGGTTTTATGTGGTGGTATAGGGGATAATAATCCTAAGAAGCAACTAATATCTACCAACCCCTTTCCTGGTACATCCTCTAAGGTTGCACTCAAAGAGATTGAGATTCAACATGTTCTTGCAAGAGAGAAAGCATCAGTAATTGATAATTTTTTAAAATAGTATGTCTACAGAGTGTACATGAACACACTTCCAATTGAGACTTGCTTTGGATGTCGATATCATAGAGATATGTTATAAGCCTCTACACTGGGAACTCCATGAGTAAGAATGCCCCCTAGGTGTTGGTTAGAAACATAGTTAGGAATAAATTTAATGACTTATTATTGTGATAGAAGTGTGTAGGCTTGTTGTTGTCAAAGTTTATAAGCCATTAGTAAAATGGAAACAAAAGAATAATGAACCTATTTAAGAGGGATATAGTTTATCCCTTGATTTAGAGACAGTTATTTTCTCTCCAAATCACAAATGTGACCCACCAAGGTGGAGAAGAGTTCATTTAAGGTGGAAGTGGTATTGAGTATAAGAACCTCCTTTGTGAAAGGTTTAGTAGGGTGTGGTTGGTAACCAGGATGAAATTAGCTTATGGTAGAAGCTTTAGAAGAAGCTATCAAATCTTGTTTTGGTGGGTTGGATATGTTTTTGTTGTTTTTAGAGGGGTGTGAGGTTGTGTTCATTCTACTCACTTCATCTTCTAGATAATGGATTGTCTTAATGTATTGGTCATATCTAGTAGAGCTTTCCATGTCTGGGTTTTCAAAACTAATTAGAGGCCTAGTTTCCATGTGAGGATTACCTCTGCTCCCAAAATTAATATTTATATTCTTATAATTAGGATGGTTATTGATAGTTTCTAGTGGATCTCACATTTTTTGAATTGGTATCTTAGCCCTAGTTTGTGAAATAGGATTTCAATAGTCTTAGAACTAATATTCTATGTTTTGGTTGGAAGTGTTATTATTATATATAAATAAATAATTCTCACCAAAAAAAAATTGACTTCTCTTATAGCCTTCTAGGCCAATAAATCCTCCTCAATTAAGTCCAAACATATTCATGGGGTATAGAAATACCAGCATAAAAATGGAATGAATGAAATGGAGAAGAAAAGATAATGAAGATAATAAAAGGGAAACAAAAGGATAAGTCTTTCACATTAGGTTCACCAATGCATATACACATAAAACATAACATGGTAATATGTGCACTTGACTTCTTGAGGTTTAGTCGAGACAACCACCATAATGGATATATAGAAGGGTGAATCTTTGGATTGGGTTAGTTAAGTTGAGGAATGGGATTTTGGATGGCAGGTGCTAAGAGATACTCATGATGGTACCAGAGGAGCTATGTCATGTCATGATTTTTATTGAGGGTGTTTAATTGGGAAGATATGGATTTATAAGGTCCCTATATATTGGTGAAAATAAGATATTGAATTTCTTGATCAATGTTAAGAATGATAAAATGGGTGTATTTAGGTTGGATGATTCTAGGGATTTAATTGATTCTGTAAAGTTAGATATGCCTAGTCAATGTCAAATATGAAGTGAATGAAAATATGATGAGGCTAGTCAAGAGGAAAAAATAAAAGGAAAGGTAAATGGTTGAGCTTGGATGACATTGTATTGACAACCTTGTAGATGATGGGGAATGACTATAGGAGGCTCAATAATCTATTCTTACTCATCAATAGTGTTAATAAAATTAACGATAAGGTGCATAACTAGGCTAGAATAGAATAATTATAATCTTAATTCCACATTAATGTCATTTTGTATGTTAATAATAGTAAAATGGTCTTTGAACCTATAGAAAAGACCTATCCTACTAAGGTAAAGATGTTATGGGAGTATCATGAAAGAGGAAAACAAAGATGTTGTAAGTGTATGAAGTGGATGAGCTTGTATGGATAATGTTTTTGAATTGACATAATTATTTTTTAAATTTGTATCAATTTTTAGTGTTCATGTTCATTTTGACAAGGTTTTTTCTATATGTTTTTAGTTTCTTTGACAATGTTTGGAAAATTGAAATGAATTAATCTACTTGCTGAAAATAGAATGTTGAAAGCAATAAAGTAAAGAATACTGAAAGAAAATGAAAATAAAATGTTTTTTTTAACTATTTTTTAATATTTTAGATGTAAACCTAAAATTTAAATTCTAAATTAACTATGTTTTTTCAATATTTTGGATGCATGCAAACCTCAAACTAAAATTATCAAGGAAATATGCAAGTGTTGATTTTTCTTAGTTTTTCCTAGCTTACAAGATGATTTATCTCATGAAATATAAATAATTTAAATTTATTTTTTTGTATTTTCTTATACAAATGGTATTAAATGCTAATATACAAATTTTCCTTCTTAATATTCAAATATTAAATCAATAATTAAAATCCTAGCAAGCACACTTACTAAAGATTCAGAAAATTGACTTCACTTAATCTAGAAATTGGTTTTGAAAGCTTTAAGTGTTTATGAATGAAGTAAAATTATTTAAGGATGAAAATATGTAATTCTAGTTTTCTATTTTTATGATTTTAATAACCTAAAAAACATTCTTTCACTAATGAAATGAATGAATTCTAAGTCTAACATGCAAGATTTGGTTATCTAGGTTTTTATGTGTGTGTGATTGAGAGTTATTTGTGTGTAAAAAACTTGTCTAAAATTGAAAGTAAGATATTATAGTTAATTTTAATTATGGTTTTTGTTTGATTAATATACCCTATGTGATATGCAACACTACATTCTTTCAAGGAACTAACATGCAATTGTAAAATAATAAATTTGAACTATTTTGTGCAAGAGAGGAGTAAGCACCCTAATTTGGTCAAGGAACTACAAGTACTATATATTTTGTTGCTATTTCACATGAAGGTATTATTTATGAATAAATTCCTTGTTTACATGTTTATTTTGAGTATTTTTATCTTTCTTATGTCTTATTTTCCCTATTTGTTGCACCCCTAGTAGTCTTAAGTCACCTCCTCTCAGTCATAGGGACCCCTAGCCTATATTGCTTATTCTTATCTCTATTTTTAGGCCTTATAACAATAGCTTCATGTGGAACTAGTTTCCAATAATGGATCTAGTGTTTGACGTTCATTTTCTCTCATGCTTGGGTCTTAACCCTACCTTGAGCCTTCTCTTATGCCAGTGAACAAGGTCTTATATTAAAATTAAAGTTTAGCCTATATAAAGAGCCTCACAAGGAATTTTACATCTAGGACTTACTATTTTGGCACATAATTACACAAAATTAGTACATAGTACATCTCAGCACTCTACATACTACTTAGCTATCACATATAGACATTGCATGCTTAATCAAAGAGGGGCCTAATTGAAATTCATTCTAACATACTATGAAATTTGATTATGCACATTCCCTAAGGGAGAACTCTATGCGATATAAGACCCATAGCATTGGGGTTAATGTAGGTGGCATCTAGGATTATAGGGGTTCTACTCCACATAATCATAACATCTCATAACCTAGTTTTTTCCTTCCTTTTTACATTTGATCTGGTTGATGTTTCATGTGTATAGGTATTCATTAAGGTTTTGGAAGAGATTCAATTAAAATAATGACACAAGTGAGCTCTTGGATGATCAAAAACCACCTATAAGACCCCCTAGAACCTCTTGTAACTTCCCTAAAATTTCCAAATAATTCCTATAGAAGGGACACTAGTGTCATAATTGGAAACTATCACCACATGGCGTAATTATCCTGATAACAGTATTACTATCTACAACTAGATTTCAAATATAGTCATAGAATAAAAGGTATCTCCCTATTTCTCTAGCCTATTTCAACTCTGTCATCTGCATAAAGACATATTCTATTCTATATATGTACTCTTTCTCTCTATGTTTACTATTTTTAGTAAGGTCTGTTAAATCAATTATTTCTAATTTTTATTCCAGATTATTTTTATACTCAACCCTTTAACAACATAGTATTTACACTCACTAAGTCCTAAAAGGTTAAAACATTTGGTGAACCCAACTTATTTTGAATATTTCTTAAAATCCAATTTTTGCCTAGGATTTACCTTCTTATAATTGGTCAACAAATTGGTGACTCATAGGGGTAGTATGCCTACTATACTATCTAAACGAGTAGATTTTTTAGTCCATTGGGCTTATAGAGTCATCTAAATACTAAGATAAACAATATAATTTGACCATTGACTCAAACCTTTGATCAACAAGACAACTAGTTGCTACCTCAACCACATAAAGGGAAATAACAACGCATGCAAAGACCAAAGCAAACACACTTGTGATACTAAGCACTTAGGGGAAGCAAGGCACAACTAAAAGCAAACTAATATGTACACCTAACTTGATATGTTTTTTCTCCTCCTAGATCAAAGGGGAATCTTCTTATATCTCCTTCATGACAAGCAACCTCATGGTGATAACCAATTTAATTTGTTGAATTAGGAGCTTGGTGACTCATACTTTTTGATTTCCATCTTTATTGGCATGTGTCCAAATGGATTAGATCCAAACATGTCTTCAACATTCATTTAATCATCTTTCTCCTTGAAACATGTTTCATGTTGGTCCTTCATGTTCTTATAGTCCATAAATGCATCAAATTCCATAATCTCATCATTATAAGGCTCATTTTATTCATATAATTCTTAATATGTATCTTGTACCAACACATCTTTCTCTATTTCTTCAATAAGTTTATAAAATTGATCCCTATCCTGTTCATGATCCTCTTGAATAAGGGTAGCTAGTATGATGTTTGAATTGAGACAAAATTCCTCTAATTCATCCCAAAAATCATCACTCTCTTTTTCTAAATCTCCCTCTTCAATGCCTCTATCACACCAACCTGATTCCTCTCCTTCTTGCTCAAAAACAAGGGTCTCTAACTTCTCAACAACATGCTTTTAAACTTTATCCAACTCATGTCTCATGGCTTGGGTCATTATCCTCATCAAAGAAAGAGGAAAATCCATCAAACAAAGGGGAAGAGAGATCACCATGCTTACATTCTCCATCATCCATCATTGGCATTTTCAGTTTGTTAATATCATCTTCATATTCTTGGAACATTTACATGTAGGTCTGTCCTATGTCTTCTCCTTGAACCATAACACCTTCAAGAGTGATTTATTCATCTTGTGTTACAAGTTGATCATCATCATCTTTCATTAATCATGATAATTCATCAATCCATTCAAGGTCTATTTCTTCTTGTCTTACAGCTTAAGTGTCTTCTTCTCCCAAAACCTCTATTTGTTGCTCCATGTCATCAGCTCCTTCCCCAAGCTCAAAAATTGATCTATTAGGGTGAAGAGGTGTGCCAATGATAATCTCTTCATCATATTTGCTTGAGGTATCATATTCAATATGTTCAAGGAACTCATCTATGATATCATCATCCTCCAACTCTTGAAGAGTCTTAGGAACAATCAGTTGATTCTCTAGTTTTGAAGGCAATAGAGAAGAAGTACTAAATGGCAATTCTTCAAGTACCTTGTCAAACTTTGGTATGTCTTGTAATTTATGAGATCTAGCATGAAGGGTAGATGCATAATTGTAACAACCTATAGGACCTTTTTAATTTCTCCCAACACAATCCTCCTTTTTCATAATTTGCCTAGGCATAGGACCTTCTTTCCTCTCAAGGTTAGGCATGACATATTTAGGTTCTTGGTCCAATATGGACTGCAATATGAATCTATGGTGGGCTCTTGAGTAGGCTTAGTAAGATTGAGAGGAGACTTAGGAGTAGAAGAATGAGAATGATCAATATTTGGTTTTCTTGGAGGGAAAAACTAAAAATGAAACTTGTTACTTGGCTTTGACTTAATTTGACCTTTCCAACCAAGCTTAAACTTGATGATAAATTGAGACATATCATTAGACACTCTTCTCTCAATCTTAGCCATGAATTAATTATCTGATAATAGAGGAAAGTATGGTTGCACATTTTTAACTATTATATCTTGTGGGATTCTAAAATTAGGATAAACAAGAAAATCAAAAGACACCTTTATGTTTCTTGCAATGCTAAGAGTGTTTACATATTTTCCTTATAATTTTAATTCAACTCTAGGATCAAACTCATACTACAGGTTCAACTCATTATCTATTTCCTTAGGAATAAAATAATGACTTACAACAATACTAAAGGCACAATTATGAATCAATATGTTATCAATGATCATGGTATAAATGAAAGGAGAAGGAAAAACTTCTTTGACTTATTGAGGAACATGATATTGATGTTGAATTACTTTCTATTATTTCAAAATTTATTTCAACTCCCTCAATTCACTTTTCAAACCATCCAAATATAGGTTTGACTCATTCTCATCTTGTTCAAACTGATCATTAGGAATAGCATATTGGTAATAGGAGTGAGATGATGTTGAAGGAGGGTAGAAAGGTTGATATGAACCTTCATGAAGTGTAGTCTCTTGAGGAAGCTTATGGAGAAGCCATTAACACCATAATTAGGATCATCTTGATAGGGAGGTACATGTTGATTGGAAGATGAAGTGTACATACCAAAATTGATGTTTTGAAGCACTAGGACTACTTACACCAGTTGAAATCATTTGGAGTCACCATTGGTGCTTTGATTTCCTTTAGAGGCTAATGAGTTGAAGGATAGCACCAAGAATTCCTTCACTTAAATTCAATTGTCCCACTAAGTGTACTCAAACTATTATCTCCAAATATTGCACCATAGAAGAGATTATTCAAGCCTCTTCAAGATTTGGCTAACATGGGAATACTTCCAGGTGTGTGGGGCACCTATAGTGGAAGTAGACCTCTAGAATTGAAAGGGATAGCTCCCTAGATATGAATTTATGTGCTTATGCTACTAAAATTTCCTATTATGGGTGAAAATGGAGAGAGATAAATAAATCAAACCTAAACTAGGAGGTGATACACCAAGAGTTGCTTCCATACATACACTTGGAATTTACATAATGAACCAAGACAACCAAACTAGCCTCAACACCATTAATGGAGCTCCCTAGAATTAGTGTTTCTCATTAAGGGAAATAAGAACTCAAAAAATGAAGGAAAGTGGAGGGAAGGTCAGATATAACACTACCAAATGCATACACACTTCAAGAGTCTATTACAACAGCATACACTTCATGAAACCTATTAGGAGAGAAGTCATTTGCAGCAACACATTCAAGGATTATATGAAAATAAGATAAACTAAATATATACTTGACATTCAAGATGGATCACTTGAACACATAGTAAAAATTGGATTAGAGTATAACCAACTTGTTTCTCATTAGCTTAAGTACAAATTAAGGTACACTTTTAGTAGGGTTTCACCATACCAAGAGTTGAAATCCCCTTCAATAGCCAAAATGGCTCATACTTATATAGATTTGAAGAAGAGAGAGAAGAAATAAGTTAAGAGGTATAATTACAAGTGTCTAAAGGTGATAATTAGTTATAATACATGTGGATGCAGTGGAAAATGAGTCATGAAATTGATTTACACATCATCTCATCCCAAATCAGCCTCTTCTCCAAGTGTGGCATAGAAAATATTCTCAATCATTCTCTCTTGAAAACTAACTTCATCATAGGCTTAATTTTGAGCATTCAAAAGAAAGTTAGGATAAATGTCTCATGTGTGATGAGGAGAGGGAGTTACAAAGAATCCTTCACCTAAATTGGGAGTTTTCTTGATCATGACATTCTCTTACAAAATCTCAATCATCACCTATCATCAAGATCACTCTCCAATAGGAATTCCTTGACACTTGGAACTATAATATTTGAATTTTGTGAGGCATGTGAAATTAAATAATCTCTATTTATGGAGCCCATGATTAAACTGATAGAGTTCATAGTTTAATTTTAGGAGTCTGAAGCTGGATTGATAGAGTCCATAGTTTTTTTATGGCTTTAACATCTCTATGTAACCCTTCTTGGTTAGAGCATACTGATTAATTGGAAAGATTATAGGTTGATTTTTCATGCTCAATTGGATGTGTATCATCTATGAAAACCTCCATTTTATCTCATTTAACCAATGGTCCATGATTTGACCCATTTATTCTTCAAACTATCTCCTTGGTCATGAAAAATCACCCCTACTCTGATACAAAATAGGAGTGTTTTCCCCTTCCTCTTCTTTGAAACCAATCATTATATGTGATTAAATAACTCCCAAGGGTGTTCTATACCAAAAATTATCCTTCAACTCCAAGTTTTAGACCTCCCTCTAACACCATTTCTAAGGTAGACTATGGAGTGCAAGACTGTGTGTAGGGGTGTTATGATGATAGTGTTTCTTGCATGTTCTAGATTCCTTCCTTGGTGGTAATGACCCTTTATTGTGCCCCTATTTTTAAAACATCATGGTTTTAATTAATTTCAATCATTCATACCCTATCTCACTATAACCTTTCCACCATACAACCTAAACCTGCAAGATGAGCTCTCCTTTAGGTGTCTAACAATGTTTCTCATTTAGAGACCCCTATTATAGGTGAATTTGGAAATATTTGGGCCTATGGATGGTGTACATAGGTTTTTAATGAATTAATTAAGGTTATATTTCATTCATATAGGCCAAACTCTACCCATATAGTCTTTTTGATGTAAAGGAGACCCTACATGTCACTCACTACCCATATACCCTGTTTGACTATGTTTGGAGGTTTTTCACTAAAAAATAGGGCTTGAAAAATGTATTAAATCATGTTGATATTCCTTTGAGATAATCCCTCACTTTTTCCAAGTCAAAATTCACTAACATAGTCCCATTTGTCACAAGGAAAACCTATTTTCGACTCACTACTTATCTCAGTCTGTACAGGCATGTAGGTGTGTCTGGGATTATTTGAAACTTGTTTGAGAATGTTTTGATTATTATTGAATGTTTTAAAGTCACAAAAAATCCTATCCTCTTTTTAATTTCATAACAAATATCAAACTTAGCTCTTTATTTCATAGCTCAACCTTCAAATAAACTCCTTAACAAGACTGTGTTTCACTTCATAGGCCTGCGTACAGACCAGGGGAAGTGCTTAGAGGTCAAAACCATGTTCTAACCTTGTTAAAGTGATATTTAGTCATTGAATGTATGTTTGGGTTACTTGGAGTCATTTGAGCATAATGCCTAGTTATTTTATGCCTAATTACTTGAAGAAGGTCTCTTTTAGTAAGTTTTTTGTAGATCTCATTGAAGCTTCTCAGAGCTTTTTTTACCATTTTCAAGGTGCTCAAGCTCCAACTTATACTAATCTCCTTGACCCCATGCTTTTCAAATTCATTTTATATACTAGAGGTAACAAATTTCACCCAATTGTGTGATTCAAAACCTTGTCAAATGAGTAATATGCCATTTTGGAAAATCTCCCTTCCCTTTGTTCTATCCATTTAAGGAAAAGGGTCCCTATATCAGACTTCTCTTAGCAAGGTCTTCCCAACACCATGATTGACTCTTAATGGATCTTAATCATGTTATTTATTCTATCAACTCACTTCTTAACCTCATTAGGGCTTAAATCTATAGAATACCTCCATTCACAGCCTTGTAGCTCTACAAATGACACCTGAAGATGTACATTTGACTGTATGCGAGGCAATGAGGTTAATTCATCACTAAAACAAACCTAGGAGAAGCTCTCTTAGGTTTATTTATGAATATTGAACCAAGATAAGCAATTTGGGCACAAGGACATCCTCTTAAGCATTAGCATGATGTCATCAGGACTATAAGTGGGTCTCTTGAATTGTATATGAAAATAGAGACATAAAAGAGCATGAGTTTGTAAAGGTAAGGTTCTCTAAACACCTCAAAATTTAATTCCAAACCTTAAATTTATATAACCTCATCAAGAATATTTTTAAATCAACACAAAACCCTCTCTCCAACATAGAAAACCTCTATTCAAGACCCCTGAGGTGACTACAAGTGTGAAGGACTAGTTTGGGAGAATATATAAGCCTAGAAGAGGATTTCCTAAGACATTAAGCTTTTCAAAAAAATAATAAGCATGGGGATGTCTTTAAAAACATGTATAAACACTTGAAACACACCAACCCATCAGACTAAATCAAGAAAATTTGAGACAAGCTCAAATAGTGACCCCCTCATGGTTGTAAGCCCCTAAAAAGCTACTTCGAGTGTTAGCCATTGTTCATAAAGGAGGAGGAACCAAATTTCAAGTTCTTGTTATTAAATTAAGTGTGCTTAGATTAAAATCCACCCTTAGAAGAACTCCTCACAACTCTACCTATACCATCCATACCAAGTACTTGAAGTTGACCCTTCTTTGTTTGCCAAGAGAAAATAGGGGAAATTTTTTTCATCTTCCTTGAAAAAAAAATGTAAATAGGTGTGGGGAGGTGAAGAGTCACATTTTCCAAGTGGCACACTTCTCAAGGAAGCCATGCAAGTGCCCATTTCTCTCTCTTTAGCCAAGAAAACTACCTTTTGTTTGAACAACCTATACTTTTTAGTTAATAACAGTTATTACATACCTCCTAGGACACATGGTACATTATAAAACTCTTTTACACTTGTACATTTCCCAAGAAACCTATACAAATCATTAAATGCACCATTTTGACCCCTTAAAAGACTTATAATTATAAATAGACCTAGAGAACACTCAACCAAAGCTAGTAAACTATAAATTGACACTAATTGACCTATGAAATACCTTATGACAACATATTATACCCCATTATATGCCTAAAATTGAAGTTTTTACTAGGGGTGCCCTATTTTGACCTAAAAGTCAAAATTGGTCAACAAGGGCTTAAAATCTATTTGGATCTAAATGAATGGCTAATTGGGAGGTAGAATTAGTGTTAATTGATCAAAATGTGGTTGGGACTCCATCAAAAATTAGTTGTACCTCATTTATTGATTTTTGTATGCTCGCTTCCCTCTCTTTCTTCCCCTTTTCTTATATATCTCCCATTTCTCCCCAAATAAAGAGACTCTTATGATTTTGGCTTGCTTAGGCTATGCCAAGATTTGTACTATAGCACCTATTTGATGTAATAGAAGACTAAATTCCTCCATTCTCAAGTTGAATTGAAGTGTGTTCTATAAATTCATTGATGTGGTTAAGTGAATGTATTTTTTCCATTGCCTTTGTCTAAGTTTTTTCATCTTCATGAAGTGCTTTATATCTTTCATAGGTTATTCTAAGTGCCATAGATAGTTTATTGATTGGTTTAGAAGTGTAAAACTACCCTCCCATGCTAGGTTGATAGCTAATTAGTGCCTTTTTTTGAAATACTTATGTGTAATTTGATCAAAGAATGAGTGAAGTGATATTTATAGGTCTATAAGTGTATGATAGTGTGTGTTATGTATAATTGTAAGCATTTAAAACATTAGTGCATCACTTTATTAGCTCTTTTAGTTACCTTATATACCTTTTCTATCCCTTTTACCAATAGTAGCATTAGTTTAGGTGATCTACCAATAGCAATCCATACTTATCCAGAGGTTTAACCCCACTACAAGATACCCACAACCTGGGGTTGTTCCCGTTTTGTGGCTTAGTTGGAGAGAGCCTAAATAACCCTCTCCAAGGGTGAAAATTAAGACCACAAAAAATTTTTGCATGCCCAATGGGACTACTACATTATTCACTGAGTGAAGAGTTCTAGTGTTCTCTTCATCCAATCAACCTTTAGAGGCATGTGTGTAAACACCAATGGTGACTCCAAGTATTTATCAACTAGTATAAGTATCCAAAGTGCCTAATCATTATTATTTAGTATGTATCATCACCCATTTGATAAAAATGAATGTTGTTTCATTCCTTATCCTTCATATTAGATTATAAATGTTTATGACTTCACCCCAAGTGGCTCTCAAGATTCAGCATGTCAGCCTTGTCAAAGTTTTTCTCTCTCTAGTCAACTAGAAACGAGTCTTAGGGAGATAAAACTTGATTTTTAAATAGAATGGAGAGATATTGATAGGGTGGAAGAGTGTTATAGGTAGAAAAAATATTGGATACTAAGCTTTTGTTCAGGATCAAGAGTTGAAGTTTCAAGAAGAGTGCTTAGTTAAGCAAGACCAAGCTAGGAAAGAAAATGACTATCATTTGTTCTTAAGAATGAAATCAGCCAACCCTAGAGCCTAATCACTCTCTCCTACTCTTTTTTATGCTCAAGCCTAGCCCCTTAGTCCACTTTGTCAACTCTCATCTTTATTAACAGCCAAGAAAATCATTAAAGACTATTCAGCTAAAGAGCATGAAGCCATCCCATCATGAATCTTCTCCTATGCCAATGACCCTAACTATGTCATACCCTCTCTTGTGAAACCACCCTCTCCTATACTCATTTAGGAATAGGAGAATTTTCTTACATCTTAAACATTTCCCTCATGAGAATTATTTAAGGAAGGTATAAATAAGGACGAGTTAGGGGATGAAGAGAATAAAGAAGAGGTGTTAGCTCAACTCAAAGAGCTCACCATATAAAATTACCATGACTCATTCTCCCTCCCTCAAGAACCACCAACGAGAACATTTAAGGTCTATAGTTGGAAGGATACTCTCTTAAGTTGCAAGCAAGGTGAACTTATTCACCCTCCCACCATTTCCCCCTTGGAGAAAGAACCTATTTTACAAAGGATATAGGAGTTTACAACAAAATGTGAGCCACAAGAGGACAATACAAGTGTGTATGAGGAAGAGATCATGATTGGTAGTCCACTCCATTTTAAGGAGGAAAAATTAGGTTTGGAAAATCCTTCTCTGCATGGATTTGACACTAATAAATTAGGGCATGAAGAGGACAATCCTCAAGTTGAACATGCAAGAGAACCTAAATACACTACTGACTATCTATTCTACATAAACAAAAAAGGAGATAAAAACTAGATACCATAGGTTGGTTCATTTTAGGATGAGGTGTCAAATGAAGATAGCCCTAATATGTTGGAGCTAGAATAATGTGAATCAAATAAGTGTGATGTTTTGGACCTTGGATGGTTAAATCAACCCTCATTTACAGTTGAGTAACAAGATGAAAATTTGAGTGAGGTTAATGAATGAGACATCTTAAGTCCTACAATTTGAGAAGCATACCAGTGAAGAGCCTTAAAATAATGATGATTTAGGCCATGCTTTAAATGATGAGCCTCTCTTATATAGAGAGAAACAATACCAATATTGCTACTATAGATTAGAGTCTTGGTGAAGTTAGGACTAACCCTGTTACAAGTGACCCAAAGGAAGCTAAATTTTGGGATGAATCAGAAATCTTTTGCCTAAACCTGGATAGTCAACCTTCAGGTTCAAAAGAGCCATCAAGTAAGGAGATTGTAAGTGCTCCTATAGTCCAAAATGAATTAATCCTTGAAGTCTTAAACCAATATGTCTACATTGGAGACATGTTTATCCCATTTCATACATTTGGGAACAAGCCAAAAAAGTTAGTAATTAGGCATCTTAGTTTACCTAAAATGAGCTCTCAAAAGCCAAGGTATTTTCCATCTTAGTCCATTATGAGTGATGCCAACATTTTCCCATTTGATCCAGAAGTAAGGTAATTTCAATTTTCATCCTTGTATATATTAGAGTAGTTTTTATGTTTTCCTCTAAGTTCCTTGTGCACATTTTTTTCAGTTGTGTGTTTCCCTTTCCATAAGTAATGATAGAGGCAATGTAATTGGTAGAGGTCTAACCTAAATACCCTCAAGCTCTGGTAGCCTTTATTGGCTCTCTCAAAATTTCCAACCTTGTCACCTTCAAGGATTTGGAAATACCTTATATCCATCTAGATGACCAAGATCCCCCTGTCTTTATTACTACTTACATCAACCAAACCCACATCAAATAGGTAATGATTGATGGCAAAGCTAGTATTAATATCATCTCCTCCCATGCCTATAACCAACTCAACCTTCTAGATAATGTCATGTTTGTAAATTTGACCATCCTTAGATCCTTTAATGACACCATGATCACTACTCTGGTAACTATTTTCCTCCATATCTATATAGGGCCTCACATGCTCCCCAAACTCTTATATGTAGTGAAAGGTGAATTTCAATACAATGTTTTGCTAGGATGACCTTGGATCTATTACATGGGTTGCATCTCATCTACCCTTAATTGTATTAAATTTGAGCATGAGGTCTAGTTCATCACCATCCAAGATGACCCAAGTCCCTTCTTGACATGCAACATGACATATCAACCTAATGATGTCTTGTTACCCCTGTCTAGCACACCCTCCTTAACCATGGACAAAACCTATACCATGAAATAGGAATCCCTACCTCCCTCTACCGAGGGCATATACACTAGCTCATTCATCCCCTCTAATAAAATCCTCATCTTATACCCTTTGTAATCAATATCTAGATTTGCACATGGGCAATCAATCAAGTTAATAAGTCAATCAGATTTGCAGTGCATGTTTAATCTTGCAATTAAAGATCAATGATGAGATTGAGTTCAAAAGGTTAGTATATCTTGAGATTGAACATGTTGATGACAAATGTCATGATCATGGTGACTTATCAAATCAATGATGCATGTTTGATCAAACAAAAAGAAGATCAATGGTACACATTCAATTGAGTAGAGAAGATCGATGGCAAACACAAGGTCAAGAAATTAATGAAACTAGATTAAACATGAGGCTACCATGTGGTGTAAGTATGTTAACTAAATAGAGACTAAAAATAGAGTCTATAAGATTCATGTGAGACTAATAAGTGTCACATTTTTGAAAGCTGAGACAAAGATCAATGTAGGGTTTCCAAGTGGCATGATCTAGAAATTAGATCATAGATCAATGGCAACAATGAAGGTCAAAGTTATAAGGCTAATGAGGAGATCGATGGATAAAATTTTATCTAATTCCTAGATTACATAAGATGAGGAAATGTGTCCAAGTTTACAGTGGTCATATGTTTTAAATAAATAGTAGCATGGTGAGGGGAGAACACATAGGTAGACATGTTGGATAAAACTATTTTGTCACCCATGTAGGCAAATGTATAAATGCAAGATTTAATATGATTTGGGTTACTAGAATAGACACTATAGAATTGTAGATCGCCATTAAAGCTCAGATAAGACCTCTCAAAAAAATTTAGATGTAGTTTTTACATCTTATTCATGATCAAGAAACCCTAGCCTATAGATCTTCATTGTAATTATGGATCTATTAAAACCAATAAAGGGATTGGTTTTCATCTACAATGGGCCTATGTTCAAGGTTTTGAATAAAGGAAGAATGGTGATTATGAAATGAATTTCAGAAGAGACACTAGTGAATGAGTTTAAGTGACTATTTAATAATGTAAATGACATACCAAGATAAAGCATGGTACTACAAGATCATTAAGAAGATGGAGAAGTTTGGTAATTGGGGAGTGTAGGCAGATCATGCAATACATTTTTAGGGTCTTTAGGGACTTTTTCCTTTTAAGTTAATTATGACTCATCATCCTCAGTAAGTTCTTGTCTTTTAGTGTGTTTCTAAGTGAATCAAAGGGCTTGAAATGTATTTGGAGCTAAATGAATGGCTAATTGGGAGGCAAAATTAGTGTTAGTTAATAAAAATGTGGTTGTGACTCCATCAAAAAGTGATTGGATCTCATTTATTGATTTTTTCATGCTCACTCCCCTCTCTCTTCCCCCTTTCTTATATATCTCCCATTTCTCCCCAAATAAAGAGACTCTTATGCTTTTGGATTGCCTAGGCTATGCCAAGATTTATACTGTAGCACCTATTTGATGTAATAGAAGACTAAATTCCTCATTATCAAGCTGAATTGAAGTGTGTTCTATGAATTCATTGATGTGGTTAAGTGAATATATGTCCTTTTCCCTTATCTAAGTTTTCTTATCTTCATGAAGTGCTTTGTAGCTTTCATACGTCATTCTAAGTGTCATAGATAGTTTATTGATTGGTTTGTAAGTGTACAACTTCCTTCCCATGCTAGGTTGATAGCTAATTAGTGTTTTTTTGTGAAATACTTATGTGTAAGCTAATCAAAGAGTGAGTGAAGTGATATTTTTAAGCATGTAAGTGTTTGATAGTGTGTGTTATGTATAATTTTAAGCACCCAAAAAATTGGGGCATCACCTTTTTATCTCTCTTAGTTACCATATACCCCTTGTATATCCCTTTTCTTAGTAGTATCATTAGTTTAGGTGATCTACCAAGAGGAATTTAGCCTTCTTCGAAGGTTCAATCCCACTATAGGATTCTCACAAATAGGGTTGTTCCCATTTTTTGGCTTAGTTGGAGAGATCCTACACAACCCTCTCCAAGGGTGAGAATTAGGACCACAACAACAACCTAAACAAGAGTGATAGATCATTTCCTTCTAACTAGGTCCCAACTATCACACCTCCAAAGGTTATAGAGAGAAAACCAACCATCCCTAAAAAATGTTCCCAATGCAATATACCAATGGCTAAGATAAATAAAAATATTCAAAATTTAAATGGAACCTGTGATGATGATAATATACCTTCACAAGAGTTAATTTCCTTTATGCATGTTGTGGGTGCTTTACAACAACAAGTACACCATTTCACATTGGAAAGTAAAGCATACCACTTGTGGGTGGATTCCAATCCCATCCATGATAATCCCATCTCATGTAGAATTTTCAATACAACATTACCATCAAAACTATAGATACTATATTTACCAAATTTTGATGGACATGGAGATCCATACTTGCATCTTGAAACTTACAGGAAAGCTATGGCACATGTTACTAGCAATTTGACTCTTTTACAACTATTTCCGAAGAATCTAGAGGGTCAAACAATAGAGTGATTTCATAATTCACTCCCTAGTGGTTCATTACACAAATAGGATGAGTTAGAATAAGTCCTCATGCATTAAATTCAAAACAAGAGACCTTAGGTTATATATGAGAGGTTACCTTCACTACACTAGGTCCAATTAGAAATAATAAATGAATACATTCTAAGATTCAAAACATGTATGCATAAATTTATCTACCATCCAATAGATTTATAGGTATAGTAAATTTTTTATAGAAGCCTCATTCTCCTTATTTTAGAGAAATTGTTATATGAGACATCATAATCATTCAAACATTTATGTACTTAACTCTAGGATTAGAAAAAAAGTTGGGATTATTGGTTACACATTCATAGATAAATTTGGATGTAGGATTATCAAATCCCTAATGATATAACATGGTATAAGAACCTAATCCACTTCCAATTAAGAAACTAATAGAATAGAAATAACCAATAAAGATACTCAAAAAGGGCAAAGATCCACTTCATAGAGCACCTCCTATAGTGAGCAGATCACAAGACACACACAAAGGGGTTATACAATTTTAAAATAGAGATAGGCCTCATGACATCTCACTTACATTATTAGATAAGGAGATTTCACACTTCCTCCTACTAATCATCATCCAGCACACTGTTTGCACAGGGTGAAAAATAAGCCATATTATAAATTTCATAGGGACATTTAGATGATCATTGTTATGCACTTCAAGCTCACATAGACTAGTATGTTAATCAATGTATTATAGCATTCACGTAGGGGTACTGATATCTTAGTCTTCACACTCTCCTAGATCACACTCTTCTACTTTATATTTGTCCCAGGATGTTCCCTTTGAGGAACCATTAGTTGTTCCTTGTATGATCCATGTGGTTTCTAGAACATCTATTTATGAATGATCTCGTGTAGCACATATTCAATAGAGATGGCATCCAATTCATAGAGATTATAACACAACATCATTCTAAACACCTATCAATAAATTTGGCAACAACTACAGAGATCAAAGCACAACATCAATTTGAACACCTATCAAGATATTTAGAAACAAATATAGAGATTAGAGCACAACATTAGTTTGAACACCAATCAATATATTTGGAAACAACTATAGAGATTAGAATATAACCTTAGTTTGACCACTAATCAAGATATTTTCAAGATATCACAAACATCATAACATAGTCTAGTAGCTAATAAAGATATTTTCCAAGAATCACCGAGCTCATATTACAATTTTAGCACACTAACCAATCAATTTCTTTTCTATAGAGTCTACACACCTAGCCACTAGTAGTGTATCACTAGTAGTTTCAATTTTAGAGTCTACTTCTATATCAACATAACATGAGTAGTATGGTCATTGGTTCACCATGTGATTTGGGTTTAGATAGTACATACCATAGTCACATGATACACATCAAGATATCTTATTAAATACCTATAAAAATAATAAATAAAATTCCTATTCCATTACACATATATACCTAAACATTTGTAAATAAATAAATATTCCTTACCTCTACTTAGACAACTACCATATACCAATATCACCATTTAAAACAATCAAAATAATTACACACATATAAACATACATAATAGAACTAGATCTAAATACTAATATACATTGTGCCAATATAACAATGAACATCCATATATATAACTCAAAATATAGTTTTAATGCAAGCATAGTACATCACTCAATAATGTCGATATGGCCATAAGGATTATCCCTCTCACTCTCAAACATATACATGCTATAATTGGAGGCTCCACTCTACCTCTATGACCTCGATCGATGATTGGTCTACTCTCTCTCTTGTAATATATACCCATCTCAATTATACACTCTTCATGATCTCACTATAGATGTATGTAGTCATCCATTATTTAACTACTAGCCCCACCTAGAGCATCAAGTGAAGGTATGGTCCATCTATGTAATTTTATGTGTGTCTTGTCTCTATCCATAGCCACTCATCTATATGTTGTAGTAGTTATTGTATCTTGATCAAACTAATGGACATGAACATGAGCAACATTAGTGGCCTTCTCTACTAATCCATCTTCCACAACATCATCAAGTATATGTCATGTCAATATGTAGAGTGTAGACTCGATGTTAGTCTCCCAATACTCATCATAACCTAAACCATCACATAACCACATAATACATCAATTTTCTAACCAAGTAAACAAATACATAGAATGTAAAAACATACTATAAAAACTTACCATCGATAGCCCTAAGGGAATCCACATCTTCTATAACAATCTCACCTCTCATAAATAGAGGTACCCATCTAAAATCCCTCTACTAGGATGTTTAGACATCAATAACTCCTACATCATCTACATCTATTATGTCAATCATAGGATCTTGCTCTATCAAAATAATTAGGGATAATTCCATAACTAATGCCCTAGGCCTATTGCCTAGCCACATAGGATCCTGAGAACTCCTCAACCATACCACTAGTGCTAGGGGCACATATTAAATCATAATATACTATCATGTAACCTACTCATACTATAACCACTCATACACATTAATCCAAAGGTCATGTAACCAATAGCTCACTCAAATATATCTAAGTTGAGCACCATCTTCAGGCCATCCCTCATATCCCTTATAGGGCCTCCAAATAATGTCTCTGGTAGTCAAACTATCTATCACATTTTGACACTACATTGAGTTCTTCCCAGGCACATGAGTCATCCCAATACACCTCTCTAAAAATTAATATAAGTGGGTTTGATCATTTTTTAAAGGCAACACTAGCCTACTCACTACTATGTGATCATGCACCCAATAGTGTAATAGTGTAGATGATTTGATCCCTCTACCACACATCTCCTATGTAAAATGGTATAACTTTTGTTATATTTGGGTTAGCATTATCTAACTCCATGAATATTTAGTATCATACTCTTCTATATCCTACACTATCTCATACATCCTATAGGAGATCAATACCCCACTCACATATACAAACAAAAATGAAACTAATAAAGTAGCTAAGAACTCTTATAACTATATAACATCTATAATGATAATCAAGATTAATAGTATATCATTGTGGCTCCCTATATGATGAGTCCCTACAAACATAGAAGAGAAATACATAGAATCCTATTATATAGCATGATCACTTGTATCCTCATGTAATATGGATCTCTACCCAGAAATAGGTATTTGTAAGATCCTATACACATCATCTAGGTTAATGATCATCTCCCTAGTAGGTAACCAAAAAGTGTAGGTATTTTCATCCCATCTCTTGCATAGTATAGTCATCATGTGTTTATCCTAGGGCATCAAATCTAGGAATGTCATGTGAGTCAGACACACTCTCTCAAGTATGACCATCCTATTTCCTATTAGAGGTAGACCCTATAGGGTTTCCATCATTCAACCAATATGAAACTCTCTCATATGTGCATCAACCTACAAAATTATAACTAAATCTGACATTATTAATGTAAAATATAAAACTAATAGATAACAACATGCATCAAAAACTAGTTTTCAATAATAAGCATTACAAATCAGGCCTACTAGAAACTAGAGATTAATACAAGATAATAGGACTGGATAGTAGTGCCATATCCTAGACACTGGTGCTAAGTCATAGACAATAATACCCATATCAAAATAAAAGTGCCACTTTTTCAAAATAGGCCCTAAAATTATTAGATTTTTAATAAAAATAGTAAAAAATGCATTACAAATGACAATAGGAAAAATTATGGGCTCCTTACTAGGGTAACCTCCTCCCCAACCTAGATCCATGCTTCCACCTCCTCATATTGATTCAAAGTGGCTCCTCATCTCCTCGGTATATTCTCTATCTCAAACAAATAATTAATCTCAATCGAAATGCTTCAAATGAAATAATAAACTAATCAAATAACCTAATTAAGTCACATTTATCAAATGCCACCTTATTAAGGGGTAAGCACACTAACTTGGGGGACAAAAAAGGGCGTACCCATGCACATGATTTTTTTAAAATTTTAGAAATGTGAACTTTTATAGATAAATAGAGATGGCTACACTCAAAATTTTAAGATGGTATAAAAACATGAATTGTAGAATTTTGAGTCTAGTTTCCAAAAAACTAATTTTTTTTTAATGGTTAAGTATAAATAGATAAAACATCACAAATTTTAAGAGGACCTCCTATTTTTTAAGAAAATTTGAATTATACCATTCCGTGTGACCCACCATTTTTTTAGCATCATTAAATATTGTTAGAAACCTTTTGGTGAATATTTAGATTAGATATTCTAATGTGTTATGAAATTTTTTTAATATTTTTTTGTTGAATATGTTTTTTTATTAATTTTAGAATTAAGTATATCCTAAAAACTAAAAAAAATGGATAGCCATCTGTGCAACCCAACCTAACTACCTAAAAAAATGAAAATTGATTTTTTTTTAATGTGTAGAATTAGGGTTAGTTTGTTACCATATGATTTTTTTTGCATTTGAATCAATGAAAAACAAATTATGTAAACATGAATAGGCATGTATGGGTGAGGCATGTAGTGTCCTAAAAAATGTGTTGTTAGAAATAAATATAGTTTAAACCCTTAAAATATCCCAAAAATTATAAAAATCATACATTTATAAATAAGAAAATGTACTCATTGTAACGGTAATAATTTTTTTAATTTTGATGTTGAAATGCATAGTGTATTTGGTGATTCAAGTTGAAATTTGTTAGTTTTTCATAAACTCTTGGTCTCTACTATAGATTCACAGTCCCAAGCCTTTGGCTCAAAAATCCAAGCCATTTTTGAGTCTAAAAGTGATTTTTTAAATTCAAATTCAAATAATGTGTACGTGTTATAGAAAGCATTCACATTATATAGTGCACTATGCAATGCATACGTGTTATATATGCATACATGTTACTTTGTTATAAGTCCAAAACCAACTCCATGAGCACTTGGGACTTGCACGTGAAGCCAACTTTATCCATAATCTTATATTTACTTACATTTAATTTCTTATACTTTAAATTTATTTTAGTAAATATAATAAATTAGGGTCACTCAACATTTGATAGAGTTGGTCTCATAGTTACATGCCTTACAATGTGTAAAATAGTTTTTCAAAATCCAATCAAGTCACTACTTAGGTTCTTTTAGGGTCTAAGTATTAAACCTAGGGATTTTAGGACATAACTTTTAAAATTGATACCTATTTTTGGTAGACATATAGTCATTTTTTGGGTTTTTGTGCCTTCTAAATTTATTTTTGACATTTTTAAGAGTCTTAGGTTTAAAAAATTGAAGTTTTCAAACCACTCATTTTAAAATTGATGAAAAGTGGTCTGATTTGGGTAGCATAGGTCATATTGATGACCTACACACATCAAACAACCACTTTGTGTTAATTTCACTTGTGCATCATCCTTCCCTCATCCTTGATCACTTTCTACTCATACCTTATCACCCTTAATCACTCTCTCATAATTATTCATTATCCCTAATCACTCCCTCATTAACCCTCACTATCCCTAGTCATCTCTAATCACTCCCTCATGACTCTTAATTACTCCCTCATTGACCTTCACTATGCCTCATCATCCCTAATAACTCACTCCTTTTCCCTCCTCATCCCTCATCACTCCCATTTTATCCCTCACCATCCCTCATCATCTTTAATCACTCCCTGATTGGCTCTCACCTTCCCTCAATATCCCTAATCATTCCCTCATTGGCCTTTACCATCCCTAATCACCACTTTATCATCCCTAATCACTCCCTCCTCATCCCTCATCTTCTCTAATCACTCACTTATTGACCCTCACCATTCCTCATCATTTATAATCACTCCCTCATTTCCCCTCACCATCCCTCATGATACAGAGCCCTATTGCATATTATACTTGTCCAAGCTCTTTGCCAATATCCATGTAGGCAATTTTAGGGTCTATGTATTAAACATAGGGATTTCAAGACATAAATTTTGTAATTGACATCTATTTGTGGTAAACATATAGTCATTTCTTAAATTTTTTTGCCTTTTAAATTGATTCCTATCATTTAGACGAGTGTTAGGATTGTCAAAATTGAAGTTTTCAAACCACTCACTTTGAAATTGATACAAAGTGGTGTTATTGGGGTAGTATAGGTCACATTGATGACCTACACACATCAAACAACCACTTTACATGTTAATTTCACTTGATCATCCCCCCTTCCTCATCCTTGATCACTTCCTACTCATACCTCATCACCCCTAATCACTCTCTCATGAATATTTATTATCCCTAATCACTCCTTCATTGACCCTCACTATCCCTAGCCATTTCTAATCACTCCTTTATCATCCATAATCATTCCTCCATTGACCCTCACTATCCCTTATTATCCCTAATCACTCCCTCCCCATCCTTCATCATCCCTAATCACTCTTTCCTCATCCCTCATAATACCTAATTGTTTCCTCATCCCTCCTTATCCCTAATCACTCCATTGACCTTAGTTGTCTCTCATCATCTCTAATTACTTGTGATTATCATCATTAATTCATTAATTATCACTATCCATCATCATCCCTAATCACTCACTTATCATCCCTCATAATACCTAATCAATCTTTCTTCATCTCTCATCATCACTAATCACTCTCTCATTAACTCTCACCATCCCTCACCATTCTTAATCACTCCATCATTGACCCTCACCATCCCTTACCATCCCTAATCACTTCCTTATCATTTGGTGTAAATATATAACCTAAATATATATTTGATTCCAATCATATGTTATTTAATCTATTATAATAGAAATTAACACTTTTCTAGGACTTATTTTGTCAATACCCATTTGTGATAGTCAATTTTATTACTGAATCAATTGGATGATCTTCCAAATTTATATTCAAGTAACATAAATATTAACATAAAATAAAGTATAAATTTTAGTTTATTGAATGAATTCATTATATGAGTTATCCTAAAATGCATAATCAACTATTCAATCAATCTTTGTGTTGTTTTTAAGACTATATTACAAATTTCTAAAGGGTTAACATGAATATGATGATACCCAAACTTAAGATCAATTTTGGAAAAGACTTCTACACCATGGATATGGTAGAAAAATGTCATAATATTTAAATGAGGATAATATTTATTCATGTTAATCTTTTTAATATTTTTTTAATTGATTCATAAATTTGGCATAAACATAATTGGGTTTTTGCAAGGCAATGATTTGGGCATGATGTGTCCATTATCCATGATTTCATAGATCTACCACTTGATATATTCATTCTATAGAAATGATATGTTGTATAAAGAGGTTTTATGTAGAGGTAGTTAAGGGATAAAATCAATAGTATTATTTAGTGTATAGTATGTAAAAACTTATTTAGGTAACTGAAAGATATCCTTGTATTCATCTAGTTTATGGTTTAATTATTTCATCTTTGTTATTGTTGGATAAACCACACTATGATATTGTGACATAAGGATGTCATTAAACATTTACTTCTCACCATTAAGAGCATACTTCTTACTAGAACTGACAATATTCTTGAACTTCTTGGCACTAATGACTGAAAGCTTATGAATTGGCTATGATATATGGTATTTTAGATACAGACAATATATTAAAAAATTTCAAGGATTTAATTCATAGAATACATGTCAATGGTAAATACATGGTTGACCACATGTAAATCATCACACACCTATAATAGTGAGATGTCACAAAGGATTTCATCTTTAAAAAGTTTGATTTTGTACACCAATTGACACTACTAGGTGATCAATTTCTCAAGGCCTACACTAAACCATACACTAGCGTATGGTTATGGAGGATGTATAAATTTAAAGTTTAATTTTTGAAAATATGACTTAGGAGAAATAAAATTCTTTTAACTTCCATTAGAAATGATGAAGTGTATTGTCTCACCATTGATCTACATTTATTAATGAAATAATATTTTTAATTCATATAATTTCTTATTGGGATAAGTAGAGATATTTTTAGTACCGACCATATCATTGGGTTTATAATATATTATCTACTTAAATTTTTAGTGTTAGATAACTTGTACCCACTTCTCAAGATGTGCAAGTAGAGGCTCATAGTGTGACATTCTTTATTGGATTGAATATTGAAGTTATGAATTAAGCACCACTTTCCAATCTTGAATTACTTTTTCTAATCATTTGAAAATTATTTTCCACTCTTGATGAATCAATCAATATACATACAAATAGAAAGCCTTAAATATAATTATTTAGTTCATAAAATATCCTCATATGAAAATAAATTAATTAGTTTTAGGAAATCACATAGGTTGGTGATCCTCATGTATTTACTACCCATTTTTGGTGCTATGGTGGTTTTATTGGCTTCTCTTTTTTGACATATTTTCAATTATGAATTATAACATTTTTAATAGGCCCATATTTTTTCATAGGTGTTAAATATTTGTGTTTAAAATTTGCCTCCACATCATTTTTATCACTATTTCTTATATTTTATGCTAGCACTCAACTTTCCACTTGTATCTCCTAACATTGTTAAACTAAAACAAAATACCACCATCAAGGTATTGGATGGAGTGATTAAGGATGAGGAGGGATGAGGAGGAATTGAGTAGAGATGATGAGGGATTCAATAGGGATGATGAGGGATGGGGAGGGTCAATGAGGGAGTGATTAGGGAGGATGAGGGAGTGATTACGGATTATGAGTTATGGTGAGGATTAATGAGGGAGTGATTAGGGGAGATGAGGGATGAGGAATGAGTGATTAGAAATTATGAGGTATGATGAAGCAGTGATTAGGGATGATGAGGTGATGCAGGAGAAACACTACCCAATATAAATAGTGATTTAGTTTACATGTTTAGGCTCTTTAGAAGGTGGTCAAGGCCATAATAAGTCTGTAAGAGTCTTTCTAAGTTTATAGTTTTTTGTTAATTTTGAATTAGAGTTGTATTGGACTTTCTCACCAGATCTTTCATTTGAATTTTTGAACTTTCATAGAGACTTCAGTCTTTTTTCAAGAAGTCCAAAATTGAATTTGGTGTGGTTAGACATTAGTGAGGATTTTAGGAAGTTACAAAAAATATACCTAAACTCATATTTGATAAATATGTTAGTATTTGAGTTAGTTAAGGACACTCTCAACATAGAAAAGAAGTTAAAATTTAGTTGATGGTTATTTGGTAATAAGAATCTTGTCCATGTTTTATTTTGTATTTAAATTCAGATTCAAGAGATTTGGATGGGGTAGGATTTGAAAGGATGAATGTAAAGAACCCAAAAAAAGTTAATAAAGACAAGTTTTGATTATTTGTAGACAAGAAAGCAAATAGACCTTGCAACTTCTTGAATATGTGCAAAGATAGTTGATAGTGTGTATGATCATGAAACATGATTAGTAACAAGTTATTTGTGATATTTGTGTGAGTGATAAGTTGAAAATAATTCTTATTTTATGGTGATTATATTATTTTTCATTTGAGTTTCAAATCTTTTGAATGTTCAAATTATAAATTGGATACCCTGCGCTTTTACAAATTGTGCCTTAAAATTTGAGTGAAGGTCAAAGTATTGTGGAAGAGGAGATTATATTTGGTGGGATTTTGGAGTGTATTATTAATTATTAAATTTAAATAACAATTACTTAATAGTATTTAAACATTATATGTTATTATTCTTCTAAGGACATTCTATGTTAAACAACATAACCCTGTCTTCTATGAGCAAACGTTTTGAGTATACATCTATCTAAGAAGGTATATGAATGTATTGGAGTAAAAATTAAAATGTATATGTTGGTGATTTTATTATCATATGATCATGAATTCTTATATTATTTAAATTATCTTTCATATATTTGGATGAGAAAAAAGAAAACTAACACAATATTGCAGTCATCAAGAAACTTAACACAGTCAAAGTGGTATCTCATGGAAATTGGGAAATTAAGTGTTATAAATGGAATACATTGATATTTTAAAGTGTTTAAACATTTTTTAGATTATTTTTGACCTTCATGTTTATTTATAACATTTTTTTAATGAATTAGAACAAATAAGCTCTTCTTGGATTAATACAGACCTATGACTGAGTACACAGTCTATTCAGATTTGGTTAAGTCAATATATTTTAGATAAAAAAGGGAAATATAACACTTGTAAAACGTGCATAGGGTCAAATAAGACCTAATACAACATTAAAATTCATTATAAATGCCTTCGGAAGATTAAAATATCATTTTGACCCTTCTTGGGTCTGTGAAACTAGTCCAAACCCTATAATAGGGTTTCTACTTTCAAAGTGAGTTTTCAAGAGTTGTAATTATCAATAATTCATGAAATTTGGTGAAAATTTTGAGTTAAACATGAATAAAGATAGTATAATGTTTTTAAGTTGTGTAATTAAGGATAAGTATGGATGGGGGAAGACTGTGTGGTAGATAGGGTAGAAGGAAAACTAAAGACCTAATCTGAGAGTAGAAAGATCCAAAAGAAGTTATCAAATAGTTTTAAAAAATCTTGGAAATTTGAGAATAAATGGGATATATTATAGGGTATCCATAAGTGAAGTTTATTTTATGATTTGAGTCCATACAAGAAGAGTGTATGACAGAGTAAGAGGTATTGTATGATATGAGGCCTCTATTGAGAGGGTAGGTAGGGTTGAGAAGAAGTTAGAGAGAACTCAAAGGAGTAGAAGGAAGTTTTTTAAAGCCTTATTAAATCCTAAGGAACCAAAAATGAGATTTTACCTAAGTTTTTATAAAGTGTAAATACTAGTAAGGGGGAGAGTCTCAAAGTAAGAGAGATTAAATGTATTGAGTAAGGAGAATAGAATGTAGAGTTTAGTGAGACCATCTAAATAACGGTGGAGAATAAATGAAATGAATAAAATGTATATGTGAATTTTAAATGTGTTTAAGGTCTAAAGATAGAGATAAAGTAAGAAAATACAAAGTGAAAGCTACATAGATATTGGAAAAGAGCTTGGACAAGTAGAGTGTGTAATAGGGCTCTACATCATGAGGGATGGTGAGGGGAAATGAGGGAGTGATAAAAATGATGAAGAATTATGAGGGTCAATAAAGGAGTGATTATAGATAATGAGGGATGAGGAGGGAGTGATTAGGGATGATGAAGTGGTGATTAGGGATGGTAAATTCCAATGATGGAGTGATTAGGGATGATGAGGGATGGTGAGAGCCAATGAGGGAGTGATTAGGGATGATGAGGGAGTGATTAAAGATGATGAGGGATGGTGAGGGTCAATGAGGGAGTGATGAGGGATGAGGATGTAAAATAAATAAGTTATTAGGGATGATGAGGCATAGTGAGGGTAAATGATGGAGTAATCAAGGATCATGAGGGAGTGATTAGATATGAATAGGGATAGTGAGGGTCGATGAAGGTTGATTAGGGATAATAAATAATGATGAGAGATTGATTAGGGGTGATGAGGTATGAGTATAAAATTATCAAGGATGAGGGAAGGATGATGAACAAGTGAAATTAACACAAAGTGGTTGTTTGATGTGTGTAGGTCATAAATGTGACCTATGCTACCCCTCTCACACCACTTTGCATCAATTTCAAAGTGTGGTTTGAAAACATCAATTTTGATAAACCTAAGACTCCTATAAATGCCAAGAATCAATCCAAGAGGCACAAAAACCTAAAAAATGACTATATGTTTACCAAAAATGGATATCAATTAGAAAATTTATGTCCTTATATCCCTAGGTTTTTTACTTAGACCCTAAAGAAGCCTAATTACTGACCTAATTAGATTTTGAAAAACTATTTTCCACATCGTAAGTCATATAACTATGAGACAAACTTTTTTAGATGCTAAGTGACCCTAATTTTTTATATTTACTAAAATAAATTTAAATTATAAGAAATTATATGTAACAATATAAATACCATGGGCATTACTAAAACTCTATTATTTTTCAATAATGCATATGCATTATGACTCGGTAATTACCGATCCATCATTTCAATAACATGATCATGTTGCCTAAAATGTCAATGAAATTATCCCCCAACTTTGTGCACATACCATAAGGTTGACCTTGCATGCCAATTCCACCAACTAATACCAAATTCTTACCAGCATGATATATTGAGAATCATAACTTTGATTTATGAACCATCTCTTGCACATGGGATTTGACATCAATATGCCTCACCCTATATTTGATTAGCCAATATCTTAATCACTTTTAGCTCTACAAAATGACAAAAATGATATTACCATAATAAAATAAATATAGACAAAATGTTTATCCCATTACAAATTTCAATAATCAATTCCGTTACAATAACCTAACTATTCAAACTTAAGACAACATACACCCATTAATTAACACCAGCATATCTAATCATTACCACTTTTGGTTAGACAACCTTATCTTATTCTTGGCTCTCTCACCAAATGGGGTTAAATACACACATATTTCTTCAAACAAATACAGATTCATACACACAAATTGCCTCAAATATACATATATTCATATACATAGGTCTACTCAAATACATATTTAAACACACATGTCTACTTAGATATAGCTATTCAAACACATAAGTCTATGTAGGTATACATATATTTAGATGCACAAGTTCACATAGATACACAAGTCTACCTAGATATAGAAATTTAGACACACACATCTACCTAGATACATATATTTAGACACACATGTCTATGCATATGTATAGATATTCAGATGCGTAGGTTCACACATACATAGGTTTAGTCAAATATCACTATTCAAACACACATTTCTATGTAGATATATAAATATTTAGAAACATAGGTCTACATAGATATACACATATTCATGTGCATAGGTTCACATAGATACATAGGTCTACTCAGATACAACTATTTAGACACTACCTAGATATAATTATAAAGATATATAGTTTTGACTCAGATACATAGGTTCATTTAGATAAAGAGATTCAAACACACATGTCTACTCAAATATATAGGTTCACTCAGATCTACACATGTTCATATACACAACTACATTACTTATATATTAAGATTAGTGGGGTATGATGTAGGGCACATGTCCTTGATCTTTATTTTTATATTATCAAGTTATACTTAGTATCATCACCAAGATGTCACCAAGTTTTTACTAGTTTGGGTCAAAGGATCATCTATAGCAGCTGATCCATAGTCTTCTACAAGACCTAATTTACATACCTATATTCAATTTAGATATTAGAGTGGGGGTAAGTAAGCCTTGTTTATCCACACATTCAGTTTACATACCTAGATTTAGTTTAGATATCATAATGGGAGAAAATAAGCCTTATTTCTCTATGTATTTAGTTTACATACTTAGATTCAATACAAATATTAGGGTGGGGGGGAAATAGGGTTTTGTTCCTCATGATTCAGTGTACCATTCAAATTTATTATAAAGTACATCCACACTATGGAGTTCCTCTTCACATATTTCACTCCAACTTTTGGCCAATAAGTGGGCCAAGTCCAAAACACATCCATATAGGTAAGTATAGGTATGCATTCTTATTTTTATTTTACTTTAGTAATTTTATTTCATTGCATTACTATAATATAAGGGGGCAAAGGTAAACACCCTAATTTGTTCAAACAACCAAAAGTAATTTATTTTTTAGTGCTCTTTCACATGAAGGTCTTAGTGATGGATACAATCCTTGTTTGTGTGGTCATTTTGAGTCTTTTGATATTTTGTGTCTTATTTTTTCCTATTTTTTGCACCCTTAATGGTCCTAAGTCCCCTCTTCCCAATCATAGGGGCCCCTAGCCTCTCCTTCTTGGTCTTAGCTCTATTTTTAGGCCTCACGACACTAACACCATTTTTAAGATAATAGTGTCATGTGGTGTTAGTGTCCAATTACGGATCTAATGTAAAATGATCATTTTCTCCTATGCTTGGGTCCTAAACCTAACTTGAGCCTTTTCTTATGCTTTTTATCCCTCTTTTACAAATTTTTAGCCAATAAATAAGGTCATATATTCAAATCAAAGTCCCTTCTATATAAAGATCCTCACAAGGCATTTTACATCTAGCACTTACTATTTTGGCACATAATTACATAAAATTGGTCAATAGTACATCTCAATACTCTACATACTACTCATCTCTCACATATAGACATTGCATGCTTGATCAAATAAGGTCCTAATAAAAATTCATTTTATTATACCATGCAAGTTGATTATGCACATTCCCTAGGGGAGAACTACATGTGATCTAAGACCCATAACATTGGGGTTAATGTAGGCAACGACTAGGACAATAGGGATTCTACTCTACATGATCATAACATCTCACATCCTAGTTTTTTCCTTCATTTTAATAGTTGGTCCAATTTTTATTTCATGTGTGTAGGTGTTCATTAGGGTTCTGGGAGAGATTCAACTATAATAGTGACATAAGTGAGCTCCCAAATGACCAAGAACCACCTAAAGGACCCCCAAAACCTCTCATAGGTTTATTTACAGTTATAGATAGTTATTATATGATGTACACTAGTGTCATAATTAGACACTAAGACTACATGGCACTACTACCTTGATATTGGTGATACTATCTAAGACCATATTTCAACCACAGTCATAGAATGGAAGGTGTATACCAATTTCTCTAGCCTGTTTCAGCTCCCTCATCCATAGAAAGACTTATTTTATTATAGATAAGTAATTTTTCTCTCTATACTTTCTATTTTTGGAAAGGCTTTTTAAATAAATTATTTCCAATTTTCATTCTAGATTATTATTATACTCAGCCCTTTAACAACATAGAATTTACACTCATTAAGTCCTAAAAGGTTAAAACAAGAGGAAACAAATAAGTATTTATTTTATTTTTATTTTATATGATTTTTCAAATAAGTAGCTAATCTAATGAATAAATAAAACTAAACTACTCTAATCTAATAATTGAAATTAATACTAAAAGTATATCCTCTAACCTAATCATTGGTTATGACCAAGAAAATGTAAAATATTATTGTTGTGTAAAGTGTCCTCAAAAAGATAGCTCCTCCACTAAATGAGGCCAAATAAACTCTCTGATAAAATATGGTAAAAGAGAAGGAGATTAATAAGGACATAATCCTAGATAAGAGTGAAGTTGTATTGCGACCAGCCAGTTCATTGATACCAAAGATTGTGTTGTTGATCTGGTAAATTCTCTCCTCTAAAAATATGTAGATTTGACATAAAGATGACCAAAGGTGGAGAAAAATATTTTCCAAAATTGGAAGCAGGAAGGTTAGGGTTATGTAGATATTGAAAACACCAATCTTCAATGCAAAATTTAGATCCAAAAATCATCTAAAGATAAAATACTAGTAGAATAGGAAAGGAGCTTGCATGTGTGAATTTAATTATTGATTGACTAAAATATAAACTTAGGAGGGATAAGGATTGATAAAATAAGATTAGGAGTTATTTGGGATGTCATGAAGGTGAGTAAAAATAAAAACAAAAACTCATACAAAATACATGAGAACTGAAGTCTCTAATGCTAAAATTAAGAAATGTGTATATTATGTTAAAACTATCATTGTTTATAGGTGACAAGTGTGAAACTACCATAAACTGTGATTAGACTACCCTGTTTGATAATGAAACCACCCTATCAAATAACAAAGCTACATCAAATATAATGTTTCTACCATGATGGTTTAAGAAACTTTTGTAGCATAACGTGCGTAGATGGGGTGGTTTTGTCACAACAAAGAGTGGTTATATCATGAGATATAATGGTTTCATTTTGGAAGAGGCATCTCAAATACTAAGTAAAATTAATTATAAAATAATATTAAATGGTTAAAATAGGGATAAGGGAGGAGTAATGAGTGAAAATGTCCAAGAGAACTACGTCTGAGTGTATTTTTTAAGATCCTTGCATCATCATTATATTTCTCCATAAATATTGCATCATGTAATTTTTGGGTGCATATAGAGTCCTTAATTAATACATAAATATTATGGATATAATCAACATGGAATATTTAAAGGACATTGAAAATTTTATTTAAATGGTTGACTGATTATTGAAAATGAAGGGAAAATCCCATTGAAGAAGAAAATGGGAAAGATTGGTATGAATTTGATGAGTAGTTACAAAGCTATGAGAAGTTGTAGTTTGACCTCGAAGAAAAATGGAATTGACAAAAAAGGTGTTTTTAAGATTTGTGTGCCAAACATATATAATTAATGCATGCCTAATGATGACCAGGAGAAAGAAATAGAATTAGAGGCATAGGTTTTCTAGACTAAGGACAGAGCCAAGAGGGATAAAATCCTTAAGGGCATGGATGAATTGGAAGAGTGAATTGAGGATAAGAACTAGGATATAGAGAATAATTTTAAGGTTATCCAATGCAAGGCCAAGGATGAGGATACCACCACTTCAATAGGTGTTGGAAGGTTTAGTTCCAAATATACTAGCTACCAAGATGAAAGTGAAGGAAATACAAGACCAACCATAAGCATTTCAATATTTATCTACCAAATTTTCCAAAAAGGTATAATTAATACAAGCCACACTCATTGGATGGATTATTTTTTAGAATTTTTGATAGAACAACAAGTTATAGAAGGGTTGTCTAGGGGAAAAAAAATAGGGCTAGTGTGGAGTGATGTTGTCCCCCAATTTTGGCCAAGTATATAAATGCACATATTTTTTGAAAACACTTGAAGTGCACAAGGAATGTGCACATTTTATGGGAATGATATAAAAATACTAGGCGCATAAGACACAAGTAGTATAATCAAGGCCTCCATTTTGAGGAAGTCTAACAAAGCACTAGTAGCCTCAGAGGCCCTAAATATGAGTCTCTTAGATGTATGAAGAAACTTTGGAATGATCATAGAAAGACTTATTTTATTATATATAAGTACTCTTTCTCTCTATACTTTCTATTTTGGGAAAGTTTTTTTAAATAAATTATTTCCAGTTTTCTTTCTAGATTATTGTTATAATCAGTGCTTTAACAACATAGGATTTACACTCACTAAGTCCTTAAAGGTTAAAATAAGAGGAAACAAAGAAGTATTTATTTTCTTTTTCTTTTCTATGATTTTTAAAATAGGCAACTAATCTAATTAATAGATAAAACTAAACTACTTAATCTAATAATTGAAATTAATACTGAAAGTATATCCTCCAACCTAATCATTGGTTATGACCAAGAAAATGTAAAATATCATTGTTGTGTAAAGTGGCCTCAGGAAGCTAGCTCCTCCACTGAATGAGGCCAAATAAAATCTCTAAAAAAATATGGTAAAAGAGAAGGAGAGCAAGAACGACACAATCCTAGACAAGAGTGAAGTTGTATTGTGATTGGCTAGTTCATTGATACCAAAGACTGTGTTGTTGATCTAGTAAATTCTCTCCTCGAAAAAAGTGTAGATTTGACATGAAGATGACCAAACGTGGAGAAAAATATTTTCCAAAATTGGAATCAGGAAGGTTAGGGTTCTGTAGAGATTGAAAACACCAATTTTCAATGCAAAATCAGATCTAAAAATCATCTAAAGATAAAATACTAGTAGAATAGGAAATGAGCTTGCATGTGTGAATTTAATTATTGATTGACTAAAAGCTATACTTATGAGGGATAAGTTTTGATAAAATGATATTAGGAGTGATTTTTTATGTCATGAATATGAGTACAAATAAAAATAAAAACTCGTGCAAAATACATGAGAACTGAAGTCTCTAATGCTAAAATTAAGAAATGTGTATATTGTGTCAAAACTATCATTGTTTGTAGCTGACAAGTGTGAAACCACCATAAAATGTGATGAGAATTCCCTATTTGATAATGAAACCACCCTATCAAATAACAAAGCTACATCAAATATATGTTTCTACCATGGTGGTTTAAGAAAGTTTTGTAGCATAACGTGCCTGGATGGGGTGGTTTGGTCACAACAAAGAGTGGTTCTATCATGAGATCCAATGGTTTCATCTTGGAAGAGGCATCTCAAAGACTATGTAAAATGAATTATAAAAGAAGATTAAATGGTTAAAATGGGGATAATGGAGGAGTAATGAGTGAAAATTTCTAAGAGAACTAGGTCTGAGTGTATTTTTTAAGATCCTTGCATCATCATTATATTTTTCCATAAATATTGCACCGTGTAATTTTTGGGTGCATATAGAGTCCTTGATGAATACATAAATATTATGGATATAATCAACATGGAATATTTAAATTACATTGAAAATTTTATTTAAATGGTCAATTGATTGTTGAAAATTAAGGGAAAATCCCATTGAAGAAGAAAATGGGAAAGATTGGTATGAATTTGATGAGTAGTTACAAATCTATGAGAAGTTGTAGTTTGACCTCAAAGAAAAATTAAATTGACAAAAAAGGTGTTTTTAAGATTTGTGCACCAAACATATATAATTAATACATGCCTAATCGATGACCAAAATAAAGAAATAGAATTGGAGGCATAGGTTTTCTAGACTAAGGATAGAGCCAAGAGGGATAAAATCCTCAAGGGCATGAATGAATCTGGAGTGTTAATTGAGGAGAAGAACTAGGATCTAGAGAATAATTTTAAGGTTATCCAATGCAAGGCCATGGATGAGGAAACCACCACTCCAATAGGTGTTGGAAGGGCTAGTTCCAAATATACTAGCTACCAAGATGAAAGTGAAGGAAATCCAAGACCAACCATAAGCATTTCAATATTTATCTAGAAATTTTCCAAAAAGGTATAAATAATACAAGCCACACTCATTAGATGGAGTATTTTTTTAGAATTTTTGATATACCAAGCTATAGAAGGGTTGTCTGGGGGAAAAAAATAGGGCTAGTGTGGAGTGATGTTGTCCCCCAATTTTGGCCAAGTATATAAATGCACATATTTTTTGAAAAAACTTGAAGCACACAAGGAATGTGCACATATTATGAGAATGATACAAAAATACTAGGGGTACAAAACACAAGTAGTATAATCAAGGCCCCCATTTTGAGGAAGTCTAACAAAGCACTAGTAGCCTCAAAGGCCCTGAGTATGAGTTGCTTAAATGTATGAAGAAACTTGGGAATGGTCATATAAAAATAATTTACCAAGTATTAATATATATCAATGGTGTAAGTATGGTTAACATAGAACATGTAGTGTAGTGAATGAGAAGGAGGTTACTATTGTCAATCTGAAGATCACCTATTAGAAGGAATGCAAGCAAACCTTATCTTCAATTAAAATAATGGGATCCTCTTAGAGTGACTCTAAAGTGAGAATAACCTCCAAAGAGAGTTGGTTCCCTTGGATCTATCACCAAAACTAATCACTTGCTAAGAAAAGGGAAATAAAGTGACAATAATTCATGAAAACATGTAAAAGAAGATGATGCACAATTTTTTTTGAACACTTCTAACTACACATGATGCACACTATTAAACACTTTTAAACCTAAAAATATCACTCCACTCATTCTTTGATCAGGTTCCACATAAGTATTTTAAAAATAGGCTCAGACTAGATATCAATCTAGCATGGGAGGGTGGTTGTCCACTTTCAAACTAGTCAACAAACTATCTATAGGCACTTAGAGTGACCTATGAAAGCTAAAAAACACTTCATGAAGGTGAGAAGACTTAGATAGAGGTAAAGGAAAGCATATATTCACTTAACCAACTCAATGAATTCATAGAACACACTTCAATTCAAATTTAATGGAGGAATTCAATCTTTTATTACATCAAATAGGTGTTGAGTACAAACATTTACATACCCTGGGCATGCCAAAAGCATAAGAGTCTCTCTTTCTACTAGATCAAGTTTAGATTTATAACACATAGAATCATCTTTATGTTAAGGTGTAAAGTGTATGTTAGGTGTTGAGCAGGAGCCCTAGTTTATCATTTTGCTAGCTCCATCACCTTGGGCCTTTTGTGTTGTGGTCACCACATGAATTCATTCAAGAAGATTCCCTGTAAACTAGGTACCAGTAACTCACCTACAAGCTAGTGCATAATAGGCATTGTAGGTCCATTTTGGGCTTGATATCATGAAGTGGCATTCCCCATATTGAAGCTATGATGACACTCTTAACAAACATAGTGACCCTATTAAAATGGTCATGATCTTCCATTGAGGCCTCTGTAGTGATCTTCAAGTATTCTAGAAAACCATGATAGGGTCCATCCATCTTGTTGATAACTATATCCAACTCAATCTTTACTTGATAAAAATCCCACTACATCATGGGCATGAATTCCATCATGCTTTATCCATGTGACCTATCTATTGTACTAAACATAGGGTTTAGACCCCCTTTTTCATCGGACACCCTTGATGCCTTATTTAAGGTCCTCCTCAGCTCTATTGTCCTTATATACCATTTTCACAAAGGGTAGAACTCCCAAACCCTAAACATAGGTCCACTTTACATAGAACTAGGCTTCAAAGGTAGCATACAAATCTATAGGGTTTGTTTATGTGGTACTCAAAACACATTTTGATCTCATGTTCCTACATTTGCAGGCTTGGGTCCATGAAATCTTTTGGTCTATCATGTCCACCCATGTGGTGTTTCCCTACCATACTATTTATTTCTAATTAAAATGAGACCATCACTTTGGACATGTGTCTTCATATTGTACCCCTTAGGACTTGATCAAATTTTCACTGTCAATCTCCTCAAGAGTCTCTTGGCCTTAACTTTCAATGTTGGTTATTGATATTTAATTTGTACTTGAGATTATGATACTTGGCTTTGTGTCCACTATTAGATCTTCATTTATAAGATTATGACACTTGGTAACTTCACATGCCTTCTATGGACCTTGCTATCAGTCTTCATCTAGTTATTGTGCTTATGCTACATGATAGCCTCACATGTAATTTGGGCTCATTGACTTTTTGACCTTGATCTGCATCATCAATCTCCATCCACATAGTTGAATATGATACATCAATCTTTGATCTACCAGATCAAATGCACGTCATTGATATTCCTTTTGCATGATTAAATGTGATCTATAAATTTATTTGGGATTCACCGTGATCAACACACTTGGCGCTATTATGTTCATTTTCAGGATCCTCTAACCTTTCAACCTCATATTCATCGTTGATCTTTGATTAAAAGATTAAATGCAGTCCATTGATATTCCTTGACTTATTAACCCCAGCTATCACCCATGTACCATTGATTTATTATCCAAGAATTTGAGATCATGACACTTGGCAGCCCTATGGATCACTTCTATTTTTTGAATACAAATGGCTATTTTTTGTAGCTTTAATTTGACATCCCTAGGCACATCCCACATTGTTAGATCATTTTTGAAAGCTTATATATTGAGATGGTAAACACACTAAGGCACCAAACTTTTAGGATATGTTCATGGAAAAAAATACATCATTTTCATGTAATTCTTTAACTTTTGTTGACATCCTAAGTACACTTATTAAATACACAGCCAAACTAACCTATCCATTCCTACATGGCATGTTATGATGGTTTGGTTCCTATTGATAATTTAAGGACATTTCAAGACCAACTCACTAAATCATAAGACAAAATATCATGATGTGCAAGGTTTCAAGTGGTAGGGGTGACATTTTAACCTATGAGGCCAAAATTGTCAACAATTTGGCAACTCAACTAGGAAGCATGCCTATTATGCTTGAGAAGCAAACCATTTACATAACTTTTGGAATTATAAATAATGACAATTCTGATCCATGACTACAAGTGACCCTTTGACTCAAAAATAAGAAAACTTATTCCTCTAAAATAAATAAGTAAACACACAAAATAAGAAAACAAACTAAACATAGCAAGTGTGCAAGAAAAGCACTTATTTGGGACAAAACACAAACAAACAAATGTGTTAGGACAACACTTAGAGGAAAACCAACAAACTAATTATGTACAAGGAACCTAGCTTTTCAATAGCAATGTTTCAAATGTATCCCATTAATTGGGATAGGAAGCTCCTCACCATCCATATTTATGAGTTAAAAGGCATTGCAAGATTTGTAGCTAGAGATTGTGTATGGATCACTCCAAAGAGAATCAAACTTTGTATGCCTTCTTGGTTTAGCTCTATCCTCATCCCACTTGAGGACCAAATATCTTTTTTAAAAACTTTGTTAAGAAGTTATTTTTTCAAAATCTCTCCTTATTTATGCTTGGTGGATTTCCATGGCTAATATGGACTGATTTTTAATCTCTTTAGACTCCATAAGCTTAGCATATATGATCTGCATTGGTTCATTCTCTTGTAACTCAAGTTGATGCATTAGTTATAAAGTAGGAAACTCAAGAGAAATAGGTAACCTTGCTTCCTTACCATATACTAGCTTGTTTGGAGAGTTAGCTATTGATTTTTTTTAGGTGATTCTATCAACCCATAGAGATAATTTCAACTTGAGATGCCTTGACCTATGATGATCTTAAATATTCATTCTTATGATCTTTAACAGGTTCTTATTTATGAACTCAACAAGGCCATTACCTTATGGATAGTAATTTGATGAAGTGCTAAGATAGACACCATGTTATAAATCCCATTGGTTTCTCCTGGTCCCCATAAAGGCCATGGCATTGTTAGAAATAATGGTTGAAAGAACTCCAAATCTATTAAACAAACCTTCATATAAATCTAAAACATTGGGTTCATTTTCTTCTTTCAATGCAACTACTTTTGTCCATCTAGTGAAGTAATTTGTAACAGTTAGTATCCATTTATGTCTTGAGCTTGAAGGATAATTTATGATACCAATAAATTCCAATCCCCATTGGATAAAGGGATGATCCACTACAATTGGCTAAAGAGGTAAGGCTACAAGTTTCACTTTTCCTATAAACATAGCACACTATTTTCACTTCCTATCCCATGCATGATAATCATCAAATATGATTGGATAAAAGTATCCACCTCTCATGATCTTGAGGGATATAGTCCTTGAAGTAAAATGTCCTTCACCATGTCCATCATGTAACTCTCCAAGTAATCTATGTGTTTGGCTTGGCTCTATAAATCTTAGCAACATGCCATTAATATTTTTCTTGAACAAAATACCATAAATAAGAAGAAATGGAATTGATTAATAACTAAAATATATTATTTTTGAAGCACTGAGATGAGGAGGATAAATACCATCTTGGAGATATCTTACCAAGTCATGAAACCAGCTGGAAGGTGAGGTATAATTAGCTACAACTGCTTCAACATTTGATACCAAAACCACCTCATTTACCTCTTGAAAGTCTTGGACTAGATGATCACAAATTCCTTTGCCTCTAATCAAATTTTTGACCTTAATTTCCATATCATACTCCATTACCTTCATTATCCAACTAAATCTTTTCTCATTTATGTCTTTGTTCAAGAGAAACTCCTTGATACTTGGATGGGCAACCATTAGGTGTATCTTATTATTAGACAATAAGTATATAAACTTCTTGAGAGACCTTACAACTGAGAGTACATGCTTTTCAACAAAATATTACCTTATTTCATACTCTTCCAAGCCTTGACTAAAGAAGGCTATTGGTTGCTCTAATCCCTCATTATTCCATTGCATAAGAATACATGAAATGGTATCCATGTTAGCATAGGTATATAATATGAAATATTTAGTGAAATTTAGATTTATGAGTTTAGGATCACTATTTATGGCCTTCTTAATCCTTTAAAAACTCTTTACTCCTCCCTTGGACTAGCTAAAACTCTGACTCTTCTTAAGCATGGTTGTAAGTAGCTTAGCTAAAGTGACAAATTTTGAAATGTATCTTCTCATAAAATTGATTTCCCCAAAGAATATTTTCAAAAAAAAGTTGTGCATTAGTAAATAAAGTGAAAGAATTGAATCTATCCTTTCATGATCTATACTGAAACTATATTTTTAAACCACATGCCCTAAGAGCTTACCTTCATGAACCAAGAAGACACACTTTTTGGGATTTAGAGATACCCCAAATTGCCTACACTTTTCAAACACATGATTGAGGTGAACCATGTGCTCATTTTCACTCTTTGAAAACACTATTATATCATCCAAATAGAAAATAATAATTTTGTTAAGAAGGCCTTGGATTGCCACATCCATGGCTCTCTAAAAGGGTGCTCTAGCATTGGATAAACTGAAGGGAATATTTCTATATGAAAATGTCCCCCACTTTGTAATGAAGGCTATTTTGAATTGATACTCTTCCTTAACCAAAATTTTAATGTAACCACTATATCCATCCAACAAATAAAACCTCTCTAATCCTGCAACAAGCTATAAAATTTATTCCATAGATGGAAATGGATAGTGATCTTTAAGGGAATCCTTGTTCAAATCATGGAACTCAACACATAGTCTAATCTCACCATTCTTCTTCCATATTGGAACAAGGTTTGCCACCCAATTTGAGTGCTTGATTAGAAATATAGTAGCTAACTCTATGAGCTTAAGAAGATCAGCTCTCATCAAAGATTCAAGCTTTGGATTGATAGGCCTTTATCTTTCTCTCATTGGTTTAGTTTTAGCCTCTAACTCAATGGAGTGTTGAGCTAGATTTGGATCAAATCCCTTGAGATCACTATATTTCCATGCAAACACATCAAAAAATCTTTCACATAATTCAATGAAAGCTTATTTTTGTGAAGGAGTGCATACTTTACCCAACTTCAAGTTCTTTCTAGCTACAATATCCACATTGGCAAAGTATTCCTCCTTTGTTGATAAAGATGACTTTTCCTTTCTCAACTCATCATTACCAGTGAATATGTTATCAAGTGTGACCAATATCTTGGGTAGATTTTTTTTTTAGTTGCACAATCTAATCACCATACTACTATAAATACTTTGATTGATTTCGTGAGGAAAACTCAGTCTCTTCTTACAAGAACCTGACAATTTGATTGTCATCATCAAACACTTGAAAATTCCCACGGTTATTCAGAATAGAAGGCCTTACAACAACCTTAATGTGTGACTTATTTTGTTTACTTTTTACCTTAGATGGGATACTAAATTGTGCCCCAATGGTAGCCAACCTATCTACATGTTTGTTCTGATCTCTCAGTATTTCTTGAATGTTAAAAGCCTAAGATTCCTCAAGTAATTCCAATACTTTATGATTATAGGATATAAGCAATAAAATTTTTCACACATTAATAACTCTTAATTGGTGAACTATAAGTTAATTATCACCAAAAACTTGTAAGGTGTTGAGTTTCATCCTCCTAGCCCACTGTAAACTGTGAACTAGTGCCTCATATTCTGTAACACTATTTGAACAAACAAACTAAAACATAATAGAAGATAAATACATTTACTTTGTTGGAGAAATAAACATCATTTCATCCCCATTACTTTGTGTATTCCTTGATTTATCAAAGTATAGTTTCCCTATACCATCACTAGACTCATCATCCTTCATCATGGCTAGAATTAGTGCATCATTCCCATAAAGGCAAAAAACAGCAAGTCCCTCTTATTCAATTACCTTATAAATATCATGCTCATGAAATTTAGAGGCCCACTCATCAAGGAAAAAATATGTAATTCCATCTAAAGGTGTTTTAATTTCCACTCCACTAGTTTCTTAGCACCTCATCTGAGATGATACAGTTAATGTTCACAACACTTGGCATATATGACTCCAAATGGAAACGTGTTATGGGTTCAGAATGTATTGTTATACTAGTACCATACCTAGTTCTAAAAATCAAATATGTTTAATCCAATGATAAGTATCCTCCAATATTTGAGGTGAAATCCCTTGAAAGACACATGGCAAAGTATGGAGGCAAGTCTACCACAACTACATCTTGATGAATGATAACATTGGGAAAAGCATGTAGTGTTAACTTTAGATATTAATAATGCCTATTGTCTTTGTTGGTGACCCATCTAGTTTTAATAATCCCTTAGTATTTGGTTTATAAACAAGACCAATTTTATATGTAATTTGCTTAGGCATAATAGTGATACTAGTTCCACTATCCACCATGTAGTTATGAACTAAAGTATCACCAAATATCAAAGAGAGGTAGAAAGGCTGAGTTTTGTTTGATTTTACCTTAGTTTTGTCCACCTTTACCATATTATGTACTTGATATACTTGTTTCTTAGTTGGTTGGCCTAAATTAGTTAAGACAACACCTTCCATCTCAACCAGTTTTGGAGACAACTTAAGAGATGAACGCTCTTGAATGAGCATGTCTTTTTATCATAGAATAGAGAGGGAATCCCACATGTTACTATTGATGTTATACTTCTTAATTTTATCCACTATAATGAATTGAGCTCCACGGACCTTTAGATGCACCTTCTAAACCACTAGTTGTTCATGAATTAGAGGTACTTTTGAACCTTTCCCACCTCTGTATTCTGATTTTTTTATGTTATAGGGGTAGCAAGTTGATCTTTGGTACTCTTGGAAATAAAATTAGTAACACTTGAAGAATTTTTCACATCTTGAGCCTCATGAATTTCTCTTATTTTAGCTCTAGTTATAGTTACAACTCAACTACTTGAAGTGTTGGTTTCACCACCCTAATTAAAAATAACATGATCATCCATTTGCCAATTCACATTAATGGCATCAAGATACCCTTAAACTTGTTGATTCTCTCCTTGTGATACCAAACTTATCTCTTGATATTGACTTCCTTGAGAAGAAAATTCTTCTTGTGTCATTTGTGGCATAGTAATATTTTGTAACACCAGGGCTTGGTTTTGAAAATCATTAAGATTGGAGGGCTACCAACTTGAATCCTACATCAATTTGTTTTGTGGTAATGTGGGAACAATAGCCTTTGAAGTGGAAGGTGCATTAGGATCAAGAGTTGTATATGTTTTGGCTTGAGTTATGGCTCCTTATGCTTGGTAGGGTGGTCTATTATCTCTAAACCCTTGTTAATGAGGCCTTTGATCTTTGAAGGGATGTCAAGTGGTATGATTTTGTTGTTTATAAATCCTATTATCCTAATATTATTTACTCTTTAGTTTTACTATTTCATTTCAAAAAATTATAACAAACCTTTTAGCTCACCATTCTCACTAGCTTGACTAGAAGGGGTTGTAACTTGGGCTTAAGGAAATGGAATGGGAGATAATAATGGAATTTGAGAAAATTGAGGATATGTTATAGACTTTAACTCTAGGAATATAGGCATTTAGGCCTTGGAGAAAGCTTGCCAGCTTTTATCAAATTGTTCTCTACCCTTATTGTAACCATATAAGCATCTGGAAAAGTAATACCACCCATTTATTGTATCATCACACTAATATCAGAGTTGAGGGCTTTGAGATAGTACAAAAAGGCATACTCTAGGGATGGTCTAATTAATATAGGTACTTGGTCCATGTCTTTTTGAATCTGAGGTTAAAATTAGACATGAACTCATGAGGAGCTCTCTTTATGTAGTTAATTATTCAACTAAGGATAGGTGATTAGATTTGTCATCAAACTATCTAACTAAGGCTACACCTAATTCATCCTAGGTAACAATTAAATTTAGTGGGAAGTTTTTATTCCACTGTAGTGTTTTTCCTTTGAAGGAAGTAGCCAACATTCTAATAGCTACATTTTCTTGGGTAACATTGTGTACTGAACAAAGGTTGGCAACATTCTAGATGTTCTCAATAGGTTTTGTATGATCTTCACCTAATAAGAATGGAATACTCTTAAGATAAAACATAGGAATGTCATCAAACTAGGCTAAAATTAGTGGAATATTTCTAATGAATGGAATAAACACTTGGTTTTTGATGGCCATATGAATAGTGGGGATTACACTGCTTAGGACAATAGGATGACTAAGAGATGAATATTGTCTTTGAGGATAAGGTTTTATCCTACTAAACCTTTCTCTTTTATATGAAATATAAGGTAACTTAATGAATTTAAGAGCAATACCTTTACTATATGACCTTGTGGTAACCTTTAGCATGAAATTATTGCCTATATGATGTTATAAACTCTATAACTTGAAGAATATTTAGCTTCTGATGATGATGGATGTCTTCCTCTATATAAATACTTCTCCTCAACTCCAAACTTCAGCTATGCCAAGGATAATGGGTCCTACTAGGTGTGCTAGAAACTAATATCAATTTGAAGAGCACCCTATTGGAAGGAATGCAAGCAAACCTTCTCTTTAGTTGAAATAATGGGATCCTCTCAAAGCATGGATGACTCTAAAGTGAGAAGAACCTCTAGATAGGGTTTGTTCCCTTGTATATATCACCTTAACTAATCACTTTCTTAGAAAAGGGAAATCAAGTGACAATAATTCATGAAAACATGTAAAAGAAGGTGATGCACCAAATGTTTTGAACACTTATAATCATACATGATGTAAAATATCAAACACTTTAAAACCTACAAATATCACTCCACTCATTCTTTGATCAAGTTACACATAAGTATTTCATAAAAAGGCTCAGACTAGTTATCAATATAGCATGGGAGGGAAGATGTCCACTTCCAAACCAGTCAATGAACTATCTATGGGCACTTAGAGTGACTTGTGAAAGCTATAAAACACTTCATGAAGGTGAGAAGACTTAGATAGAGGAAAAAGAAAGCACATATTCACTTAACCACATCAATGAATTCCTGGAACACACTTCAATTCAGCTTGAATGGAGGAATTTAGTCTTTTATTGCATCAAATAGGTGTTGAGGATAAAAATTGGCATAGCTTGGGCATGCCAAAAGCATAAGAGTCTCTCTTTTTACTAGATAAAGCTCAGTTTTATATCACATAGAAGCATATATGTGCCAGGGTGGAGAGTGCACATCAAGTGCTGAGTAGGAGCCCTAGTTGATCAGTCTATTGGCTCCATCACCTTGGGCCTTTTGTGTTGTGGTCACCATGTGTAGTCATTCAAGAAGATTCCCTACAAAATAGGTGCCAGTAACTCACCTACAAGCTGGAGCATAATAGGCATTGTAGGTCCATTTTGGGCTTGATTTCATGAAGTGCCATTCCCCATCTTGAAGATATGATGAAACTCTTAACAAACATAATGACCCTATTAAAATGGTCATGATATTCCATTTAGGCCTCCGTAGTGATATTCAAGTATTCTAGATGCCGTGATAGGGTCCATCCATCTTGTTGATAACTATCTCCAACTCAATCCTTGATTGATAAAACTCACATTACATCATGGGCATGAATTCCATCATGCTCTATCCATGTGACCCTATCCATTGCATTAAACATAGGGTTCAAAACATTTTTTTTATCTAAAACTCTTGACACCTTCTTTAAGGTCCTCGACTCCACTGTCTTTATATACCATTTTCAAAAAGGGTAGAACTCCCAAACCATGAACATAGGTCCAATTTATGTAGAATTAGGCTTCAATGGTGGCATACAAATATGTAGGGTTTTCTTATGTGGCACCCAAATCACATTTTGATCTCATGTTCATGCATTCATAGGCTTGGGTCCATGAAATCTTTTGATCTAACATGTCTATCCATGTGGCAATTCCCTACCATACTATTTATTTCTAATTGAAATGTGAATATCACTTTAGACACATGTTTTCATTTCATGTCCCCTAAGACTTGATCAAATTTGAATTATCAATCTCTTTGGGAGTCTCATGGCCTTGACTTTCAATGTCGGTTGTTGATCTTTAATCTGCACTCAAGATTGTGACACTTGGCTTTGTGCACACCATTAGATCATCATTTTCAAGATTGTGACACATGGTAGCTCCAAATGCTTTTTTTGGACCCTATTTTTAGTCTCTATCTAGTTAACGTGCTTACGCCATGTGGCAGCCTCATATGTAATCTGGGCTCATTAACCTTTTGACCTTGATCCACACCATCGATCTCCATACACATAGTTGAATATACTCCATTGATATTTAATCCGCCAGATCAAACATGCATCATTAATCTTTTTTTTGCAGATTTAATATGGTACATCAATTTACTTGAGGTTAATCATGATCAAAACATTTGGCACTATTGCATTCATTCTCAAGATCCTCTGACCTTTTAACCTCATGTCCATCGTTGATCTTTGATTGCAAGATTGAGTGTGGTCCATTGATCTTCCTTGACTTATTGACCCCAGCTATCACCCATGTACCAATGATATGCTATCTATGCTTCCTAAATCATGACACTTGGTAGCCCTATGGATCACTTCTATTTTTTTAATACAAATGGCTATTTTTGGTAGCTTTAATTTGACATCCCCAGGCACATCCCACACTATTAGATCATTATTGAAAGCTTATATCTTAAGATGGGAAACACACTAAGGAACCAAACATTTAGGAGATGTCCATGGCACAAAATACATCACTTTCATGTAATTATTCAACTTTGGTTGACATCCTAAGTACACTTATTAAATGCATAATCAAACTAACATGTACCTTCTTGCATGATGTGTTATGATGGTTTGGTTCCTATTGATCATTTAAGGACATTTCAAGACCAACCCATAAGACAAATTGGCCTGATGTGTAAGATTTTGAATGGTAGGGGTGATATTTTGACTTGTGAGGTTAAAATTTTCAATAGTTACATGGATTTCAAATCACAAAATAAGGAACATCAATTCATGAAGCTAGCAAAGAATGGATCTTTAGGCATGCAAGAATTAAGACAAACCATTATAAAGAAAAATGTTGAGCAAATCTAACATGGCATGGTGTGGATATAAGAGTCTATTAGGTAATATATTCATTATAAAATAGTTATGCATTATTAGATATAAATTAGTTATGTATTTTATGTGCGCATTGATTAAATTTCTAACTATAAGGTGTTGGATTAAACTTATAAAATCCCACTATATTAGGTGTTAAAATTACATGAAAAGTTGGTGGTGTTGAAGAGACTATTGTTTATATGTTTTCAAATTACTATCACTATTGTTAAGCTTATGTTGAGTGAGATGTTAAGTATTGAGCATTCATGTAAATTATGAATTAATGAATAAATACAAAGTTTTTCATTTGTGGTGTTATCTCTTATGATATTTTTTTGATTTGTTAATGTTATGATGGTAATTATTATCTTGATATAACCTTTAATGACTGATTATAGAGGTTAGGTGTTAGTTTATGCCTATGTTATAGAAGTTGACACAAGCAATGGTTCATCATCTTCATAATTAACCCAACTACACCCTAGTTATCTCTCTCTTTGCACTTCAAGTGAGTGTGTGATTTCAGTTTCATGATATGTTAGCATTCTGAGTATCAATGTTAGGGTAAAATGCATGTGACATAGGCTAATGGTAGGTGCATAGGTAATTTACCCAACATGACCTTTGTGGCTAAGAACATCTAGTAAGATTTTGGAATAGTTAAACCTTTTTTAAATTGGGTTTCTAAGGGTTTATGAAATGTTCCCTCTTTTGATGACCACAATCTCTATTGATCCCCTATCATGGTCAATTCAAACCTCCCTCTCACTAATATTCCAAGCATAAAATCTCTTCAACTCTTTATAAAAGTAATTTTCATTGTCAGGGATTTGTTTTCCTCTTGTGATTGGAATTATAAGAATTATACTAGAGGAATTATATTGAAAAAAAACATAAAATGCTAAATATATACTAGTATTTTATTTTGTATATTCAATAATTGATTCTAGATGTCATGATTCATAAGATGGGTCTATAACCCTTGATTTCTTGGTGGAAATATTGAAGGTGGAATTGCAATACTTCCTTTTGAAATTACTCTTTAGGACTCCTCCATCAGATCATGAATTTATTTTCTTATATTTTAGATAAACTCAATAAGTGATGGATTTTGAATTCCTTAATAAGGTTTGGAATACCAATCTCAATCCCAAATTAACTGATTTTATTTGGGGTCTAGTTTATCAAGATCTTCCTCTTGGGTGACATCTTAAGCACATTGGGATGCCTAATCCAAGTGTTGGTTTGATCTTAACCTAAAAACTTCAAACACATTTTTGGACATGTCTAGGAGCTTAGATTACATGATAGTGGATTCATAACCTATTTTATCCTTATCATCCCCAATGACTAATTGGTGAATAGCCTTTTTTGGGGACAATGATCAATGAACTCCATACATTTTTTTGAGCTATCATTATGTTTCAATTATGGAAGTTGAGAAATTAAACTATTTTTAATAATGAAGAACTTTTTATGCAATTCTCTATTAATGATAAAGTGCTTGTTATTTCTTTGACTTTTCTATAGATCCAAGAGCAAGAAAAGAAGGTGGCTCTAAAATTTTAGAATTCACAAGGGACCTTTAACCATTGGGGGAGTTCTCCCTACAACATAGTTCATGTTCCCCTTAAACAACCCTTATATGGCACTCCTCCACTACTGTTTGGATGTTGGCAACATTGTTCCCATAACCACTTCTCCCCTCCTCCTTAGTGTGGGGGCATAGGGGAGGCGGAGAGAGGGGTGAATAGAGTTTTTAATTGTGAAAAAAGTCTTATGTTGGCCTATCTTAGTGTACTTCAGCTATGTAGGGTTGTAAGCCAACGGGTATTATGTGTCATAGCCCCCTAGTTTTGGAATCATAGTCTTTTTGTGTTTTTCTCAGACCACTTAGGATGGGTGGTTGGATCTTAATATTACTTATCTCAAACCCTCTTCTTGGGTTGCTTAGTTCCATAAAAATGATCTACCTCCACCTCTATTTGGTGTTGCAACCCATTCTTAACTTTCTCACTTATAAATTTAATACTTTAATTTTACTTTCATATTTTATATTTAACTAATAGTTTTGGTATTTTTTAATCATATTTATTTACTAACATGGAGATTGGGCCATGTATAGAAAGTGGACAATTTTTGGTTGTGACCATCTATGTTTTATATTTTTATCTAGTTAATAAATACATCGATGATTTCTAATAAAAATCAAATTGCATGTAATACTAGCAGTTGCCCCAAAGGTGCAAGGAATGCCAAAAAAATTGGTATTTTTTCTTGATTTTATTTAGATCATTGGCTTTTGTATATGTGAATTAAAATCCCATTTAAAGTGTATGATTTGAGAACCCTCTAGGACATGATAAATAAACCTACCAACTTTCCCTACCACCTAGGAATGAGTAGGATTTGGCCTTCATTTTTATTAGTCATTGATCCCTATACCATTACATTTTATGTTTGTTTTGACGAGCGATTAGTGAGGGCATTTTATTTAATGAATTAGGTTATTTGTTTATTTTATTTGAAGTTGATTTGGTTTTCTTGAGAATAAAACTATTATGTTTCCATTTGAGTTGGTTTTGGGTGGTTTTATTGGTCTTATGCAGGTTATCCATTCATTGCAAACCCCTATTTATTTTAGTTTTCATCTTTGCAATCATGGGTAAAAAAATGAACATGGGTATTTTTATGATTGCCTTTAATCTTGTGAAGCCTTTGAAGGCTTAAAATCATCAATAAAATGTCATTGTTGTGCCAAAATGGCATGAGACTATGTTTTTGGGTCTGGGAAGCTTGCAAGAGTATAAGAAACCTATAAGGGTCTGGGAAGCACTGAGACTAGGTCTGAGAACTTGAAGAAACATAAAAGGGGTCATAAAAAACACCCCAAACACATCAATAGGGTGAATATGTGAGCGTATTAAAATCAATCCCAAACATGAGATAAAGAGAGCCAAAAGTGTTGATCCAAGTGCAATAAAAGAATACCATAAGAAAATGATATGCATTTGTACAAATTTCATTTTATAAATTCATATACATAAATATATATAAAATATTAGTAAATAATATTACCTAGGTCAAAAAAAATTTACAAAATATATGGATCGATATATTACATTTAGAGCTATTGTAAATGAAGTGGAGGAGGCAATTTTCTCTGACTTCTTTCCTATGATTTATGAACATTTACATATTAAATGTCTTTAATTCTCTCAAATGCTCAAACGTAAAATTAGGGGAAATATATATATCATTGAGGGAGCATACTCTTGATATATCAGTGAAGATCAATCACTGAAAATCAATGTTGTTGATATCAATTATTGCTTTATCAAGAGTCATTCCATGTGATTTATGTATCGTTAGACCCTATGACATTTTGATAGGTATTTATCAGTGAGTAACCCATGTAATAGTAATAATTTGAATATTTTAAAGATTACAATTATCCCATGGTGGACCAAAATATTTTTGAATGCAACAACTATGTACATCAATAACTAAGGTGGCCTTAAGTATAGACTGTAGGTAATGTGAACAATTTCTCTAGCTGTTTCATTAACCAATCTAACTTTCACCCACAAATTTGATGTTAGCATTATTTTTTGTATTTTGCATTGAATCATGGTTGATTAAAGTTTAGTATCACTCTAGTTACATTTCCTTGCATGCTTTCTCTATTTAGATCTATAGATTGCAACTGGAGTGTTCAAGGATTTTAGCATATCTTTATTATGCATTGTTGCTAATATGTTAGTTTCATAAAAATGTGTTGAGATTCTAATTTTTTTAATTATTCTATAGGAATTAATGATGTTGTCCTTGACATAATAATATTCTATTCTTTTTCTTTTAGGTCTATATTTATGATATTGGTTAATAAATTTTTGAATTCTAGATGTTGTTATGTGCATCCTTACTGACAAAAAATTGTCTTGTGTGACAACTGTATCAAATGTTTGCCATAACATGTGACCAAAAGACTTCCTTGCATACATTAAAATGTCATTTACAATTGGAAGTTGTCATAGTTCACCAACAAGTATAATTGAACAACCACCAAATATTTTATTATTATGATGAGGAAAGGCCTCATGCAACTAGTTATTTATATTACTTGGCATCTTTGGCCCTATGAAACTCATTTCATCTATGAGAACATATTATATGTACCTCATTTTTTATTGAAAAATCATTAATGCATGTCCATCAAATGGTTTCATTTTGCAAATAAGAATCTGGAGGGATAAATGTACTATCAATAGATTTATGTTAAATGTTACAACACTAGTTGGAGTAAGGAAAAGTAATGGAGATTTTCCTTTGGATTCAGTTGCATCCAAAAAATGTTTGATGTTGCTTATCAAGTATGATTTTTATGTACTTATTGTTCCCTATATAACCATCTTGATTTGTGCAGTGTTTTTTGTTATCTAGGCATGCTTCTCAATAATGGTGAATGTTTGTTATTGGTTATTTGATAGTTGATTCATCATTGGGTTATTTGGGCAACCATAATTTGTATCATTCATAAATGTTCATTGAAAATCTATAAATTTTTGTGAAATTATGTGTATCCTAAGTGGTACATCAAAGTGATTAATCATGCTGATTATTGAAGTCATGGTTGCCAAACATGGTTATGTCATCTATTTCATTGTTCCCTAATGGGTGCATCCATGATAGGATTTCTCACTCATTCATTTACATTTTTTGATCCAGTGTAGCTTTATCATTTTTAGTGATATCACTGGTGGAATCAACATGGTTATCATCTTCTACACATGTTCTCTGAATATGCCATGGATTATAAGTCTTTGAATTGCTCCCAGTTTGTGATAATGTGTTCCCTATCACATTAAATGTCAACAACAAAGTTCTGGAAGGGTTTGTAAAGTAAGAGGTCTACCCAACAAAAAATATCAAATGAAAGGGAATCAATAGAGGGTATAAAAGAGAATCAAGGAAATTTTTGAAGAATAACCTAAGTAGTTCTTTGTCTCCACTCATTGTTTTTTATTCAATTATCATAAGGCTGAGACCTTGTTGCTTCAATGAAAAGAGTTATCTCCAAGAAAGAAGGGAAATATAGATATGCATAAATGAAAGATGGTAGGTTGGCTTCTATCGATACACTCTATAGGACCTTTTTGAGGGTTTGTCTACCAAGAAAAAAGGTAACAAATGGATGACTAAAAACTATTAAAGGAAGCTTTTGCAGCATATGGCATGTTTCCTATGCACCTATGTTGCAGTCAACAATAGTCTCTGGAAATAACTTGTTGTACGTAGTCATTTCTAGGATCTTTATTACAATTATAAATGGCATCCTAATTAGCATATGGTGGTATCTTTAATATTTATTGTCATCCTTTGATGCATATTTTTATATATACTTAAGCACAGCATGGAGGTAAATAATCGATTGGAAATCTACATTTACATGCCATATTGAGAGTATGCTTACATTGTGGATGTTGAATCTAACATTATTATATGCTAGGAGGTAAGTTTTACACTCCTTCATAATTGATAAAAAATGTTAAGGTTGGTTATATTGGCCATGGGGATTTGTATCTATATTGGAAAGTGGTGCCTTTTTGTGCAGACATGTTGACTCACTGCATTTGGTATGGCATTGTACTTGATTCAAAATATCCTCATATTATTTATTAGGATCGACAGTAAATATTTGATTGGTTGTGAGTAAGCATAGATCGTCAAGATCAAAATGATGCACTCTATTATGGATGTGTCAATGTTGTGTGGATTCCATGTAGTTACATAACAGTTGAAGAACATCCTTGTAAAATCACCCTAAAGTGGGTCCTCTCAGTCTAAGGTATCCATGTTAGGTACATTTTTTAAACCATAAAAACCCATGGATGTGTTTTAATCCTTTGTGCTACCATTCATACCTATAAATAAATACTTAATTTGTTCGTAATGGTTGTAGGGGAATTTGTAATATCTAATGAGTGTTTGAGAACATAGGCTCATTATGATTACATATACCAGTAATATGTGTTGTGGAGATGCTTATGCATAAATTTTTCATGGAAAATTTAAAATATTTATCCATATATGAAGATGTTATATGTGTATTTGCAATTATGCTTTGATTTTTGCAGTATGAATTATTTTGTTAGTGATACGTTGGTGTCAATGGAAAGACTCTATGTAGATCTGACCATCTAGTGTTAGTTGCACTTAAGGTGAAGAATAGTGTGGGAGATCCCAATTGTATAATCATATCTTTTAATTAATATTTTGATTTGAACCAAAATGAATGTTTTCCTATAAGTATCTATCGAAAATGCATCACTTGATTTATAACGCTTACATTAGGTAACTGCACCATATTAGGTATGCAATTGTGACTGGGATGTTGTCTTTGATTTTTTTTTTAGTGAATATTTCAGATGTGGACTATTTTTTGTGCCACATCATTAGGTTAAACAAAAATATCAAAACTGTGGATGGCTTCCAAATTGATTATCTCTATATTTGAGTAGGTGTAAAGCATATTCATGGAGTTGAACTCTCCTAGTACGGAGTTGTTGGTACATGCAAACACCTATTATAAAAAGAGTAGTAAATGCCATTAAAATTAAACCTTCCATATTATACTCATTGTGATTGATGACACACTCATAGTGGGCCATTTGATTATAGTTAGATTAAAATTTTTGGGGTTGTTCATATAGGCCTTTATTTCATCAACTTTTATTTATGCATTTGGAATGGAAGTAACAAAAGATGATAGTTGAAGATAATGTAGGTTTGGATGGGAATTTGTGTTGTCATCAAACTATTCATTATCAATTACTACATTTATAATATCAATAGTGGTGTGCTAAAAGAGGAAGGAGATATCAACAGGTTCAGATGGTACGACATCAAGTGTTTGTTGATCGAGTTCGACATTTGCATAGTAGGGATCATTTTCAATTTTGTAATGTAGCACCTCCATGACATGTGATATACTTATAAAATAATCATATGCTTTATTTTCAAATCTAATTCTTCTTACCATCGGGATGTCAATGTTTTCAACTCGATGTGGTAGGTGCCTAACAATTTAGGATATATCCTACAAAAAACTAATAGTGTGGCCAATACATTTGTATTACCCACCAAGTGTATGTGTTACCTAAAATATTGGGTTGGCATGAGAAATAATCATTTCCTCAACATGTGTTAAGTTTGACAAAGCTTTAGGTTGTATCCCTGGGTCCATGTTATTAGTAGCACTAAATTGTTATTGTTTTTCTCAGTACTGCAATAGTGATAAGTGTTTTTACCCTTGTAATTCTTTATTTAGATACCTAGAGATAACTCATTGCAATTGAAGCATACATGTATCAAGTATAGATCATCCACTCTCACATGGAACCATTTATGAACTTGTGCAATGTCATAATCAGTAACTAGAATATCAGTATTTGTTGTATATGCATTATAATTTACCTGTCGACATGTGTTGATTTGGTCTTTTTGGATTATGTATCGTAACCAATCCCATTTATTTAAATTTTGTTATCCATGGATGACTATAGTAACAATGAATGAAACAGTATTTGCACAACTCTTTCACTTTTTTTATGATTTTTTAATATGGAAATAATATATGTTGTAGTAATGTAAATGTTCCATTAAAACCAATACAAAATTACAATCTTATTATTTCAACATAAAAATGTAAATATTTTTTCCATGGGTGGGTAGAAAAATGAAGTATGGTAATAATAATCATTTTATTCACAAATTTCATATATGGGAACAAATTAAGATTAAAGTGACACCCAAATGTCATCAGGAGATGTTGATATTTGTTGTAAATTTGAGCTATGACACCCATAATTGGAATAATGAAATCATGTCTTCTAAAATTAAATTTAAATCATACTTGTACTCACAATAATACATAAAAATGTTACACTTTTTACAATGCCAAGATGCATCATCCTTTTTAGCAAATTTATTTGTACATTGTCTATTATTAAGTACAGAAACACATGCAAGATAACAAAAGTTGGTCATTTTAATGTGTATAATTGTAGTCATTTTAATGTGTATAATTGTAGTGTTTAATGTAAATGAATTCATTTTTATAATAACCCTAGATTTGTGGATTTTTGTAATTATTCTATGTTCTATAATCCTTGTACTTAGTGAAGATTTTATTATTTTTGAACCATTCTCCTCAAACCATCTTTTTATTTGATGTGCTTCAAGTAAATTTGGATTAATAAAGAATTGTGTGTTTGAGTTGGTCCCTATTCTCTTCTTGTTATATGTTTGAACTCTACCCTTTATGATGTCAAGAATTGGAGGATCTTGTGCATGTTGATCACACAAATCCACTAAAATATTTCCCTCTTCATCACAAGCACCCCCCAAGGGCCACCTTAATATCATAGTCAGAACTGTTTTGAAGCAAAAAAGTGTTTCTCATAGTTGAAGTCTTGTCTAGTCTCATGCATGTGAAAGTGGAAAAAATGGAAATAAAAATACCAATGGTATAATTTTTAGTGTTTATTATTGCATCTTTGATGTGTTTAATTTATTTGAAATCAAATTGATTTAGTGGAATAGTAGAGTCTTCATCATAACAATGTTTAATAGACAATGTCATGGTAAGCATGGTTTCCCATGGACTTTTCATCCTGTTATATTTTGTGTTTGCATATTTCAAATTTGCATTTAAAATAGAGTATATCTTTCTAACTTGAACTTGATCGAAGTAAAGACATGCAACCTTATTGAAGGAAGTAATTATGATGTCATCACCCTCATTATCAATAATATTGAAGTTGAAGAACTATCCCGAACCACTGATGTTAGATTAATTATGAAGAATACCATTTTAAAGCACCCTACCATCTATAATCCAGTTGTTTTTTTAAGGATTTAAATCTCTAATTGTAGTACAACACGTCATGCACATGTATTCTCCCTTAGATGTTGATTTTGAAATTTCACTCACATCAATTTGTTTTCCACAATTTTCCATTATTGGAATGGGTTGTTGCTAGGTACGTGGGAATGTGTAGTGTGTTTTTATTTAGTTGGAGCTACCTCCTATATGAAAACCAATGTAACTAACTAAAACAACATCCTTTTATTTGGAATTGAAAGTAATAAACACAAGCACATCATGATTGAATCCAAGATTGTAAATCCATTTAGGGCATCTATATGGGTGTGGAGGTTTAGTGTAGAGTTGTATGGCCATTAAAGGCATATACATGTGATTGCATGTTAAAATACAGAGTATATAAAGTGAATGACCCAACATTTATTAGAATTACAAAAGTAAAGAAAATGATTTTTTTAAAAGGTGTTGTGACTTGTAGTATATTGGTAAAGGTAATAAGTTAGAAAATGTAATATTATAAGAATATATTTCAAATTTCATACGAAGAGAATTGCATTATAAGCTAAAAAAGTAATGTAGGACATTATAAGAGTTTGTAGTGAACAATATTTTATTCAATGTCATATTTGGTATGATTTTCTAATTTGTGCATGATGTAGTTCTATTAAAAGTAAATATATAATTAATAATGCCTCCAATATACTAAAAAACTAATCTTAGCACATTGTGTGTTACATGTTAAACACTTCTACAAATTAGTTTGATATAAATTGTTTAACATTGCAGATTTTCCTTCGTCTATTTGGGCACTATGACTTGGGATTTGGATTGGGAACATTGATGCCATTTTGCACTAACATATGGAAAGGCTCACACCTCAAGGCATCCTCAATTGTATCTTACACAAGACCAAAGGCTATAGAATATGTATTTTTGCTTCTAATGACTGTTACAAAAATTGTTAGAAGGTCTTCCACCAAAAAATAATCCATTATGTTTTGATTTATTGTAAGAATATGAAGCCTTGGCATTTTATGGTGTACTATATGGATCAAAACTTGCCTTCTTTTGAATTATTTTTCATATTATATCTGTATGGTACTTAAATACCATGTGGGGGTCTCTTTTAGTACATTTGCATTATTATGGTTCCTAGTTCTCATGCTGCTAAAATATACCTAAGAAAAATGTAAAATGAAAATAAATAATGTAAGTATATGGACCATCAAATATCTTATACAAGTGTAACAACATCAAATTTCATTGGTATAATGTGTATGAGAAAAAATGCATGCAAAATAAAATTGCAATGCAAGTAAAGTGAATAACAAATATTCCATAGAAATGTAAGTAGAATGAATTTCAAATACACTAGAAAATAACATACATGTAATTGATTGACATTTTAGTAAACTAGATGAAATGTAATATGTAATATTACATTGTACCTTTTAGTTTAGGACACTATATTAGGTTGTTTATAAATTATTTAATGTAAAAGACAGCGTACATATCAATATTAAGATGACAAGATTTCGATAATGATACTTCACTATTAACAACTCTATAGTTTATCTTTTTTAAAGATGGTGTAATATAACAAACTAAGTTACATAAACAATGATTTGGTAATTTCCAGCAAAATAAATACGACGTATGTTTTGGTTTCTTTATTTTGATAGTATTTGACAATTTGAAAAATTATTGTAATCATTTATTAATAGTCATCCAAAATGAACAGAAAATATTAAATTGGTAGATGATAATATTTGAAAATTATCATTTTTTATGTTCAAACGAATATTATATCAAAAGATTATATTATTTAAAAAGTATCATATTTTTTTATATATGTATAATTATAAATGCTAAAATTAAATGTGTGTATAAATATATGTTATTTTGTAAATATTACCCACATACATAGTAAAGTTATTTTCTTTTACCATTTTTAAATTTCTCATTTTTTATTGTATTCAAACAAATATTATATTACAAGATAACATAATCTAAAAAGTACAGTGTCTTTTTTAATATGTATAATTATATATTGAGGAATTAAATGTTTGTATAAAGATATATTATTTAATAATTATTATTTTTTATTTACTTCATTCTTAAGAATATGCGTACTAATTACTTACATACACTATTTATTTATTGTGTCTATATTAAAATATTTCTATTTAGATCAAGGCACCCATGTATTATGAACAAATACAATATTATTTGAAAAGCCCCCTTTTTATATCAAAAACTAAAATATGATATGTTTTTATTTAGGTTTAGTTTTTCTTTTAAGCACATATTTACTAACTACTTATGTATACTATTGATTTATTTTATCTCTATTAAAAGCTGTATGTTTAGATTGGGGTACACACGTAGTATGAATGAATATAATGTTATTTAAAAAGTATCATTTTTTTCATCAAATATTATATGTAAAAATTATATTATTTTAAAAAGAGTGTTTCTCTTATTTTATATATAAGTATATATGAAGGAATTAAATGTAAAAATATCATTAATCTTATTTTATATGCATAATCATGTAATAAAGAATTAAATGTATGTACAAATACATGGTATTTATTTAAATACCTAGCATGGTACTTAAAATGTGTACTAATCACTTAGACATACTATTTGTTCATTATATCTCTATTTAAATATTTCTATTTAGATTGGGGTAATAATGCAATATAAATTATTCTGGTGAATTCGATGTTATTAATTTTGTATTTGTATTATAGATAAAATTAATTTCACTTATTGTCATTTAACATTCTAACAATAAAATTATGGTATGTAATTTTTGTTTTTATCGTAATATATTCGCTTATTAGTTATATATACTAACTGTTTATTGCATGTCTATTAAACCCATTATATCTTTTACTAGAAACATATTTTCAATTTATAGAGGTAGTATGTGACACAAGGCACCTCTTAAATGCACAATGAAAATTTACCAAATTCAATGTAATGTATTCTTAAATATCTTATTGCTTCACATTTATTTATTATATTTACCTTTTAAGCAATACAAATCTTATATGTGCACTAATTTACTTAGATATATTATTTGGTCATTGTATCTCTAGTTAAATCTTTCTATTTAGATTGGGGTAGTGATGTAATATGATTCACTTTAATGAATTCAATGCTATTAATTTGCATTTGTATTTTAGCTAAAATCAATTTCATTTATTGACATTTAACACTTTAACAATATAATTATGATATGTAGTTTTTTGTTTATGTAGGAATATGTTCACTTATTAGATATATGTAGTAGTTGTTTATTGTATGTATATTAAACCCATATAATTTTGTAATAGAAACATACTTTTAATTTGTAGACGCAATATGCGACACAAGGCACATATCAAGATGATAGGGTTTAGGGAATGATTGTGTACTATTAAGAACTCCATAGTATCTTTTCAAGATCTATCATATGTAACAAACTAAAATATATGATAAGATCCATATCACTTAGAAAAATTTATAATTTTTGTGTTACTTGGTCTTCCAACATGTTGATCAAATGCTTTTTTACACATAAATATATGCATTCTTTGAAGATCTAAGTATGTTGCGTGAACCCTTTCCATAAGATCTAACAATACATAAGCTTTGTTATTCTCTACAATGTGGTCATGCAAAAGATGCATTGATGTCATGTTTGAAATGTTTTCACATGTAGTTGTTACATTGTTTGAAAGCAATTATATTTGAGATAGAAAGCAAATGTGTGCATCTACAATTATTTAAAGTAATAGTAGCTTTTATTTTCATTATGTGCGTATTCAAAAACAATTACCATTATGTAAAAGATGCGAAAAAGTTATATGGAAACATATTCTATATCAAAGTCTATAAATATATATAAATAATATATATATATATATATATATATATATATATATATATATATATATATATATATATATATTTATGGTTACATAAACAATAATTCTGTAATTTTCAACAATAAATATAAGAGTTTTATTTTTGGTTTCTTAATTTTGATAAATGGTATTATTTGAAAACTATTATTTTTTCGACAATAATTCAAATCTGTTTCCCCAATAATATTAATATTTATATGTATACAATTTAATATCAAATTATTTATAAAATTGTATAAGTGAATGTGAAGAACCTATATTAAAATATGTCAATACAAAATTATATGTAAAATTTAAATTGAACATCCAAAAAAAAATATAAAAACTATTATTTTTTGCAAAAGAAGTATTAGTAGCTTTTATATTATTTATTTTTGGATTGAAGAAATAATAACTTTTATTTCCATTATGCACGTATTCAAAGATAGTTAGCATCATGTAAAAGATGCAAAAAAGTTATATGGAACAATGTTTTATACTAAAATTTATATATATAATTATGGTTACATAAATAATGATGAAAAATGAAAAATTAAATCAAATTTGGTATGGTAATTTTTATTTACCATTTTAATAATAAAAATATGAAATAATTTTTTTTTTAAATATATTTATGAATTACTCAAAATCTATTAAAATATTATTTTTTGAATTAATCAATCTCTATTAAAATATTCTTTTTAAATTTGATCCAATATTATAATAAAAGATTATATTATTTAAAAAAGATAGTTTCTTTTATTTTATATATACAATTATATACCAAGGAATTATATGTGTATAAACATAGATTATGTATTTCTCCTATTGTTAACTAATTATTTATTTCTCTAAATATGATCCAACATTTTAACAATATAATTTTGATATTTAATTTTTTTTTAAAGAATATATTAACTAATTAGTTATATGTATTAATTGTTTGTTGGATACTTTATAAATCAAAGATTATATTATTTTAAAAAAATAATCTCTTATTTTATATATATATATATATATATATATATATATATATATATATATATATATATATATATATATATATATATCTTATTGTTAACTAATTATTTATTTCTCTAATTGTCATCTAATATTTTAAAAATAAAATTTTGATATTTAGTTTTTTGTTTTTGTAAGAATATGTTAACTAATTGATTATAGTATTAAATATTTGATGGATGTCTGGTAAATACAAAATATTTTTTTGAGAATACAATTATATAGGGAGATTATGTTATTAAAAAATGTAGTTTCTCTTATGTACAGGTATTAAATGTATGTATAAACATAGATTATTTATTTTTATTATTTTTAATTAATTATGTATTTCTCTAATTCTCATCTAACATTTTAACAATAAAATTTTGATATCTAATTTTAATTTTTGTAAGAATATGTTAATTAATTGGTTATATGTATTAACTATTTGTTAGATGTCTAGTAATCTTGTAATATTTTTTTGAGAGTACAATTTTATACAAAAGAATTAAATGTATGTATAAAAATAGATTTTTTACTTAAATACTCGGTATAGTTATTTTAGTTTACCATTATAACAATACAAATATTAGGTATTTTTTATTTTTTTATTTAAAGAATATATTTACTAACTACTCTTACATATACTATGTATTTATTGTATTTCTATTAAAAACTTGTTATTTAGATTAAGATATTGTGAATTCAATGTGATATATATATATATATATATATAAAATTGTCGTATAACATTTTAACAATAAAAATTTGATATTTAATTTTTATTTTTGTAAGGATATGTTAATTAATTAGTTAAATATGTATATATTTTTTATTGGATGTCTGATAAATCCATAATACTTTTTTGATAGAAACATATTTTCAATTCATAAATAGTATGTGAGGTAAGGCATATTCTAAATGCATATTTAATAAAGAGTTCTACCATAGTGAATTCATTAAATATGATGTTGTGTATGCTTAAAGATCTTATAACTTAACATTTTATATTCTACAATATATCTATTACATAATTAATATAAGTAAAATAACTCAAAATAATAATAAAGTGCATTAAGCAAATGAAATTAAGATAATGAATCTAACCAAAACCTCAATATTTTTGATATTGATGTCTATATTAATCTAATATTAATTAGGTTAGAGAGTGAGATTTTTCATTTCAAACATTAAAATAAATAAAAATTTGTGACGTCAATATAAATTGAATTAGGACAATAAATGTTAAATAACAATATTAATTTGAAATAAAACGGACTACTCACAATACTTTAATAATAACACACATTACAAATTCAGTTATGCTATTAATTTTGTTTAACACGAAGATCAAAAGATTATTATTAAAAGAATACACAATGTATTTTTTTTAAAAGGATGGCCCACCATATATATGTTTTTGGTATTGATAAACTGCAAAAAAGGGTGCAAAACCCTATTACAAAATGCCCCAAGGGTGGCAAAACAGGTTGATGGCCACAAACAACAGAACAATAATAAACAAACAATAGACTAACAAAAGAGCATAAAAAGATCAAAACCCATACACAACAAAAAACAACAAGATTAGTTAAGCAGAGCTTTCCAATCTTCCTTGAGAAAACTCTGGAGTTCCTCCTTGTTGGTAGCCTTACCTTCCATGACCATTTCTTCACTTGGAACAACCTGCAGGATAGACATAGAAGTAGCAGCTTGGTGGATTGACTTTTGCACACATGGTGGTCAACACTTTCATTTTGTTCTCAAGAGAGCGAAGCCCATTCTTTACCTCCTCCAAATCCTTTTTAATATAAATACAATTGTCACAAATTTTATCATTGATAACTTCTTTCTCAAGAGTATCCTTGGACTTAGTCTCCTCCTTATCAGAATCATAAAAGGAGTTATTTAACTCCTCGAAGTAGCTAGCGCCCTCCTTTTCCCCCCATAGGTCAGGTGTGGATTTGGCCTTTATGATCTCTACTTCATCCTCTGGATTAGAGGCCGAGGAATAACAATAATTTTCAACACTGGGGTTTTACCACCTACCAATTTGCTAGATCTATTAATGCTCGGCCTCCTAACAGAGCTCCCCTAGACCTCATTGCCAATATCTTTATCAACCTCCTCCTCCCCTCACTCCTGGTGCTCAAATTGCTCCTTGTCCACATACAGTTTACTTGCTTCTCATCCCCTACAGCGTTCTTAGCTTTTTTCTTACCTAACTTTTTGGGCATAGATTGTTCCCGATTGTCTCCTTCCCCTTCTTCTCACCCAAGTGAGAAGGGTTGTTCTTTAGTTCACACAACCCCTCAGTCACCACTTTTTGTGATTGGCCAAGGGACCCAGTCGTAGCACCCTCAGGGGTCGAAAAAGAGGTTCACTGCAGGAGAGGGGACATGGAGCTTTTTTTTGTGTGGGGTCGTGAAATCAGGGAAATAGTGACTAGATCCTTAGGCTTATGGGAAGATCCGAAGGGGCCCAGGGAATTTTTCACAAAAGGGCTTGAGGCCTTATTTTTAAAAGGGCTACCAAACCTGACACTCAAAGGAATGTTATCATCTGAATCACTGTCATGAACCTCATCAACCAAATGAGCTTTAATGGGTTTAGGTGGGCAAAGTGCCAGGTGGAAATGATAGAAATGAAAAATAAGGCCTTGGTGGAGCAGGATGGCAATGACAGTAGGTTTGCTTTCATGTGTGTTCTTAGCAATTTTAACAGAGGACTCAAGAGATGACAAAAGGAAGAACAAAAAATTAACAAATACCTTGTGATGAAAATGATTTAACATAGCAAAGTGGTAATGACAATAACACTTAAATCTTCCCTCCAAGGTAAAATATTTCATAATAAGAAAACAAACCTTGTCCTAAGGGTTGATGAGGCTCTCCCTGTCAAAGCCACCTTGCAGTCGCACTGGTGACTCGCCTTCTTTGAAGAATCTTTTCATGCCTTCGAGATCCTAGACTTTGGTTAGCTTCTTCAGTGTTTTACCCTCAAATTGCAGACCCATAACCTTAACAATAGTATCTTTACTAATTTCAAATTCAATTCCACCAACTTGAACCTTAGATCAATGTGTTTAATTTATTAATGTGTTATTATTTATTATTTATTAATGTGTTTAATTTTATTTTTCATTATTTTTTTAATATTCATTAAAAGTATATGTTGGAATTGCTTTTACAAATTTAAAACATTTATTTATTCAATATATGAATGCCCTGCAATTGAATAAATAATAATAACATAAATATCATAAGAGTCTAGCTACTTTATTTCAAATACTGTGATATTTTTAGGAATATAATATTAAAACCTACAATATATAATATGATAATTGTATATTTTATATTAAAATATATATAATATATTATATAAATTAAGATTAAATTGTATAGTGTTTGTATATATCAAACTATAATATTTTAAATATAAACATGTGTTTTACATATCAAAGTAATATATCAATGTAAAATAAAATATGTAATGAAAAATTATAGTTCGATATAAATATTATTTAGTTCAATTATAATAAAAAAATAATTTTAAATTATGCGAATGAGTCCATAGAGTGCTTGATCTTGTGTTCACTATACGCGTTGCCCCAAATCTTGCATGTAAACACTTGATCCTTCAACCCAGAGCTAAATAATCAAGAAAATACATATATAGTAAAATCACCCAGGGTTGTGCATACATGAAAATAGGAAAAGCTCTAAAAGAAAGTGAATAGGGACATCCATACCTACTAACAAATCAGGGGAAATAAACGACAGATAGAATGCACGACATACACACACATATATATTGTAAGGAAGGAAATAAGACGACCCATATGCAATGAAATGGCGGCAACAAATATCTAGGCTCACATCTATTGGCAAGTGGCAGAAAATATAACCCAGATATTTTGCAGATGCCACCCTTGCGACCAACACCATACATACATCACAACAAGGGTTCAATGCGCTCCAAACATGCTAGCATTAATCTCACACCAACACATACACAATGGGTTCTACTGTGGATGGGAAATAAAACTTACCACATTTGTGCATAATTGCTCCCACCAAACACTTTATGTGATGAATATATTTCCCAGAGCGGTGAGAAACCCATGACGATGATTGCAAGTTACAAACCCCGTAAACCTTTGACAATCGCTGCAAATTTTGAACGATGTAAGGTACGATGAACATCAAACCTAAATCCTCGCCAAAAAATAATTTGTTTTTGTGTGCCCCGCTACTAGAGCTAAATACATGTGAACACTAACAATGGACCAAAAATGAGCCAAACCTTGACAGAAAAGACGATACCTACTAGTGAGCCCTCCCCACATGTGGCAACAGAGCAATGGATGAAAAAACTTTCATATTTCAAGACGTAACCAGTGAATAAACTGTACAAGACGAATCTAGAGGGGTTTCACCCTTGTAACAAATACCTCTGACATAAATATTTAACACCATCGTAATTTAATACATAAAACAAAAATTCGACATAATTACTTTATCTCTATACTTTTAAATATTTAACACTGTCATAATTTAATACATAAAATAAAAAAATCGACATCATTACTTTATCTCTATACTTTTAATTAATATATTTGGTAATGGGTTTCCAATTCCAAAAAAGCAGAGAAAATTCATATTAGGACTAAATAGCCAGAAATAGAATCTTCAAAACATACCGATCTGTTTTAGTTTTAAGTAATCGCACAATTGAATTTAACGAATTTGATTTCCTATATTTGGCAATGGAATTACAACCACACAATTAATCATCATCACTCCCTCCTAGCTTGCTACCACCACCCCTGAATCACATTTGCTTCCTTCCATTAACTGTTTTTCAGTATTGATAGCCAACTCTGAATTTGCAGTTAAACTGGGCTTTATTCATAACTCTGGGAACATTTGTAATGCATAGCTTGAGCTCATCCAATGGGAAAAACAGACTAGAAATCTTTATCAGTCTTTGAACAATTTGAGGTGTGATAATAATAAAATTATGGCTTGTACAGGGAGGTGTGTTGGCTTTAGAAACCTCTATCTGCCCTCTCACGTGGGCATTCCTTCTACAAAGATCTTCAATCACCATTTCAGACCAAGAAGGCTATACATGAGCAACCCAAACGATGAGATGCACTTCATTGCTATGGTCCAAAGAAGTTGGGGACAAGTGGTTTGTGCTGCTGGGCCAGAGTCAACTGCGTCTACCTCCACCTCCACCTGTAAGTAGCCAATTAATTTCTTCAACAATGAGTATAGAGATAAAGAGTGTTATAGTAAGGATTAGCGATAAGGTACAAAATTTCGGTTGGCCTCAATTGCAGCTCTTCGCATGATTTACATTGCTTCCATAAGAATAATCCAGTATGCCTGAATGCCCTAGTCAATTTTACTTCACTGCGTATTTGAAAATCATAATGCTAGGCTGGGTGATGGCGTTTGTTGTTTACTTATTTTCCATTTCTTTGTTGGAATTCTTAAGTTCCTGTGTGACATTTAGGTTTATTAGAGTACTTAGCTTTCTGGTTCTCAAAGGTTAGATTTGTCTTGAAATAGTCAACGCAATTTGGATGTTTCTTTAATATTTCACATCTAGAAAGAGCCAATGTTCTACAATATTGGAGATGGAGTAAAATATAATAGTCCACACTTGGGGATATGCTTGATTCTTGGTGAATTTATTGGAGTGTCATAAATTCCTTCAGTTTCTAGTACCATATTTCCTTCTTCAAATTTCAATGGGGCAATGCATTCCAACTTTTTCTACAGAGGCGATACATGAAATTCATTTTGGGACCTTACCTTTATGTGGAAGATCCAAAACATATGCATTTTCATTTATCTTCCTTTGAATTTGATATGGTCCTTAGAAACTTTGGAGTTAGTCCTTTTTTTGTTACCAAACTTTCTTAGTTGTTTGTGAGGTTGAAGGTGAAAAAAAAGCCCTGTTTACTTCCTGAAAAGCTCTTGCCAAATGTTGCTGGTCAGCTTGTTTCTAGATTGCATATCTTGAATCAGATGGGGTTTTCTTGAAATGCCCTAGACGTTCTTTTACTAGTATGCTTTCGGTAACAAAGCCTATGCAATCTCTGAATTTGGGTAACCTATAACCAACCATACAAGGCTGTAAAGGGGTCATCTTTGATGCAGTTTTATATGTAATGTCATACCACCATCTGCTAAATGTAGAAATTTCGCTGCATAACATTAAAGGAGGGATTGATTGATAATTTGATTGCATATGAGGGGGCTGAAAGAATAAGGAGATAGGTGATTGTTGATTCAAAAGAAAATGGCGAAATAGGGAGACGGATTAATAACAAAAATGATGTACAGATCATAGTCGCATGACTTGGCCTCAGAATCGATTCAAACTTGGCATAAGCTTAGTGAAAAGCTCAGCTAAGACTTGACTACAAAACACCTAAGTCAGACTAATTATGAAATTTCATACTTAGTTTGTATGTCAATTTTGGAATAGTCTGAAACTACACAATAACTCAGCAAAAAGTTGGCTCTGCCCACAAGAACCAAGATAAGCGTGGGAGTTTTGGGGCACTTGAAAAGAGTTGCAGCTATGGACTATGGATGGGCATTAAAAAAAAGCCAGATTGGCTCTGATAGAGACACAAAAAGATAAAATGTTTGACTGAAACAAAGATTGGTATTCTGACTGACTTCTGTATCGTCCTGAATTGTGACCCAGCAATTATTATTATTTATTACTTATTTATGTAACTAGGTGTGCACCCGATATTAGCAACTCTACTCGTTGTAGACCAATGGTATTAGTTCTGTAAATGTTAGGTTATATTTGAAAGCATCACTATCTGAAGGTCTTGCACAGCCTCCAAATTTGATTTTGTTCCCTCAAGGCAGCCTGAGCAGCAGAAAGGCTAGTTAGCATTGATGATGTCAGCGTATTTTATGTCTCTGCTGGTAGGTTTTTGACTGTCATAACATGCTTAGGAATTGCTTAAATGTTTTTTGAAGAAAATGCACACACAAGCATGTTTGGGTAAGATTCTGAAACTTTGTGTATCATACGGGAAAGCAGTGTGTCATCCAAGACATGAGATTTTCTAGGACAGGTACTGAGAGATGCAGATCACACACATGGCAACTTTCTTGTGTATCCATGGCAAAAGAATATACTTGAATTTATTACTTGCTTAATGTCGGTATGAATCTACCCTTTTGCATTTATACTGGTTATACTTATTACATGCTGCTGAGGTCTACAACCATTGTAATAGCATTTTGTGCTCTTAAGGGTTGGTTTGTTCTTAGACATTAAAAGCAATTATTGACTTAAAATGTCGATAGCTTCAGCTCATAATGAAGGGTACAAGTCACATTGAAGATGCTCCCAGATCCCAACAAAGAGTCCTCGGAATAAATGATAGTGTAGGTGTTTGCTTTCCTTCATGCACGGTATCTCGATCAAACTGCCATGGTCTATTCAAGAGTATGTGACAAGCTGACATGGGAAACGCATTATACCATAATTAAAATTCATCAAACATCATGGGTTATTTCTATCTCATTTCCATCTTGCACCCATCCTAGTTTGCACGAATTTGGATGTGGAAACTTCTTTAAACCCAAACAGGAAACCTCATAAGAACCTATTAGATTTTCATTACTACCTAAGTCAATCACCATAATACTCATTTTATCTTTTACCTTCATTTGATATGAAATATACATATTTAAAACCACGGTTCCTCATCTTTTCCTTGAACACTGCATGATCTCTGAAGCATAAGGTTCTCTCGATCTTCAGGGGCATGCACCTCTTCTTCTGAAATATGATCCTTTGTTTCCGTGTAAAAAAGTGTTATTGATTATTCCCTATTGCTGCTTATGTCCCCTGAGCACTCCCAGGACTTATGTCCATCTTCACTTCCATGACAATAGCAAATGATTGGTCCTCTACCTCCATGGCCTTTGCCAAAACCATGCCTTCCACGCCCATGTGATTGATGCTGAGAATCATTTTTTCTCTCCAAAACTGTTTTGAGATCTTAATTGACTCCCACCTCTTGCACTAACACCACAATCAGTGTTGTCTGTGCCTCGCCTCTTCCACGTTGTTTATTTCATATATCTCTCCTTGAGTTATATTTATGTAGTTCAGATTCAATATTCAGTGCTATTTGGAAAGCTTCCTCTAAATTCTCCAACTTCATGAACCTCATTTCCTTTTGGATAGGAACTCTGAGTCCATTGATGAATTTGGTAGTCACGTGTGGCCCCTTCTTTATATTCATCCTTGTACTTAGGTTATCAAACCTCTCCGCATAATCCATCACTTTTTCATCAGACTTCTGTTTGATATTATGAAATTCCTGAAACAAGGCTTGCTCATAATTTCAAGGCCAATATTTCTCGTTCAACGCATTAACAAAGCTATTCCATGTGAAAGGAAGCGGAATTCCTTCGGATGTCAATTTTTTGGTGTGGCTCTTCCACCACGCATCTGCCTTTCCTTCCAACTTTATAACCCCAATCTACATTTTCCCTTGATCCGCGGGGGTAAAAGTGTTGAAACAATTCTCCGTAACCAAAATTCATTGATGCAGATTTTCAGGCTGAAGGCGTCCATCGAACTTAGGAATTTCCTTTCCTATCTTTAATAGCTCATGAAAGCCCCAAAAGAATATGATGTCGTGCCTGTAGAATTCGAGCTTCTTGAAGCACTCCACTTGGCTCTTCAATGCGTCTAACTATTTGGTTGTAGCATCGTCCTTTTTAGATGGCATCACGCTTACCACTCTTCAATTCCTAGCTGGATTCACCCTCTCCAAGTTTTCACCACGCTAAAAGCCTCTGCTCTGATACCAATTTGATAGGCTCTCCCTTGTATAAAACAAAGTTAGTACCGAATTACAGAATTCAGAAGTCCAAATGCAAACAGAAAATCCTATCAGACTTCAACAGACCATCAACAGAAGTCTACAATCAGTTTTGATCACATACAGTTAGCCAAATTTATGAAAAGTAGTTTCTCCTTGGGGCAACCCTTTGCCTATATAATGGCATTTCCCATCCCTAGTTCAATCATTGAAACTGAGATTGTGGATAGTGAAGTTGTTGGACATGGCGCCCCCAATAAAAGAACCTTGGAAGTTCATCTCGAAGGTCTTCCATGAGGTAACGATTCACCCCTTGATATGGTCTTGCCTATTCTTGAATTTGATAATGCATGTAAATGGTTAGAGAAATTCTCTTTAATAGGGTATTTTGTCAAGGGAATTCCCATTGGGAGTGTGTTAAAGAATTGGGTGCAAACTACATGGACGCCTTTGGTATTAAGTTGGCCATTGTTCAAAACATGACCAAGGTGTTCTTTTATTTCTTTTCTCTAACCCCTACCATGCCTCTGCTATTTTGCATAAGGCATCCCCCTGGTATGCATGTATTTCTTTTCTTGTTTTGGCCCCGTGGACACAGGATTTTGTTGTCTTTGAATAATTAGCCCGTAAGGTCCCTATTTGGCTATTCCCAAGTGTTCTGTTGCCTTGTTGGCATTTATTAGACCAGTTGGCAGTTACCATTGGCTATGTCATTTACCATGAGTCGTCTAAGTTTTACTCGACCCATCCTCAATAATGTGTTTGTGTTGAAGTAAAATCATCCCTCGACCTTAAAGAGGCATTAGACATTCATATAGGAAACTCCTAGCATTTCCAGAGGGTTTAATACATTAATCTGCTCAAAACTTGTTTTCATTGCCAATCTTCCGAACACAAGTGTAGGCATTGTCCTTTGTTTCTTGAAACAGGTCGATTTCAAAGCCTTCAACTGATAGTTCCCAATCCAATGGCGAGGAAGGTTGGACCACTGTTGGACGTCAAAAAAATGGCCACAACAAATGCGGGGACTTCCAATGCTAAAGTTGTCATTAAAACCATAGTTTAGGGAGTCATTGTCAAGAAGAGGTTGATATTGTGGTGATAGCTCAACCCTCTCAGGAGCATTTTCAAAACCATGTTGTAACTTCTTAAACAGCTGAAAATACAAGGTTTTCTAGTATGCCTTCGGCTGCCAATGTTATCTCAGTTTCTCGAGATACTACTCAAGAGTGTAGTCAAAGTTCACCACTGAGTCTCAAAGTTGTCTCTCCATGCAAAACATCTGAAAGTCATTCTTGCATTGTGCCTTGACAGTTGGAGGATGGAAAATATGTGCCAAAAAAGTGGCGATCATTTCAACTTGGTGTTTTTTTAAAAACCAATCAACAACAGTTTTTTTGGAATTGTTGCGGTGTCTTGCATGGCTTACAATTTGAGAATATGTCTCTCAATCCCCACTCTCAATGATTTTTTATTTCTCATGCAATGAGCTAGGATTGACCTGCAACTATCCTATCTAAAGATCGGGACTCAGAGAAGGTAAGTCAAAGAGAGCCCATTCATACTTAATGAATCGGGATATGACCAAATGGATCTGCAAACCTAACAAAAGGATCACCTAAAATACAATTTCAATAGAAAGGGTTTCAAATCCTCTAACCAATCAACACAATGAAGTATCTCTAACTAGGTCTCTATTTTATAAGTAATATAATATTGCAATTAAGCAATGTAAGTAAAGGGGGAAGAGTTATAAACAATATCAAAATGGGTAAGGAGTCATGGTAGGCAAATGGGGGCTTAAGCTACCTAAGGTGGATAAATGTAAAGTTCAAACAATCCTATAGCCACACTAAGGATAAGTGTAGAGAAAGTTTAAACAATAAGATACATATTTATTAACTAAGAAATAATACAACTTCTATCTATCAAATGAAAGAGTTAGGGTTAGAATATACTTACCTTGAATAAGACATGTCGAGCCTCAATCTCCCCCTTGGCCAATGGTGTTTTGTAAGAGATTGTTTTGGTTGTAAGGATCTCAAAGATTGAATCAAGTTCTAGGCCAAAAGGTCTTCTCTTATTGCATCCAAAATTCCACAAGATAAACTTTCCTTCAAGACAAGATCTAAACAATAATTCCTCCAAATGTAGACTTAGGGTAGAAGTGTGAGCAATAACAATGTGAAAATGAATGTTCCTATCTATTGGAATGAAATGGTAACTTGTATTTATAGCGGTGGATGACCCTAATTCCTCATAAAGATTAAGTTGACAATATCGACCAACTCAATTTAGTCCTAAACAAGCCAACTAACCTCGAACTAGATCGGCTAGGCCAACCTAATAGTCAATATTGTGTCGAAACGTTCATAATTGCATTGATTTGATCTATGTAGTTTGGAAGGGATGGATGACGAATAAAACATGACCCATTTACTAGGAAATTATAGGTCCTGATATAACTAGAGAATACAAGGAGATAACTTAGGGGATCAAATCTGAGGAAGCTAGAATGGATGGACTGATAAATAGGAAACAATATCTCTTTCAAAGCACCAACAACCTGCACACCCCTTTCCCAGTGCTCCTTTTAAGGCGTGCACTCAAGGAGATTAAAAATCGATAGGTTGTTGCAAGAGAGAGAGTCAGTGAATGATAAAGTTTTCAAAATATTATGTGTGTATATATGTTCCCCTGAAGCTCATCATGTGTCAGCAAAATATAAAATGGGATAGTGTTTTGGGAAAGAATATTGCAACGTAATAACTGAGCTAACTCAAAAATGAAATACTGATAAATGAAATAATTGAAAGTACCATATACACACCTTGACTTGCCTTTATCATAGAGTGGTCACATTTTGTATTTATAGTCTTGATCATGGAGGGCATAGTAAATGCATTGGACAAACCTAGGGATACAAGGCTAGAGAGCAATGCAAGCAATCGTAGGAGGGCCAAAGTAAATGGAAAACTCACAAAAAACATTTAAGCACTTGGAAAATTGGTAAGCTGGGATGACAAAGGCTAGGTTAGGACCAAAAGAACAAGTAATGTGAATAACAAAAGGATGGGAAATTTGGGTAACCAAAAAGACAAGGTTACTAGTAACTTTAAGTCCCAAAAATGTGTCCAAAGTAAAAAAAGTAACAATCCAAATAAAACTTAAGGATTTATGAAACGGAATAATGTAATCAACATCAATGGAAGAAAAGTAACAATCTATAATCAAAGATGGAAAATAGGAAATGATTATAGAAATGAGACAAAATTGCTCACAAAAATAGAAAACTCAAGGTCCCAAACATAACTAAGGGAGCTCTGAGAAAGATAAGGCAATAACCAAGAGAGAATCTTATAACAACTCAAAGATTTAGCTTCTCTTTTAATGAGAGATAAACTAAAACTGTCATATTCTGAACATGTCTAAAAGAGATGGAGAATAAGAAGATAGAAATTGGGAAAAAATTAGAAGCAAACCTGCTTGTCAAGGGAGGAAATGAAATGGGTGGTGGGGGTGATAGGGTGGTACCAAGATAAAAACATAATCTTTACTGGAAACAAGACACTCGAATCAAGTGTGCAAGACTAATTTTTTTTTGATATTAATGAGCTTAGAGAGCTTGACCTAATAATGCAAGTTTGGGATAACTAGTGAAGTATAAATATCATCCCATGAAGGCTAGTATGCATAAAAATTAAAATGGACCTACTTTCCACAACGTGTTCCCCATTCCCCATGACCTCTTACAGATCCATCGGTCTACTATGAAGATTGGGTACTTGCATAAGAAAGTAGGTGGCACTATGAATATATGATAACGAGACCTCCTACCCCAGTCAACTAGCCTACTGCACCCCAATGGACCTCAGTTCTATCATGAGGTCAATTGTGGAGTTTGAAGATTGACTAGGATATGAGATGTGCCAAATAAAAATCACGTCTTTTGGTGTGATCTGACTTTTTAAGATTGTTTTTCCTTTTAATCATTATTTTTTATGGTATGATATGACTTTTAATTTGTGTGGCTTTTGTTATTCCTCCTCCATACAAATTCAGAAAATTGATCATGGGTGCTAAAAATGACTATCACAAGAGAGCTTATACTTGGTGGCTAGAGAAGAGAACCTTTAGACCATGGTGTCTAAGATTCCTAGACTTGCACGTTAGAAGAGAGTGAAATCTCGAAACCAACCTTGGTGTGCCTAAAGGGGATAGTGAAATTTAAGAGAATGTGCATAGAATGATTGGGTTGTCCCAAATCGCAAAAATGTATAAATGGAGATGGTACAATGACAAGTAAATATGAATCATCATCATAAGAAATGATATATGTGAATGAAGACATGAAGATGGACTTGTTAAATTTTTACCATAAATGAATATGATTGATTCTAAGTGCAAGAAAACACTACTCTCAACCATTGCCTTATCTTTCAAAGAAGAGCTAAGGTTGAGAGTAAAACTAATTTATAATGAGATGAAAATGATGATTGTTAGTGAGGAGGGCCTTAACTAAGGTCTTACCGTGCAAATTGCAAGCTGAAAATCCAATCAAAGTAAATGAATAACTAAGGGCCTTAACTAAGGTATAAGTAAATGAATAAATCAAAGTGTACATAAAGATGATAAAAATGAACCAAAGACTTGAAAAGATTCTAAGGCTGACTGAATAACAAGATGAGTGTTTGTGAGGGATGGTTAGGTCCTATCCACGGTCTTATGATGCAAACTCATAGATTGAAAACTAAGGGGTGTAAAAAGACAAAAATCTAAAAAACCAAAAATAAGAACTAAGGCTAATGTGTAAGAAAACCCATCGGGTGTAAAGAAGTGAAGCTAAGGCTATGTTGCATAGAAGAAAGTCTTAAATAAAACCTACATTAAATGTTAGCTCCATAGTATATATAAAACTAACTATAAGCATGCAAGTAAAACATACTATATATGGAAAGCATTACAAAAAAGTAAAGTTGTGATAGAAAATGAATCTAAGCAAAGTATTTCTTCAAAAATTGAGCATTGGTCGGTTCTTTGAAGATGTGTCCTTCATTAGTTTAAAATCTATACGTACTAGGTCCTAAAATGTCTTTGACTAGGTAAGGGCCCCACCATTTTTTGGCACATTTTCCCTTTTTATCATGAGTGTAATCTAACTTAAGCACTAAGTCTCCGACATTCAAAGTGTGGACTTTGACTTCTTTGTTGTGTTGTTTAGGGATGTGAGCTTTGTGTTGGTGATTATGTTGTAAAACACACATACATTGCTCATCTAGAAAATCTATGATGTGAAGATGGGCTTCACGAAGCTCTTTATCAGGAATGATGCTATGAAGAGAAATGTGCAAGAAAGGTAACTCAACTTCTAATGGTAAAACAACTTTAGAGTTGTAGACTAAAGAGAAAGGAGTTTCTCCAGTGGCAATACAAATGATAGTGCGATAAGTCCAAAGTGCAGGATATATCTTGAGATGCCAATCAGAATGAGAATCTCGAATAGTCTTTTTCAAGATCTTGTTAAGGATTATATTTGTGGCTTTAGCTTGCCCATTGAATTGAGGATGGTAGGGTGTGGAAAATTTGTGCATGATTTTGAATTTTGCACATAGTTGTTTAATATATTAGTTTTTGAAGTTCCCACCATTGTCATATATGATGGTGTGAAGAATTCTGAAATGACATATGATTTGATTAAGAATGGATTTGGAGATAACAATGTCGATGACATTTACAAGGGGCATAGCTTCAACCCACTTGGTAAAATATTTGATGTTAGTAATTACGAAGACATGGCCATCTTGTGATATAGGTACCAATGAGATCTAATCCTCATATAGAAAATGGCCATGGAGACTCTGAAGGATAGTGAATGACATCATCATGATGTTAGCAAGGATTTCACTTTTTAACGAATGTGATAGCATATTTCTCAAGAGTAGGCTAGAAACATCCCATGTGTAGGCATTTATGGGCTAGAACATGTCCGATATAGTGACCACCACAAATACCCCCATGTGTTTGTTCAAGGAGAGAAAGAACTTCATCTTGAGTAACATAATGGAGCAAGGTACCTTTGACATTATGATAATAAAGGATGTCATAGCTAAGAACGTATTTGTAAGCTTGCTTGCGAAGTCGAGTCTTTTTATGAGAATCAACCTTTGGAGGATAAGTTTAATGCTCAATAAATTGGATGATGATTTTGTACCATGAGCTTTGTCGAGTAGTGGCAACCTCAATGTGGAAAATAAGAAAGTCATTTTTGGATTGTAAGCTAGAAGGTGATTTTCTCATGTGGATGACAAATTGCCGATCGTGAAGTGCTTGATGAGGGTGAAAAAAAGATGCTGATGAAGTAAGAGAATCAGCTATAACATTTTGTTTTTATGGGATTGCTTCAATAGTGAAAGATACAAATTATTTAAAAAGTGGAAGCAATTTTATGATATGCAATGATATTTTCACTTTTGCATTGATAATCACCATTGATTTGATGACATATGAGTTGTGAATGACCTAAGGCATGTAAGTGTGAGAAGTCTAAGTCTATGGTTTCTTGCATGCCTAAGATGAGGGATTCGTATTCAGCCATGATATTAGTGACTTCGAAGTTTAATCAAAAATCTAGAGAAATAATTTAACCATGAGGGTCAGCTAAGACACAACCTGCCTCAACTCCTTGAAGACATTTGGCTCGATCAAAGTGAAGAGTCCAAGAATCTTCATGCAAGTCAATTGTAACCTTAGGTAGTTCTTATATGATGAATTTAAGTTTGGGCTTGTAGGTGGAAATTTTGAAATTTTCAAGGGTTTGCACCTCGAGATCAATAGTAAAAGTGTGAAAATAATCTTTAAGAGAAATAGTATGATTAAGACCTTCAATGTAAAGGATCTCTTTGTCGAGAAGCATGTCCTGAAGGTGATTAGTAGTTGGTGTAGGTGTAGAAGCAAGTTGATTAGTGATAACTTGGCCTTTGACTAATTTTTGTATAATAATTATTAAGTCAAATTCCATTAATAGTACCATCCATTCGCCATTCTATCTCTAGGTAAGAAAACCTTGGATAAAAGTGACGAAGGGGTCAAAATGGACAATAATATAAGTCGTTTGATAAAACATATAGTATCAAAGATTTTTTACTATGAAATAAATGGCGAGACAGTCACATTATACTTTCATGTAACACATCTCATAATCTATGAAAACATGACTAATGTAGTATATGACCTATTCTTTGCCTACATCTTGTTGAATGAGCATTTTCGCAACTGATATGGAGGTAGATGAAGTATACAAGATAGGCAGGAGATCATTGGAAGGTGGTTGAAGAGTAGGAGGATAAAGTAATGATTCCTTCATGTTATCAAAATATTTTTGACATGCATCGGTCCATTCTAGAGTAATAACCTTCTTGAGGAGTGAATTTATCGAATAGAAAGGTAACCATTTTGGGGACAAATCGACAGATTGCCTCAATTTTTCCAAGATAGGTATGAATGTCTAGAATAGAGTGAGGAATAGGCATGTTGAAAACATCCTTGATTTTAGTAGGATTGACATCAATCCCATGCATGAAAATGCTAAATCCTAAGAGTTTACCAAAAGTGACACCGCAAACACATTTGTAAGGATTGAGTCTAACTTTATATTTGATGAGTTGATCAAAGATAATAACAAGATCATGAAGATGATTTTCACGATGATTGGATTTAACAATAAGAATATCCACATAAGTTTAGACTATTTTATGGATGAGATTGTAAAAAATATGGATCATTGCACATTGGTATGTAGCGTCGATATTTTTAAGACCGAAAGGCATTTTAATGTAGCAATAGGCTCTCCATTTAATGGTGAAAGAAGTTTTATGTTGATCTTTGAGAGATGTGAATTTGATTATATCCCAAGAAACCATTCATGACAGATAACATCTCATAGTCAACTGTAGAATCAACAATGACATCAGTTGATGGTAAAGGAAAAATATCTTTATGACATGCTAAGCTGAGATTACGAAAGTCGATACAAATAAGAATGACCATGGTGACTTTCTTACGAATGGGAACAATGATGAATACCCATTCTGAGTAATCGATAAGTTTGATGAACTTAGTATCTAAAAGCTTGATTATTTATTTATGACATAAGGTAGAAATGTCAAGAGGAAATTTATGTTACTTTTAATGCATTGGTTTTGCATCAGGATAGGTGATGATATTATGGACAACGATACTAGGGTCAATACCAAGCATGTCCTCATATGACCAAGCAAAGACTTCACAATATTTTTCGAAGAGAGACTATAGTTATTGTGCTCTGCAAGATGAAGTTCTTGGAAATAAGAATGGGTCTAGGAGAGGCAGTGGTGCCATAATTGATTGCAACAGTTTCCTCGATAAGCATGTCATTTTCATCTTGGAAATTATATGGAGCTAGAGGAACCTTGGAAGTAGGATGTGTTTTAGGATCAATGATAGGAACAAAATTATTAAATCAAGGAGCCTTTTTCAAAAAATGGCCAAGCTTATGATGTTAGCAAGGAAGTTGAGGCTCTCTAGCATGGAGTAATTCTAAGATATGTTCATTGCTGGGAAGTGTGGGTAAAGGTCCATACTATTAGACATCCACTTCAAAATTTACAATATGATTACGTTGTCATACTCAAAATGTACTTGTCTCACAGCCATAGCCTTGACATCTAAGGTAATTTTAGGGGTTGAGTAAAAGGTATAGAATTAGTTTGGATTGTATTATGCTGGTCGATACAGTTTGGTATAGTGGAGTGAGATGAAATTGTATCGGGTTGGTCAATAATCTTAGGAGTAATAGAAAGAGGTTTGACTGAATTAGGTTGGCCAATGTAGTCAAATGCAAGGGGTAAACCAAAAATAACTATATCAGTTAGAGATGAGCTTTGGTCGATGCGATTTGAAACTAAAGATTGAATTATGTCGGGTTGGTTGACATAGTCTGAAAGATGAGAAATAGGAAAAATAGTATCGAACTAATTGATGTCATCAGATGTGGGGATTTTCATAATCTATTGGACAACCCATGGTGTGTCTATCAAGGGTGGATTAATAGGAGAGACACAACCTTCCAGTTATGAGTCAATATCAATACAATCAAATGATATATGAATGACATGAACATCACGGTTAAAGGTATGCATTTTGGCTAAGGTATTTTGATAATGCGTTAGATCCAAGTCTAATGATTGGGCTTGGGCTATAATGTGTGCATCATCATAGGATGAAGAAATGTTACATGCATGAGAAGTTGATTAGTGTCAGTAGGGAAGTCGATAGTGGAAATACCCATGTTACTCAAAGTTCGAGGAGACATGGTTAGAGGATATTGAAAAAGTTTGGCTACCCCATATTCATTGCAAGTGAAACCATATTTTATGTAAGAGGCTTTATGAGCATTGCATGAGGGAGGAATTTCAGTAGTATCATCAATTAGAGGAATGGCTCTATCTCGTGAAAGAAGAGGAGGGAGCCATTCTAATATATAAGGAGGTAATCGATTGGTATTTCAAATTTGTAATTTATTGGATTCATCATCATCACAATACACAAGAGTGACATGGAGTTCATAATACATGTTAACGAACTCAAGAAGAGGTGGATTGCTAATACGAGTAGCAGTGCGAATACGATATTGAGATTTAGGATTTGAAAGTTGGATCCTCTAAGGGTTGGGATCTGCTTCATGCTTATAACATTTACGATTATGGATAAATTTGATGCATTGGCTATTGGAAGATGTGATAGCTCTCATGCAATGAGTCCATGGACGGCAGAAGATCATGTTATAAGAGAGGAAGATCTAGAACCATAAGCTCGTTGTGTATATTTTTGGGTCCAATGGCGAGAAGGAGTAGCCAAACTTAATGCATGCACCTTCATCCACCAACACTTTCCATAGTAATGTGTTATTGATTCCAATCTTAATGAAGAGAGATGGGTCATCAGCGCGAAAAAGAAATGATCATATTTTCTTTGGGAAACTATAAGGAGGGTTTCATAGTAGAAGGTGGAGAAATGGTTTCAATACCATGAACTTCCATAGGTGTGGGTCCTTCTGAGATTGAAATATGAATATCAAAATTATTAGATGGGGGTTCTTTGATGCATTACAATTGTTGCATAAAGAACTTGTGATGATAAGGAGAAGTTCTTACTAATTCCATTAGTGGAATTTTATAAGGCATAGAGTTGAGTTCATCTAGAAATTTTCAATGTGATTTTGAGGAAGAACTAACACGAGACTTAGATTGATTAGAGATGATGTTCTTATAAGGGATGGAAGAACTAGGTTGAGACTCTGATTGTGGAGTCAGTTCATTGCTAGTGGGTTGTTCTGAAGAGGAAGTAGGATAAGTTGTATCATTTTAAAGAAGTTGTTCCTTAGTATAGGGCTTTGTAATTTTAGTAATGGGGTCTTTGTGTTTAATCTTACAATGATAATTAAACTTTCCACGTTCACATATTGGATTTTAGTTTATTATAGGTCATAATTGGCATCAATAACATTTTCATTGGAATGTTGTGTACTAGGCTCCGAAGAATATTTTTGAGATTTATGATTTGTAGATTTGAAAAAAACTCACTTTTGAGTAGCTTTAAGATATTCATTATGGCAAACCTTTATCATGGTATCATGATTAAAAGCTTCTCTTAGTATTAGGGAAATCAAAATTTTTGGAAGGGCATGACATGTCTCATGAGAGTGGTCAATGTTGGCATGAAACCAACATTATTTGTTAGGATCATACCATGATGGAGTAGTAGTATAGATGAGATGTTTAGATGGAGATAACAACTTCCTCATTTTTGACACAACAAAGGGTGGGTGGTAGGGAGTTTGAGTATCTGAGTTGGTGGCCCTTGTTTTGGTTTGAGAAGGCTTGAGTTGATAATTGGTAATGGTTATTGCATTACTTGAAGTTTGGAAAGATTCCTTTATGAGATTATGAGATAGTTCAAATTGAGCTATAAAGAAATATTGTCTTTTTTCTTGATCAAAGACTCTTTTCTAAGGTTTGGGGAGAAAAAATCCTAACTTTGTATTGAAGAGAGGCTTTAAGAGTAGTAACAAAGAGTTTGAAAATATTATCATCACTCATGTTATGATTAGATTTATGAGCTAAAGACTTTGATTGTTTGATAAAAGTGTGCATAGATTGTTTAAGAATTTGCTTAGCATTGATGAAATGGCTAAGGATATTTTTAGGGAGATCATTATGTTGAAATTCCTAGACCATAACATTGACTAAATCTTTTAATTGTAGAATGGAATGTCTAGGGAGTTGGTTATATCATTCTAATGCATATCTTGTAAAAGTTTTGACAAGAATTTTAGTAACTTTATATGTGAGCAAAATAGTGAAAAAACTTTAATTTATGGCTATTTGAGATGAAGCCATAAATATTTTCAACTTGATATGAAGGATACACAGGTACAAAATGTGTATTTACATGAAATAAAGGATTGAAATACATATCAATTGATACTATTAAGCACTTGGACTGCTTAAATCAAGTATATATAACTTGGAGTCACCAGATGCTGATTACTTGAATAATGTCTTTGTTATAAATTATTAAAAACAACACTAATATTTTGCAATTTTTGGAGATATTGTCCCACCGGACATGCCATAAACTATTATCACTCATAAGTGCACCCTTACAAGAACATGTTCATGTTCTCATTCTTGTTGATACAATGAAAAATCTCCAAGGTGTGGGTGACCTTGTATTGGAGAGAATCTCTAGATTAAGCGTTGGTCCCCTTTGGTACACTCACCAACTTTTCTCTAAACTCTCTAATTTGGCGATTTCTTAATTAGAAATAGGGGAAAGGAATAATACTAAAGCTAAAATTGAACTTAAAATAAAAAAATTTAAGGTGATGCACCAATGTTAAGGTCAATTATGCCTATATTTGACACATTTTGGAAGCTAAATAATTTTCACACATTCACTTCATCTTCATACAATGACTCTTACATCAGTATTTTATACACAAGTCTTGATAGACACTCACATTAGCTTGGAAGGAATGAATATTGGTTGAAATTACTTCCAGATTATGTAGAAATCAAATTTAAAGATTTGATATGATCTATAAGAGTTTTTTTTCTGTATAAAGGTGAATAATTTAGACATAAACATAAGAAAATTAGTCATTCACTAAGTTACATCAATGAAGATTAAGCACACATTTCATGAACAACTTGAAAATATAGATAAATTTAACTCTTTATTTTTTTGATAGTTATTAGTTTTGGTGGGATCCTTACCTTATATGCTTTTGAATAGAGCTCTAACCAATCTATGACACAATCGGGGCCTTAGATCCTCAAGTGATCATCTATCACAAGTACCAGAATTACCAACAATGGTCACAATCGACTCAAAAATACCAACGAATGACCATAACCGGTCCAAGAATACAAACAATTGGCCACAACCGGCCTCTAATACCATACTGAGATTTGAATCTGGGTGATGCTTGTAGCAACCAACTCACTTTACCAACTCACTAACATCTCATCGATGAAAATTTAACATTTTATTACTTCAAAGGTGATGCAGTACAAATTTTGATAGAGTTTATGTAATCTAAAAGCATAATTTGATCATTAACTTCTCAAAAATTTATATATATAGAAAGAAAGAAAGAAGAGAGAGAGGAGACAAAGCAACTCCAAAATAGGAATGAGTCCTCATCTAATCATAGGTCACTCTTCCTTCAACTCCACCTTTAACTCAAACTTCTATTCAAACTTCAACTTCCCAATTCCTACATAGTAAATTTGGAGTTTAAACCTTCTTCCCTTGGAGTATGGCTTAGTAGGAGAGAGAGAGAAGTTTGAAAAATTCAAAGGTTTTTTATGCATGCTTTTGATTGTCTTCAGTTAACTCCTTTTGAACAGCTTGTATTGAACTCATTTTGATCTTCAGTTAACTCCTTTTAAACTTGCATGCATCTTGAAGTTTGACTTCAGTTATCTTTATTGCATTTGGAGTTTGATTTGACTTATCTTGACTTGTAACTTAAAGTTTAATTTAAGTTTTTTTGCTTGCATCTTGCATGCATGTTTGACTTCTTGACATTCTAAAATTAACTCCAAGGGGGACGTATTAAGAAAGAATATTATTGCATGTTGATGGAGACTAATTCCAATTTTGAGTTCATTTTAAGAACAAACACTTAACTCTTTCCTGATTTCTAGATAGCTAAGAACAAGTGTTTGATTAGACAAGGTTGTTAAATGCACAATGCATTGATTTAACTTGTGAATTGTATTTTTTCTCTGATGGGGAATAGTAGTGGAAGATATTGCATGCTGATGTTATTAAAAATTTTATGAAATATCCCTGCTAAGAGTGCATTTGATGATGACAATTACAACTCTCCATATTGGTTCTCTTTGGATGCTTCTATCTTTTGTGGTTTTGACAAGCTTATTGAATACACTATGAGAACCGAGAACTTGATAAATTTGTATTATTTGAACAAAGAAGTGACAAGTGGATTGAAATATCATCATCATGGTGGCACAAACCTTTAAATAATTTTTCATCTCCAAATTTCATTTACAACCTCCAAAAATGCTATTTTGTGCTCTTTAGGCCTCAATAAACCTTGATTTGGATTTGAGGATATAAAATGAGTTCCAAGCCTCACCAAATAATCATATGCTCATTAGATAGGTATCAATGGGGAATACCTATAAAATTTTGAAAATATCTAAAACTCTTCACAAAACTCTCACATAAAAATTTGAAAATATCCAAAACTCTTCACAAAACTCCCACATAAAAATTCACAAAAAATGTGTTTGTTGCCTGTAGGGTGACTTGGAAATATTTTGCAATGGGTTGAGTCTATTTTGAATTAATTTTCATTTCATGAGAATGTATTAAGACCTAAACATGAATTATTCACACTCTCAAATTATTTTGTTTCATTGGAAGGATCCGAAATACTTATTTCTAACTCCATTTATGAGCAAAAAAGTGAAAAAATCCTAATTTCTTTCATGAGTAGACCTGTGTTTTGATATTTTATCTCTCCTCAGATATAGTAAGGATATGAAACCACTTTATAACATTAAAATACATCAAAAAAGACTTCCATATTAAATTTCAAGATATTTCATTCAATAAATCTCAAAATATGTTCTTTTTGGTGTTTCCTAGCTTGCACAATTTCATTTCTAAATGCTTGTAGGTCCGTGTTTTGATATTTTATTGAGTTTTATAAGGACTAAAGGCCTCATTATTTTCTTATTATAACATGCAATATCCCATATAAGCTTTCCAACTATTGGATATGCTTAAATAATCTCTTAAATATTTCAAAAAAAGCATTTTCTGACTTTCTTGTTTAAAACCCTACACTTTGTACATTTGTCTTTCTCAATTATTTGCCTTAAAATTTTGATTGAGAAAGGTGTAGGAAGGTAATTTATGGCCCATAAGATCTCACATAACTTTTAATTTGTAGTAAAACATTCAAAACTGCAATCACATCTCTTCTAAAACTGAGATATTGGGGTTTAAGAAGGGTTTTAGAGCACCTTTCATTCTTAACGATTGTTCATAAAGTTAAGCCCCTGTAACCTACAATAAATGTATATAATCTTGAATAATATGGGTCCATATCTTCTCCTAAGATAATTCAAACCAACTCTTCTTCTCCTTCATGTACCAAGCATTTGAAAATTGCCTCCACTAGCTTACAACTAGTTAGAGGGATAGAAGAAACCTCTATCAAAATTTAGATTTGTGAATTGTTCTCGAGCACAGTTTTGGCTTAATGAAGGTTGTATAATGTTATAGAGATTTTTTTTGAATCTTCACTCCATGAATGGAATATTTTTGAAAACTTACACATCAACAACCTTGACCAATGGTGATAAAATTTATCAAACCAGTATCCTAAACCATTTGGCTATGGAATTATGAAAATATCACCAAATATGAAACTAAAAATGTCCTCAAGTAACTACAACACTTGTGCATAAGCACTTATGGAATTGAAAACTAGAATTATCAATTGAAAAATGTGCAAGATAACACTTAGAGAAAAGTGAAAACTAAAACTACTAACTGAACATGTGCATAACAAAACTTGGAGGAAATTGAAATATAACACTACTATGTAAAACATTCAAAATCCATCTAGATCAAAGCAAAAACGTCTCAAATCCTCTCCATGTGGTTGACAAAGATGAGAGAACAAATTATTGTTTAAGTGTCATTTTGGTTGGATCAGCTCTTTTCCTACTTGTCAACCTCTTTGGCTTGTCTCCAAGTGAATCAATTAAAAAATCATATCTCCAATATAAACAAAATCATCATGTGGTTCAATACTCATCTCATGTTTCTATTCAACACTAAGAAAGATCTCCAATGTAACTATATTATGATCCATAGGAATAGTTGCAACTTCAACCTCTAGTGACTCATTAGAACAATATTCTTGGTTTTTTTTGGCATTTTTAGATATGCCATCTTGATTTTCAACTACTAAAAAATGTTCAATATCTTTAAGGAGGTCCAAATACTGCTCTCTAGCTTCATCATGGTCTACTTGAGATATACTTTGATCAACATCTTCTTGAACATACTTTCCAACCTTGGCAACCACTTTATCAATGTTTTCACAAGGAGATGTAGGCCTACAAAGAGTCTCAATGTCTGAAATCAGTTAAAGGCATTGTTTCCACTCTTCATTAAAACCTTCTTGATACTCATAACTTACTCTTCATTACTTATTTCATGTATAGGGTTGTTACCTTGTAAAACTACTGTTGTAATCTCACTAGCTTCTACCATGTCATCTTGAATATCTTCATAATAAGTTTTTTGAGTCTCACTTTCAGTTGAAATTTGATTTTACTCATCAAGGTTTGCAACATGATCTTCTTCTATGCCAAATTGAAGCTCATTTGACCAACATAGCTCTTGATCATTTTTCCTTGACAAACTCTCCTATCCACCTGCATGTTCTTCTTTTGCCTTCCATACAATAGGTCCTCATTCAAAAAAAGAGATGGTGGGAGGGAAAGAGGTTCCAATTAGTGGCATATGAATATAGGTCATAATGGGTTGCTTTTGAATGGGCTTTGAGATTGAATAAGCATTAATAAGTGTTTTGAGACTTGAAAGTAATAGTTTTATTCAATATTTCTTTAAAAAAAGGGAAATAAACATGTGTTAGAGATGCTTCATTTTTCTCTTTCTGCTAAATAATCAACCTATTATATTTTGATATGCCTTGATCATTATGGGCAACTTCAATTTTAGGGATGGGTAGAGAGCTCAAAAAACTTAAAAACTTTCTTGATTTGGCTTCAACAACTTTCGCTATCTCTTGATTTTGGATTGGCATAGGAGGAGACTCTTTTTCAAGAGTAGGCATGACATAATTAGAGGTCTTGGTCCAAGATAGAATAGTCTTAGGCTCTTGGGGAAAAGTGAGTGAAGGTTTCATAAGCATATACTCTTTCATAGGATTATGATTCCTAAAACTTAGAATATTGAAGCAAGTAGACTCTCTTAAAGGTTCAACGGGTTTTTGTTTCCAACTTTGGATTTTGGACTCAATTTTTTGTATTCTCATGGGTAGTTGTTGTATTGGTTATCTTGTATCCTCATTGTATTTTTTCAATGATTCAATCTTTTGTTGATGTATATAGACATGATATGCAAGTTCTTGATGCTTATTGTATTTCTCTTCCCTATCACTCTCCATACATTGTCTATCAAAGTCAAATCTTATCTCTTGCACACTTTTGTCACGGCTAATCAGAAACATGATTTTGCCAAGGCTGATTGAAAATATGATTAGGGTTGGGAAGAGGATAAATATCATGATAATATTTGATACCTTGTTAGTACAGGGCTATTTGAGGTGAAGCCATAAATATTTTCAGTTTGATATGAAGGATATGCAGGGACATGTGTATTTTTACAAGATGAAGGATTGAAATGCATACCAATTGATGTTTTTTAGGCACTTGAACTACTTACACCAGCTGTATATAACTTGGAGTCACCAGATGAGTAATTGAATAATGTTTTTACTGCAAATTGCTAAAACCAACATCAAACTTTAACAATCTTCTGAGTTATTGTCGCATCGAGCATGCTAGAAACTGTTATCACTCAGAAGTGCACCTTTGTAAGAATGTGTCTGTTCTCACTCCTGTTGACATAATAGAAACTCTTCAAGGTGTGGGTGACCTTGTATTGGAGAGAATATCCAAATTAAAGGTTGATTATTTTTGGTACATTCACCTACTTATCTCTGAAATCTCTAATTTGATGCTCTCTTGACTAAAAAAATAGGGAAATGAATAATACTAAAGCTGAAAATGAACATAAAATTGAAACTTTGGGTGATGCACCAATATGAAAGTCAATTATGCTTATACTTCACACACTTTAAAAGCTAAATAACTTGCATATATTCACTTCATCTTCATACAATGACTCTTGCATCAATATTTAATACATAGGTCTTGATAGAGACTCACATTAGCTTGGAAGGATTGAATATTGGTTGAATTTACTTATAGATTAAATAGAAATAAAACTTAGACACTTGGTATGATTGGTAAGATTTATTATTTGTTACATAAAGGTGAAGAATTCAGACTTCAACATAATAAAATCATTCATTAAGTTACCTCAATGAATATTAAGCACAAACTTCATGAACAACCAGAAAATGGAGTAAAAGTTAACTCTTTATTGCTTCAAAGTAGATGTAGTACAAATTTTGACAGAGTTTTTGTAAGCCAAAAGTATAATCTGATCATAAACTTCTCAAAATTGAATATACATATATACAAGAAGAGAGAGGGGAGAAAAAATAACTCCAAACTAGGAATGAGTCCCTGTTTAGTCATAGTTCACTCTTCCTTCAACTCCACCTTTAACTCGAACTTCCATTAAAACTTCAACTTTCCAATTCCTACATAGTAAATTTAGAGTTAAAACCTTATTCCCTTGGAGTATGGCGTAGTAGGAGAGATATAAAATTTTGAAAAATTCAAAGGTTCTTCTACATCTTGGAGTTTGACTTGACTTATCTTGACTTGTAACTTAAATTTTGACTTGAGCTTCTTTGATTGCATCTTGCATACATGTTTGATTTCTGCACTTTTTAAAATTAGCTCCAAGGGGGGTGTATTAGGAGAAAAACTTCTTGAATGATGGAAACTAATTCCAACCTTGAGTTCATCTTGAAAAAAATACTTAACCTTTTCTTGATCTCTAGATAGCTAAGAGCACATGTGTTTGATTAAGCAAGGTTGTCGAATGCACAATGCATTGATTTAACTTGTGGATTGTCTTCTTTCTCCAATGGGGCATAGTAGTGGGATATATTTCATGTTGATATTATTTAAAACTTCATGAAATATCCCTGCTAGGAGTGCATTTGATAATGATAATAACTCTCCATACTGGTTCTTCTAGGATGCTTCTATCTTTTGTGGTTTTGGCAGTCTCCTTGAATACATCATGAGAACCTCGAACTTGATGAATTTGTATTATTTGAACATAGGAGTGTAACTATGATTTAAATATACTCATCATGGTAGCATAGAACTTAAAACAAATTTTTAACTCCAACTTCTACTTACAACCTCTAAAAATGTCATTTTGTGCTCTCTAGGCCTCAATAAACCCTAATTTAGATTGTGAGGTATAAAATGAGTTTCGGGCCTCACCAAATGCTCTTCCTATGCTAATTGGATAGGTATCAATGGAGTAGACCTAATTTTTTTTTAAAATATCCAAAATACTTCACCAAACTCCCAAACAAAAATTCACAAAAAATATCTGTTTGTTGCCCGCAAGGTGATCTAGAGATATTTTTCAATGAGTTGAGCCTATTTTGAATTGGTTTTCATTGAATGAGAAGGTATTAAGACTTTTACATGAATTATACACACTATAAAATTATTTTGTGTCATTAAAAAGATCTGAAACACTCATTTCTAACTCCATTTGTAAGCAAAATAGTGAAAAAACCTTGATTTCCTTCATGAATAGACCTTTGTTTTACTGTTTTCCCTTTCATCAAATAAATTAAAGATATGAAACCACTCAAAAACACTTAATGACATCAAAACAGACCTCCATGTCAAATTTTAAAAGATTTCATTCAATAAAACTAAAAATATGTAATTTTTGTTGTTTCTTAGCTTACACAATTTTATTTTTGAATGTCTGTAAATTTGAGTTTTGTCATTTTATTGAGTTTTATGAGAGATAAATACCTCATTATTTTATTTAGGACCTATAAGATCCCTTATAATCATTCTAACCATTGTATATGTTCAAACAATCTCTTAAATCTCTCAAAAAATATCTTTTCTGACTGTCTCTCTTGTTTGCTTAAAATCCTACACCTTGTACCTTTCCCTTTATCCATTATTTGCCTTAAACTTTTGATTAAGGAAGGTGTAATAAGGTCATTTATTTCCCATAAGAGCTCACACAACTTTTAATTTGCATCAAAGAACTCAAAAATGAAATCACTTCTCTTAAAATCGAGCTATTGGAGTTTAAGAAGGATTTTAGAGCACCTTTCCTTCTTAATGATTGTTCATCAAATTAAGCCCCTATAACCTGAACCAATGCATTTAATATTGAGAGCATAGGTGCCCCTATCTCCCCCTAAGACCATTCGACCCAACTCTTCTTCTCCATGTACCAATAATTTAAAATCTGCCTTTACTATCGTGCAACTAGCTAAGTTGAGGAATAGAAGAAACCTCTGTCAAAATTTGAACTTGTGCGTTGTTGTCGAGCATGGTTTTGGTTTGATGAAGGTTTGATGACGTTGTGGATAAATTTTTTGAATCTTTACTCTATGAATGGATTCTTTTTGAAAACTTGCACATAAGCAACCTTAACCGATGGTGGCAAAATTTGTCAACACAAGCATTTGTCCACCATTATTAGTAGATTTTCAAAGCTTAAAAATATTCTCCCAAGCGATAAAAATCTCTCCAAAAATGTATTTTGGAGGTCTCTTGCAAGCTCTCAATGAGCAACTTGCAATAGGTTGCTCACCATTGAAGACTTGTGCAAAGTTGGCATGCATATGGCCAATGACAAAGTTCCTAGTTGTCATGGTCTTCCCTAGGAGTTTTACAAAGTGCTATAGGATATAATTGGAGATGACTTGTTCCATGTTTACATTGAGGCATATATAACCAAAAATCTTGGCCAAAACATTAAAAAATGGCATTTCAAATTCACCTAAATCGGGTGATCCTAAACAGATCTGCAACTGGTGCTCTATTATGTTGCTCAATGTCTATTCAAGATCATTACTAAAGCCCTTGCTTTACACATCCTTCACCTTCTACCTTTGATTGTTAGCCCTAAGTAAACCGATTCATTAAGAATATATATGTTCTAGACAAAACATTCAACAAATGTTGTTTATCAAAATTGACTTTGAGAAAGCCTATGATTGTATTGAATGGCCGTTTATTTTTACTATTTTAAAGGCTCTAGGGTTCGGTCCTAATTTTATGCAGTTAGTCTAATATGCTTCAGCTTGTCTCTTAGTTAATGGTGTGTGCTCAAAGCAATTTGGTTTGTTCTGCTCTAGTAGACAAGGCTTCCCTCTGGACCGTGCTTTGCATGTGTTAGTTGTTGAAGGATTTGGATACTTGTTAGCTAATTCCAAAGCTCAATGTTTAGTCAAGGGTATTTCCCTCCTTACTGATAAGCTTGCACAACTAATTAATGGGCATTTTGAAGATAATTCTTCTCTCTCATTGAGGAAGAAGCCAATATCAGGAATGCCATGTGGTGTCTTGATATTTTCTTCCTTGCCTTGGGTTCTAACATTTAGTGGGAAAAAACTTAATGCTACAAACAATGCTTTCACCCTCATTGTTTTTGTTGCCTCCTCCCTTCATTGGTTGCAAAAGTATGAGTAAAAGTGGATTCGATATGGAAAAATATTTCAATTTTTTGGTATTCCCTTTGCATTCCAAACTATACCTTCCCATCTCTAGCAGTATGTCATTGATTGTGTTGAGAAGAAACTCTCATATTGGATCACTAAACCACTAACTTTAGCAAGAAAGTTTCAAATTTGTTCAAAAGTTCTCGCTACGACTCATGTTTACCATTCCTAATATTGTGTTCCATCTAAAGCCTCCTACCAAAATATGGAAAAGTTGCTACGAGATTTTCTTTGGCCCAACTCAAGACATGGGAAAGGTTTCCATTAGATAGCTTGGGTATAATGTTGTCTCCCAAAGGAGATGAGCAGGGGGATGTGGGGAGCGGGGAGGTTGGGGATTCTTGACAATAGTCATCAAGGCACTGTGCTCTGTGAAAATTGGATTGTAAGATCCATTGAAGGGGATGAATCTTGGAAAATTATGCTACGCCATTGTATTGTTGAGGGCTTGTTTGAAGATTGTGCAACTTAGAAAGGATTATAATTTCATAATCTTATCATCTTATGTGCCCTAGTCAAGGTTGTTGGGTATTATGTTGTTAAAAGCATCTGTAAAGCTTGGGAAAAAATTAACCCTATGATGTTTTGGAATGGGTATGGGTTCAAGCTATGACACAAGGTTCGATGAATTTTTGAGATAAAATTCAAAATTCACTGATTTTCATTCGGTCATCAAAAAATTGTCAAAATTCATCAAATTTTTGGGTCTATTTTTTTTTGCATCTATAATTGTATGTCTACATTTTTGCTACTAGTTCATGGCAGTTTATGCAATAAAATGTGATTAAATCGTGACTAATTGTACAAAAATAGGAATCATGCCTTAATTCATGGAAAATAGTAAAAATTGTAATTTGTTTGTAGTCAACGCATAGTACAATCAATGCACAATATATGGGAATAATTGAAAATCAATTTTTAACTCATTAAATAACCAAAAAATCATGTTTTTTAAAAAACGTGATTTTAACTTGTTTAAAACTCGAAAAAATCATGATTTTTACTGTTACCCACGATTTTTAATCTATATATGCCAAAAAACAATATTTATTTGGTCATTGTTACTTCATACACACAAAAACATAATATGTGTACCCTATTGGACGCCCAATTTTTTTTAAATTAATATTTTTATATTTATTAATACTTTATATTTATAAATAATTTACATTTATAATTTTTTATATTTATTAATATGTTATTTTTGGTCAAATTTAATGGCAAATTGTTTTTGAATTTTATCCATTGGCGAACTTGAATTGATTTTTATCCTTGTTGAACTCGAACTCGAACCTTGTGACTTAGGGTTCAAGGATGGTCTCTCCATCAATTGGCATTCTGTATGGTGATCTCCCATCATCAGTTTTCATAAAGTCCCTTTTGCAGAGGTACCGTGGGTTCATACTCTCAAACTTTTCATAAAAGATGTGCACTGTGTAAGACATTTTTTAAAAACTGGATAGAACTTGGCTTTCTTGGTTGAACAAAAATGATAAAGAATCTTACTAGGAAGTTATTGATGCAATACCTCCAAAGATGTTGCACAAAACTGAAGTTTTATTTGGAAAGATTGGAAATGTTATATTGACACTCCCTTTTTATGGTATGCTCCTCAAGGGGCATGGGTGGCTATTGCCCAATTTGTCAATGGTCGACAACCTTAGTGGTCATTGGTCTCTCTAATTTGCTGCCCATACACGGAGTAGAAGGTTTCAAATAGTTTGGAGTGCCATCCTTGAGCTAAAACTTGCACATTGGGCTTGGTGCCTTCTTTATCAGGGGTTACCCTTAGGTTGTCAACTTATTCATTTAGGTGTTCCCAATCACAAGCATATTTTCTATGGCCATATTGAGGCTCATGCATTTGTTTTGGTTTTATGTTAAGGCCCAGTTGGCCTAGACTTGGATCCATGATTTTTTCAAACCTTCTCGCCTAGAGCCCTTCATTTGGCATAACATTCTTCTTGGTGACTGGCTTATGCTACCTACATGATACATACATATGTCACACTTTTAGAGTGGAAATTCTCTTCTTTATTTGGAAGGAAAGAAATGTTGCACTATTTGTTAACTCTACAATGGATATTTCGTACTTGACTTATAACAAAGTGGTGGTTATATAAAACATGTGTGTGTAGATTCAAGTTCAAGCAAGCAAAGTGACTATGGAGGTTTCCCATCTCCATATGTTACTAGATCATTGGGACAATGTGGCTTGCATGGTTGCCCTTGTACCTTGCTCGCTTTTAAGGGAAGGAACGTTGAGGGGAGGCCACAAAAGAGTCATTATTTCTATTGCTCTTACAACTAACCTGGGTGGTCTCCACTGCATAAGAATCCACTTCCACCAAAACAATGGGGCGATTGGGCTCTTCCTTCTCCTATGCGTCGTTGTGATTGGGCTTCTCCTCTCTGACGCACCTTGCTCTGGGGTTTTCACCCTCCAGAAACAAAAGAAATAGCTTACATCATGTCTTTGAAGAAAATATGGAAGTAGTGAACAACACAAACACTCACTGGGATCCCTTTACCTGAAAGCGCTGACTTGCCAGATGTTGGTTGGGACAAACCAGAGGACTGAGATCCCCGAATGAGTAGTCTCTTTGCTATGACTTTATAAATATTTTTTTATTGTTGCTTTGTAGCTTTGGTATTTAGTCATATAAACTCCTTTTATTTCTTAAAATTTCTTTAATATAACTTAATTTGTTGATTCTAAGACATACTACTATACCACCTATTTTTTTTTAAATAGTTAGAAATATTTTATTAAAATAATATAACTCTATTTCATCAAACAAACAAAAATATTCGGAAATGGAAGTTTTTATTTTTTCATTCTAAAATCATGTATCAACATAAGACAGATCACACTCTTACAACTTGACTTTAGTTTACACCCACTTGCCTCCATAAAAACCAAACATCTTCCCCAAATCATGTTCCCAAAAACCACTAACTACATATTTAATATTTTAACACGTAACCTCCTTTGAGCCAACACAAAACCCTGGACACGCAACAGCCTACATTAAATATTATTGCCTTATTGTCTTTATGATGCTCCTGCGTCACACTGCACTCACTGCGAGTGTGCTACTTGAAGCCTCATAAATGCTTGTTGCACACAGTTCTTGGAGCTTAAATTAATTTGCACAGTTTGTACTCTTCTACAGTGAAAGATTCCAAACCAGAAGCAGAAGCTAAAGTAGAAACCACTACAGTCAAATCAGTGAAAGATGTCACCAAAGTGGAGAAGGCTCCAACAGAAGCGATAGAAAATTCAACATCTGACAAGCCCAGCCCTCCAAAAGCAAAAGCTGCAGCAGCAAAGAAAGCTCCACTAAAGCCTTTGCCTGAAATGATGAGAGAGGAAGTCATCCCTGCGGTAAAGGCTATGCTTGAAAAGGAGGAAGATATTTCTGAAATTGAGCTTGCATTTGAAGACAACAAGGTTTGTAAACCAGTTCACTGCTCTTTCTTCTTTCCTATTTGATTCTCAGTTCCAATACAAGCTAACCATAGTCGTGTATCTTAACAGCTGGAAGGAAGCTTTGCAAAGAAAGAACTACCTTACAGTTTTTGGGTATTCTTTTTAGATGGGGCAGTTCAGGGTATGTATCACTATAAACATAATTCAATATCCTTTGAGCATGAGGATGAGGATGGCATCCTTTATATAAGTAAACCTCTGCAATTGTTAATTCATAGACTCTAACTTGTCTTTGTCACATAAAAACCGCTTTTGTTGTCCTTGTTTAAATCATGTTTGAGCATTGTGTACGACTAGAAGTCTGGCGCATTCATGATTATTGGATTTGTGCAGGTCTAAAGGCATTTGCCCTTTCCTCATACGGTGCACCCCCAAGCACTTTTGAGCCCTTCCTTACTATTGAAAGGAAGCCCACATCTGCTTTAGTCATTTTTGGCATTCACAAACGACTGTCTGCTCAGAGGATTCTGCCTGAACAAACCAACAATGATTGATTTGATTGCAAGTGGTTCCTCAGGTCCGTGACAATATTTTTATTTAATAATTAAAAAAAAAAGAGGAAAAGAAGCTCAGGTTATTCGACCACCCAACTACGAGCAATGTATATTTTAGTATTGACAGTCAGGGAGCATACGATCTCGTTCTTTTGATTGGATTGTTTACCTTTTAGGAAACATTGAATACAATTTTGGTTGTAAGAGTGACCAACTCCGTCCTGAATGAATTTTATGAACAAGATTGAATAAAACACTAATTGTAAGACCATCGAACCCCTCTTCAAGTTTAAAGGAAATTTATGGCAAAAAGGGGCATTGATGTGAAAATCTGCACCACTCGTTTTCTTTCAAGAATCTGGCATTTTTCTTTCTATGGAGGGTACATAAATGTTCCCTATCATTAGCCCAGTTTTAAATGTTCCCTACCATTAGCCCAGTTTGATGAGAAATAGTTAATAATATCTCTACATAAATATTAAATTAACTTTGGAACATGTATGCTATGTAGTATTTTAAAGTTGTTTTCTTAACTAATTAAATAAAAGAGTATTATATTATGGTATTGGTTCCATTTCCTCGAGATTTTGGTCACATTGTTGTAGGCATGGAGATCTTTGGAGGTGGGGTCAAATTTATGGTAATGTATGGACGTAAGCACGCCTTTATATATTGTCATGGGTATCATTGGAGGTGAGCATCGAGTGTAACCATATAAGGATCCAAGCCTACCTCCATATCCTCTACGAGCTCTACCTTAATGTTTACCCTAACATTTTGCCCAAAGAGATTGGAGCAAGTGATGGGAAATTAGAAGTTTTACACTCTAAGCACAAGGCCCATTCTCACAAGGTCTTGAGCCCCTTATAGTAGCCATGGGGGCACTTGGAGGTAGGTTTTAAATTATGGAAATACATGTGTATTGGGCCTAAAATGGGACTTCTACTATACACTGATCTTCTAAATAGGTAAAAACTATATGACCATTATAAATTAACATATATAACATGTCAGTCAACAAAGTAGTTCAGGACTATAGATAAGGGTCATGTGCAAAGAAAGTTAGAATGGATCTATAAGAGAAACCTACACATACAATATCTATAGAAAAAGAGGGTGGAGGACCTTACTAGATCTAGGGTGTTATTAGATGGTAGAGAAACAACTATAACATTTGATCAAAATCAAGACTTTTTTATGCTGAAAAATGTGGAAAATTCAATACGAAGGCATGGAAATTTTGACTATGTTGGTTGCTCTGTTGGGGGCCAATTTCCACATGTTTTCATTCATTTCAAAATGTAAATGTACATGAAAATTTTGTTATATTATAATGCACGTCAAAATTATGACATAACTATAATATACTAGATGCAATGATTACAAGATATGTAAAGCATAGTTGTAGTAAATATGATTGTTGCTATTACAAGTGGCATACATACATACATACATACATACATCATGGTTATTGTAAAGATGACTACTACTACTACAATGTGGCCTTGATAGCTATGCCACGTTGTAGTAGTAGCAATCTTTACAACAACCATGTTTTGTATCTAGTGTAACAAAATATGGATATTATAGTTTGTCTAAAATTCACGTCCCTTCTCTATGTTGCCACACAGAAACACACATACATACACATGTATACTACTACTACTACTTAGCCTTGATAACTATGCCACATTGTAATAATACAATGTGACATAGCTATCAAGGCCAGGGAGTAGTAGAAGTAGTAGTCTATATTGTTGTTTCTACTACTACAACAACGTGGCCTTGATAGCTATTCCACGTTGTAGTAATAGCAATCATCTTTACAACAACCATGTTTTATGTTATTATAGTTTGTCTGAAATTCACATCCCTTCTCTATGTTACCACATCACTCACACACACACACACACACACACACTACTACTACTACTACTACTACTACTACTACTACTACATGGCTTTGATAGCTATGCAATGTTGTAGTAGTAGAATTCATCTTTACAACAACCATGTTTTGCATCTCCTATAATCATTGTATGTAGTGCAACAACATATGGGTATTTTAATTTGTCTAAAATTCATGTCTCTTCTTTATGTTGACTCATTTTTGCATATTTTGATAGATGCACATTTTCCAACTGAGATTACATTAGAGGGCTTGTACCTTACATAATATTTTGAGGTTGTTACGTAAGGGTATGCACATCCATAAAGATATGATTTAAAGTCAAAATTTGTCTTATTTTGTAGTTGCAAACACATGATAAACATGTACACAAAATGTGGTAGCATACAAAAGGAATACGATCAATTTCACAAAATGACTTAATAAAATGTGGTGACTTGAACTATAATGATGGACTTACAACATATAGTTGTGTTTTATGAATAGGCAAGGATTTTATCATTATGGCATGATAAGCTTGTGACTTTAGTAGATGTTACTCCCACGCTTTCATATTGGTTATGAAATTAATGGAATTTGTTAGTTGTTGTAATATGATACCATGTAATCATTGTATTAGTTTGTCAAACAAACAAATAGTTCACATCCTTCTCTATGATGTCACATTTTACAACTAAGATTGCATTAGGGTCAACTCACTCATTATATTAATATTTATTGACATATTCATTGCATTAGTTTGTCAAACAATTCAAGGTCGCTACATAAGGTTATTGTTTTAAGAGAAAGAGGATTTTACATTAAAATGTAATACATCTAATGATAAACGTATATCAAGCCTAGTCATGTGTAAACACTAAATAGACATAATTAATACATTTAATTTACAAAATCCTAAGAAATAAATGATGAAGAGGGTTTATAAGTTTATCTTTTTTGATAGTTGATCTTATGTAAACTTGGTGTTTTGCTTTTGGATCTCTTCAACTCCATGCTACCAACTACAACTTGCAAAACAATTAAAAACATGGGTTAGATTTGAGGTCCCGCCTTAGTCAGACCCCCTTTGGAGACTAAGTCTCCAAAATAACATACACATAAAACAATACATCAAGCATTCAAAGGTAATATCCCAACCCAACAAATAAATCCTCAATAAATTCTTTCAGACAATATATTATCTCTAGATACTTTTCTATATTCTCATCTTATAAAATGAACCTCTAGGCATCTTTATTTATGACAAATTTATAAAATGAAATTAGACAGTATACACACCCAGGGAAACTACCTAAAAAGAGGGAAAGGGGGATTGCAAGTGCACTTAACTTAAAAGGGGGTTAAAACATGAGTTAAATTATGGGTACAATGAGGATAAGAGGGGAATTTTAAAATAAGTTAATGTGAACTAAAAGATGTTGGGGGATCAAACCAACAATAGATTACACTTGTGAAAGCAATAAACGCAGAAATAAATCAGATAGATAAGTAACTGAAATGATAAATAGCACAGAACAAGATATACAAGAAAACACCCTGAAAACTTGTATTGAAACTCTTTACAATAGGAATACAATGAAGAAACTTCGTTCTTCCACACCTCTCTTAGATGCACACAAGATCTCTCACTAGATCTCTATTCCTCAAGAGCTCTCTCTCAAGTACACTCAAATCCAACAACCTGGATTGATGCAACTCTGTACTGTCCTTCAAACATTCACAATGTTCTACTATTACAGTTCTACACTCTTCTCTTACAATCTAAGCTAAGAAGATCTTTCCTACATATAGAAATAGGAAACTTGAGCATGCTCTTACAACAAACAGTTAAGCCTCTTCAACAAGGGCTCTAAAAATAATATTGCTAATAATAGAGACGCGAGCTTGAGACTACAACTCAAACTCATCATGCAAACACTCGCTTCTGTCCTCGAAAATCGCTTTCTGGACACACAGATAACCGACGTCGTTTTCTGCCTGTTCGCTTGTGACCGTCGTCGGCCGACCTTACTGCCGACGTCGGCGCCTTTGCAACTGTCACTGATCGACGTCGGTCGCTCTTGACCGACGCCGGCGTTTGTGTAGACCCGAACCTATTTTAGTATGCTCTTTGGTGAAGCTTTTAGCTCTACACCCTAACAATCTCCCACTTGGAGATAAACCAGCTGCACCAACCTGTACAGCAACATCTTCTAGCTCCTCCATCTTCAACTCAATCATGAAGACCAATAAAAGTTGAATGAAGATTTAACTTCTCCTTCGTAACCGGCTTTGTTAGCATATCAGCAGGATTCTTGTCTGTATGGATCTTCTCCAGCTTCAACTCATCATCTTCCAATACCTGCCGTATGAAGTGGTACATTAGCTGTATGTGTTTGGTTCTTGAATGAAAAGCTGAATTCTTGACCAAATGGATTGCACTCTGACTGTCACTATACAATCTACAACTCCCATGCTCCCTACCAAGCTCATCCATGAACCGTGTCATCCATATCATCTCCTTGCTAGCTTCTGTAGCTGCAATATATTCTGCTTCTGTAGTTGACAAGGCAAAAACCTTCTGCAACTTAGATATCCAACTAACCGCTGTTCCACCTACAGTAAAAACATAACCTGTGGTGCTTCTTCTGCCATCCAAATCCTCTGCCATATCTGAATCTACATAACCATGTAGAGAAGTATCTGAACCTCCATAGCATAAGTGCCTATTGCTGGTTCCTCTCAGATATCTAAGGATCCATTGAACTGCCTTCCAATGTTCCTTACCTGGATTGGCCATATACTTACTACTCCTACTGCTTGGGCAATATCTGGTCTAGTACACACCATTGCATACATCAAACTCCCTACTGCGAAAGAATATGGAACCTTACTCATGTACTCTACCTCTTCATGTGAATTGGAACATTGTTCTTTACTCAACTTAAAATGTCCAGCCATAGGTGTACTTACCGGTTTTGCATCCTGCATATTAAACCTCTCCAACACCTTGTTCACATAATCTTCTTGAGACAATATCAACCTGTGATTTTTTCTGTCTCTCCTAATGCTCATGCCAAGGATTTTCTTCGCTGCTCCCAAATTCTTCATAGCAAACGTTTGAGCTAACTTCACCTTAAGCTTAGAGATATTCTGCATGTGAGACCCTGCAACCAGCATGTCATCTACATACAACAATAGAATAATATATCTACCATTATCAAATCTCTTGAAATACACACAATGGTCCGATTGACACCTACTGTAGCCATGTTCAGTCATAAACCTGTCAAATTTTAAGTACCATTGCCTTGGAGCTTGCTTGAGGCCATACAAGCTTTTCTTCAACCTGCACACAAACTTCTCCTTACCCTTGACCTCGAAACCTTCTGGCTGTTCCATATAAATTTCCTCATCCAAATCTCCATGAAGAAATGCTGTCTTAACATCTAGCTGCTCGAGATGCAAATCCTCAAAAGCAACCAAAGACAATACAACCCTTATTGAAGTCATTTTAACAACTGGAGAAAAAATTTCACCAAAGTCAATACCTGGCTTTTGTGTAAATCCTTTTACTACTAATCTGGCCTTATATCGCATCTGTCCATCCTCACTTTCCTTCAACCTGTAGGTCCATCTGTTCTTCAGTGTTCTCTTACCAGCTGGCAATTCAACCAAATCCCATGTTTGGTTCTCTCTTAAGGACTCCATCTCCTCAACCATGCCATGCTCCCACTTACTCCTGGACTCCACCTATAATGCTTATTCAAAACTCTCTGGTTTTCCACCATCGGTTAGCAATAAATAATATAAGGAGAATATCTAATTGGAGGCTTACTTACCCTTTCAGACCTCCTGATGGGTGTTTTGGACTTGTTCTCAGCAATCTGTCCACCCAAATTTTCTGACAGTGACCGACCTCGGCCACCTGTAGACCTGTTACTGGCCGACGCCGGTTCTACCTGACCGACGTCGGTGCCTGGTCTGCCGACGTCGGTCTCTGTATGACCGACATCGGTTTCTTACTGCCGACGCCGGTTCCAAACCTGCCGACGTCGGTCTCTGTGTTTTCCTGCAAGTGATTATTTCTTTTTTCCGCGAGCTCATTTTGGACCATAACTTCGTCCAATTCACTATTGCTCTGCCCAGATTGATCCAACTTCTTTATCTGATCACTGTACATCACTCTTTCATTGAAAACAACATCACGACTCCTGATTACCTTGTTAGTTCTTAGATTCCAAAATCTGAAACCAAAATCATCTGAGCCATAACCTATAAACGTGCACCTCATAGACTTAGCATCAAGCTTCTTTCTATTTTCCTTATCTATGTGCACAAAGGCTTCACTACCAAAAACTTTGAGATATGAGAGATCTACCTTTTTACCTGTCCATGCCTCTTCTGGAATTCCACCATCCAGAGCTGTAGAGGGTCCTCTGTTAATCAGGTACACTACGGTGTCAACTGCTTCTGCCCAAAACTCTAAGGGCAACCCTGCATGCAATCTCATACATCTTGCACGCTCCATGATAGTTCTGTTCATCCTTTCAGCAATACCATTCTGCTGAGGTGTCCTTGGAACCGTCCTTTGCCTACGGATTTCATGTGTATAACAATACAATTTGAACTTAAGACTGCAGAACTCACCGCCATTATCAGATCTCAGGCACTTCAATTTTCTGCCTGTTTTATTCTCAACCATAGCTTTCCAAAACTTAAAAGTCTCAAAAACATCAGATTTTTTTTTAATACAGTAGATCCATACCTTTCTTGTGGCGTCATCTATGAATGTAACATAGTACCGTGATCCGCCAATAGAGGCTACCTGAGCTGGTCCCCACACGTCTGTGTGAACAAGCTGCAACTTCTGCCTTTTCTTAGTAGACCCAGTCTTGAGAAAACTAACCCTTTTCTGTTTTCCAAATACACAATGCTCACAAAATTCTAGATCCATACTTTTCAAATCTGAAAGCATACCTTTAGACTTAAGAATTGACATCCCCTTCTCACTCATGTGGCCAAGCCTTGAGTGCCACAATTTACAATCCACACCTGAAGTAGATAAAACTGAAGGAGGTTTGTTAGTAACACAATTACACAAATAGAGAGTACCTTCTCTCTTACCTCTGGCCATAACTAGTGCTCCCTTGGTCACCTTCCAAGAATCTGCTGTGAGAGTTACTGTACAACCCTCATCACCTAGCTTATCTGCAGAAATCAAATTTCTCTTCAAACTAAGAACATGCATCACATCTCTCAACACCCATGTGTTGCCATTCTGCATCTTCAGCTGCACTTTACCTTTGCCAGTAATCTTACAAGGCTCGTCATCCTCTAAGTACACTATTCCAAAATCTCCATGGATATAGTCACTGAAATATTCTCTGTTAGGGGTAGCATGGAAAGATGCACCAGAATCTAATACCCAAGATTTTATGTTATTATGCAAAGAGAAAATTAAAGCATCTTGTGCAATTCCTGCAACCTTGGTTTCTTCCTTTCCTTCGTGCTGGTTGTCCTCCTTAGGCTTTGACCAACAATCTCTGCTTATGTGCCCCATCTTTTCACAATTCCAGCATTGTGGCTTCCTGCCATTCCTGGATTTGGATCTTCCTCTCACCTTAGACTTAGATTTTGATCTCCTCTTGCTCTTTTCTTTTTGCCTTCTCCTGCTCTCAAAATTTAAAGCGTTCCCAGATGTCTCTTCTGTGCTTTTCTTGCGTATTTCTTCATTCAAGATAACACTAACAACATCCTCTACTTTCAAAATATTTGATGCAGATGCAGTATTAGAAAATGTCATTACTAAGCCATGCCAGCTTTCAGGCAAAGAACATAATATCAAAAGAGCTTTTATTTCATCTTCAAATACAATATTGACAGAACTTAACTGATTAACGATTCCATTGAAATCATTCAGATGAGTAGAAACAGATCCACCTTCATTCATATGCAAATTAAATAACTGCTTCATAAGATATACCTTATTTGAAGCTGAGGGTTTTTCATACATATTTGCTAACGTAGTCATCAACTCTACCGTTGTTTTTGCCTGTGACAAATTAGATATCACAGTGGAGGCCAGACTCAGTCTTATAGACCCAAGAGCCTTTCTGTCAAGAACTTCCCATTCTTCATCCTCCATGTCCTTGGGCTTCTTTGCTATCCCACCTAACGGTAAGTAGAGATCTTTCTGATACAGATAGTCCTCTATCTGCATTCTCCAATGTTGGTAGTTCTTGCCATTAAACTTTTCCATTCTCAACTTACTTTCTTCTGTCATTGCTTCTCCCACTCAAATAGAAATCCCTGCAGAAACCCCTGTGAGCAACCTGTAATCTGTAACCTGTAACCTGTAACCAAGGCTCTGATACCACTTGTTGGGGGATCAAACCAACAATAGATTACACTTGTGAAAGCAATAAATGCGAAAATAAATCAGATAGATAAGTAACTGAAATGATAAATAGCACAGAACAAGATATACAAGAAAACACCCTGAAAACTTGTATTGAAACTCTTTACAATAGGAATACAATGAAGAAACTTCGTTCTTCCACACCTCTCTCAGATGCACACAAGATCTCTCACTAGATCTCTATTCCTCAAGAGCTCTCTTTCAAGTACACTCAAATCCAACAACCTGGATTGATGCAACTCTGTACTGTCCTTCAAACATTCACAATGTTCTACTATTACAGTTCTACACTCTTCTCTTACAATCTAAGCTAAGAAGATCTTTCTTACATATAGAAATAGGAAACTTGAGCATGCTCTTACAACAAACAGTTAAGCCTCTTCAACAAGGGCTCTAAAAATAATATTGCTAATAATAGAGACGCGAGCTTGAGACTACAACTCAAACTCATCATGCAAACACTCGCTTTTGTCCTCGGAAATCGCTTTCTGGACACACAGGTAACCGACGTCGGTTCCTGCCTGTTCGCCTGTGACCGTCATCGACCGACCCTACTGCCGACGTCGGCGCCTCTGCAACTGCTACTGATCGACGTCGGTCGCTCCTGACCGACGCCGGCGTCTGTGTAGACCCGAACCTGTTTTAGTATGCTCCTTGGTGAAGCTTTTAGCTCCACACCCTAACAAAAGATGCACACTAGAATGGGGATTTCCCCCTAATGAAAGTCGATGAGAGGGATCATAACGCCCAATTTAACCCAGATATGCAATATAAGCCCAAACATACTAAATCGATGTAATTTGATACTAAATAATTCCATCGGACTATTTTAGGTGTCTACACAATGGCCCACTTTTATGTGTGTGCGTGCATACATATCATAGTAAAATAAGAAAGTGTACCTGAAGACTCAAAGAAGAATTTTCAATCAAAACCTATCAATGTTGCTCAAATTTAATATCAGATATGATAATAACCTGGTCAAAGGAAGGAGAGATATTACCTTATCATAGAGTCCAGCACTTGCAACTTTCAAAATAGAAAAACCATGTCTCCTTACAATCTGCATGGGCATATTGACTAGTATTGAGGGTCCATGCTACCATGAAAATCCTTAGTATATACAAACATAACATAACATTTACAATTCGATCAATGTCTATATAATTTATTATCAAAATAATTGTGAAATCACTCATAAAATTAAAAAGTAGGAATGAATCCACCTGGTGGAATGTGAGTTGCACCCTATCTCTACAATATGTCCTAATGATTACCTCTAAGGGAAATAATTATAATGTGTCATGAAATGATCATCCATGCTCACATGTCTAGAATGTGCCTTGTTGGTGTGCTTGTAAACAAATAAAAATATCTACAAGTATATCAATATCTATATAAATTGATAACAAAAAACTACTAAAAAAAGAGTAAAAAATAAAAATATGAATGAATACACCTGGTGGTATGTGGACTATGTTTAAATCTCTATAGAACCTTTGAAGGTGTCTTATAACTTTATGTTGTGCACAATGTGCCTTATGACTATGTGGTGTGCACCTCTCAGCAAGAGAAACAAATTAGTATAGTGTCCATGTTGACCACCTTTGGGATAAATCGTTGTAACATGTCCTATTGACCCCCTCTAGAGAAAATAGTTGAAGATAGAACATATCATATGTCCCCATTTTTAAGTTTGATATAACTTGCATATCTCTCATTTCAAAATAAAGGGATCACATGTACCATATGTAAAATATATAAAAGCATAAGCAACTATAAATATTTAAAAGTCATTTACATTTGGTATAATCAAATAAATATATCATCATTCATTCACATATATTACTTATGAAAGTATGACCATTAGGAGTCCAAATAATGTAAAACATGGATACGACTCAAGAGAGTATGATCATAAAATGTATATGTAACTCAAGAGAGTATAACCACTCAAGGCATAAATCATGCAAATAAGATGTGAAAGCACATTTATATGATTCAAGAGAGTTCGACCACTAGGGGCCTAAATTGTGTAAATATGGGTATGCGACTCAGGACAATCCAATCATAAAGTGTATATGTGACTTAAGAGAACCCGAGAGTAGTCAACATAAGTGTAATAGTATGTCTAAGTATAAACAAAATCTAGGTAGTGAAGCATGGCTATAACATGCCACAATATAAGCAATGTGGCATTTATGTGGTTACACTAGTCTATCATGCGCTTGATGAGTGATATATAATTAATGAAGATCCCAACAATTGTATGCCCCCATAGATGTACAACAAGGGGCCATAACAACACATACACCTATGAGGAAGGATATGCATGTAAATACTAGAGGGATATGCCGGCTTCTATATCAGTAAGTGTAATTAATATAAACACAAGAGTAGTTGATTTCCTTTGAGAGGGAAAGCATAATTAGTGTGATTATAAGTAATAATATGCCCCAGTGTAGTCCAAATGTTGATAAAACAACATGAAAAAGGCATACCTCACTATAAGTGATATATAATCCATATAGGCATAAACAATATTATAGCTTTGTATAAGGGATAAAAACTCAATACAGGTGTATTCACATGTTTCCCTGTATTGAGAAAGGTATAATTAATGCAAGTGATAACATAATAGAGTGCCCATTTATGAGAAATATATAATTAATATAAGTACGATAATAACAAGCCCCAATATGGTCAATGCTTAGTCATCGTCGATGAAACACGACAATAAAGACTAGTAAGGGCATATCCCATGTGGACAAGATGTAAGCAATGAAGCACAAAAATAGTGTGTCACATGTAGTCATAATATAAGTAATAAGGCATAATAAGGGTGTGCTCAAATTTAATCAAGATATCAGAAATGAGGCATGACAAAGGCATGCCGTGATACAATCTTGCCCTAATAAAATATTGATATAATCATTGCAAGTATATCAATATTGACTAAGTATCATGCCCCTTCATGGGAAATAAGGGTTAATCTAAGCACATCAATGATATGCCACATTATGGCCTAGGCATAGTTAATTATAAGTGTCTAAATATCACACCCCTTGGTGGAAAATGTATAATCATGATGAATAAGGGATTTGGGGACACGTAGCAAACAAATCAGAAAAGTAAAAAAAATTAAGTCTGTGCATACAAAGAAAGTATATGAACAAAATATCAAGAAATAAATCCTTAAGAAAATAAATTAGCAATCTAGAAAAAGTACCCATCAAATCTAAGCAACCAATTAAATACGTAAAAATCATTAATTCAATAAAATGATCAGTTAATAAAAGTCAAAGAGAAATATAAAAATTATAATAAAGTGCCCCTGCAATGCCTTGACAGTCAACTGTGAATCCATGATTGTATGTATAGAATATAGATACCATGTAATTTGTAAGAATACTATGGGAATCATTATATTGTACATAAATATATGGAAAAGCATTTAAGTACAAAGCATCTTAGCAAATCTAACCAACGATACCATAAAGTCCTAAAGAATCATCATATGATATATATTTGAAAACATATGAATTTACACTATTGTAATCAAGAAGTGAATTAATTACTAAGTCATTAATCATCAATATTATTAAGGATCCTATGAATTTCCTTTATGAGGCCACTCCCTATGCCAGTCAGAAAGGTGTGGATTAGGTTTTAAAGGAGGACACCCTACTAGAGTCTTTGAGAAAGGTCTCCTCAGAGAGACCTCTTGATGTTATCATTGACTGGTAGGGTGGAAGTAACAAAGATCCATGGTTTATAGCTTTGCACCTAAGGGTTAATCCCACATCAAAGGATCATCGTAATCAAGTTAAGTAGGCCACACATTTTACCAACAAATATTATTTTGGTGCATGTATGATGTTTTTTGGGTTGTTAAACCCCATGTTTTTTTTAGTTATTTTTTATTGGGGTTTGTTCTCCTACCACTTACATTTCTTTTTTATCAAGCATGTTTAATTAAATATATCACATCGTTTTAGTCAAGAATCAATGTCTCAAGTGAAATAACATGTATTATTCAGCTCAACTTTCCTTGGAGTCATACTATGTGATAATTGATTGTTTAATGTCATTGATGTTTGCATTTGGTCTTGAGTCATTTTTTTCTTAGGTACCCATTTGAGTTCCTATTAAGGTTTATCTTTAAACATCTTGTGGGTATTAATATATTGATGCTTATGACTTGGTGTATCTTTAATTTCAATATTAACACAATCAATATAGTTTCAATTTTTTTCTTCAAAGTGAAACATTAGTTTTTTGTATGACCTTTAACTCTATGATACTCATAATAAAAATCATGTATCTTGAATGTTGGTAAAGTAACAATGTTAGAAACCAATATATTATTCAAAATTGTATGTAGAATGCCAACACATTTAGAAAATTATTGGTGTTCATTGTAAAAACACATAGGGCTCATTCCTGGTTGCTCTATATTATTGACCAATTTATTAGTATCATTCCTTTGTAGCATATGGTCATTATTTGAAATAGTGAGACTTAAAATGTTTTGGAAGGTAGAAAGTTATGAAACAAATGTCTCATATGTAAGCATATGGATGCATAAGAGCTCAACCTCAAGTGTATTAACATATTACAGCTGCAGATTTCAAAATTTCATTTACCATATATTAAAAACAAATGTCATTACTATTTTCAAATCATCTAAGCTAGCATTATTTAAATTACTGCTTTATTTCAACCATAATGTAGTCCATATTGATAAGTAGGTGGAATAGTAAACTTTGAAAGTACTATTCACAATAAATCCATTAAATCATGTCCTATGCATTTATAAGTCCTCATGGGACTTGAATGGTTTAATGTTATAAAGAGCTACAATGTCAATCTAAATTTTACAACAAAATAAGATATTGTAACCAATGTACAACACTACAAATCAACACCAACTGGAAGGTATAATAAGGTCCAATTATATACAAAGAATATAATCACAACCTTAGCTAGACAATGCAACATAATACTACATCAATATACAATATTATCAACATCCGTAGATGAAAAGTTCAATAAATTAATACATCAAATATTCAATAGTTTCGTAAACAATATAAATTAGCTCTTCAAGTAGCCATGAGTAAACAACTACTATTAGTTTTGATAAGTTGTAAGCAGGGAGAGAATCATCTGGGTGCTTTACCTCCAAATACAAACCAACTATCCCCTACACACTCATCCACTGGGAGTGGCCCTTTCCTTCATGAAGGAACATATAATGGGATGTGAACATCAAGAACCAATTGAGAACAATGTTAAAGTACAATCACTATTACATACATCAATCATACAAACCATGGATACTACTCTATCTAATATGAGTTCAACCATACATGTAAACTAGAAAGTACAATGGACAAACAATGTATATAGTAATAACATTATTTTGGCCAAAACATTTTTATAGTTTTTAGTCTTTAAAAGAATCTAGGTCATTATCCACATAAGCCTTACTCTTTGCTCTATATTATTTACCGACACGTTTCTAAACAGAATGATGAAGAGGGATTTTTAAATAAGCTTCTCACTTACTTTTTCATCATCATTTAGGCTAGAAGAATATCCTTTAGTTATCACATAGTTATATTAACAAATGCAATACAATTATAAACATATAAAAGAGCTTTCAAACATAGAAACATCTAATAACAGTATTTTAGACCATCAATTACTCATGCAATATAAACAAAGATGCAACTATAATATAGTTTGACCATGCATTTAAATTCTTGATGGATTTATACAATATATAATGCCTATTTCATACAATATATTTTAAATTAAAATGATCAATACTAACATATTTCATGATTGTATGATTAACACCATATCTTATCAAATGCAATGACCTTTGCTTAACATGCCTCAAACTACAAACTTCATACTATATGATAATAAGTGAAATGACCATTACGATAAAGCAAGATAAAAATCAATCCATGATCTATATTGAAATTATGCTATACCATTCAATCAATGTAATATCATGTTGAAAAATATAATTTTGGTCCAAATAAGAAAACACCAAAATTTCTTCTTTTTGTTTCACTACAGTCATTCTCCTATCATGATAATGCCTTTTTTAGTCATTCTCGCTCAATAATTAATGTTAATCTATGTACAAATCCTATTTTATTATTTTATACATTGATGACATTTGCTTAAGTCATTCTTGCTCAAGAATTGAGGTTAATCTATGTACAAACTCTATTTGCTTATTCTATACATTTTTAAAAATCATAGCTACTTCCTCTAAATGTAATTGATAATGTTAATCAAACCAAGTTGAGTGATATTAATCAAAACTCTACGATACTATTCAATATACTCTCCCCATTGTAATATCATGCCGAAGATTTCAATTTTAGTTTAAGTAAGAAAATATGAAAGTTCCTCCCTTTAATGTCACAATAGTCATTTACTTAGCATGATAGATCTGATGAAGATATCCCTACTCAATAATAGAGATTAAATATGTACAACCTCATTTGAATTTTTATATGTTTATAAAAACATAGCTATAACCTCTACATGTGAATTCTACTCCAAACTAAGTTGAGGTTTCATTGTTTATTGCTAAAACCTTAAGAAAATGACTGCATATAGCTGAGTACCACATTATTATTTTTTACAAAAAGGATCTACCTACAACCAAGTAATTTATCTACAATTTGACTCTAATCAACCCTAGGCTTGTAGGTGGTTATTATAACTACCTACAGGTCTAGTTTTAGGGCTCGTTTGACCCTTCAAGACTTGCAAAAACTATAATATTATGTTCAAGATCCTAGTACCATTTTGATAAGTTTAATTGAAATACTATTTAAATAACTTAAACTTACTCAAGAAATGTTTCGACATGAGGATCACCTCTATGGCTTTATGGGTGAGAGTAGGCTCTCACCCCCAGGTCCTACTCTCACCCCCAGGTCCATATAGGGTAGAAGATATGAAATAAAATTTAATAATCCAACAAGTCCTGGTAGTTACTAATTTTTATACAAAAGATCTGTGTACAACCAAATAATCTATCTAAAATTTGATTCTTATCAACCCTAGGCATGTAGGTGGTTATTATAAACACCTATAGGTCTAGGGTTGGGGCTCGTTCAACCCTTCAAGACTTGATAAAAGCATAATTTTTTGTTTAAAATCTTAGTACCATTTTGATAAGTTCAACTGAAATACTATTTAAATAACAACTTAAACTTACTCAAGAAATGTTTTGACATGGGGATCACCTCTATGGGCTTGTGGGTGAGATCAGGATCTCACCCCTAGGTCCATATAAGGTAGAAGATCTGAAATAAACTTCAATAGAGAAACAAATCCTGGTACATACAACCACTCATTTTAAACAACCAACATTTTTCGTTCAACCATAAAAATATAAATAAGAACACAATTTTTATACCAAAGCTTACATAACATAGTCAACCAAAAATCATAACTACAAGGAGAAGGCTAATCTACTGTTTTCCATAACCATTAAATTTTTGTGTGTTTCAAAATAGGGTTTTCACTCTTAATAGTTGAGTATGTAGTATTATAGGTGTAAGTAGTTGTGACAAAAATATCACCTTGCTTAACCACATATAAATGGGAAAAACCCAACTCCCTACAACTGTTCAGGGATTAAATGTATTTCTCTATAATTTCATATTTCAATTCATACTATCCATTTTAATCAATAAGTACAAAAAAACAAACCCTCATTTAAACCCATAAAAATTCCATAGTTTATGAAAACTGTTACTTGCTTGGGTGTGAAAAATAACAACGAGTTTGTTCTTGATAATGTCATTTGTTGTTACATCCTTCTTCCTTTATCCTCCACGATCATTGTATCTCATCCATTCCCTTGTTCTGATTTTTTATCCCCATTTCATATAATATCCACATAACTTCATTGCATGCAACCATTATTATTTTTGCCTTTCTTTCTAGACTCAGGTGCATGTCCTTCTCAATTAATTTACCTTACAGTTAACTATCTCTTTATTGAATGGCAATAAAAGACCAATCCTTCATGCATTTACTATAGTTTAAGTCCACCTTTGAGCCCTCTAACTGAACCAATCCATAATCACCTTGTAGGGTTTCTCAATAGAAACAAAGTCCTCCAAACCTACGTTTTGTTGAGTGTCAAAACCTAATTACCACTTTTAACTTCATGCTTTGTTCCATTAGGCTATGGAAACCATAATTATTTTTGAAATAATGCTAAGATTTTGACTTATTTCATTCATGGATGTTATAATTATCTTTATCCTATGCTCAAAGAGTAATAATCAAACTTCTTGACTTGCCCTAATCAAATGATTTCATAATATCCATCAAGTCATGCCATTCACACCACCCCTAGTGGTTTAGTGTTTTTTAGAAACTATAATCACCACCATAAGAGTTTTACTCATTTTTATCACTCACATTTAGAGTTTATACTATATAACTTAGATTATTATGCTTTAAGATCACACCTCTAGAAATATGAATATGCAAGCAATACAAATGTATAATTATGCAAACTTAACCATGATGCATAAAACATTTGAAACAAAATTACTCAACACATGTCTCAAGGAATATATGGTTAACACACATCATAATTAAAAACACTATAAAACAAAATACTAATCAAGCAAAACTATGTGTGTGATTTTTCTCAGTTTGCTCTTTCTTCCCCTAGCTACCATGATCTACCACCCTCTCCCCTCATGAATCTGCTATAAGGGATGGATAGGATGTCCTACAACCATCTCAACTAAAGAGAAGGGGGTAGTTAGTTTGTTATCAACATAAATATTTCAAAACAACTTAAATTACTAACACAAATAATACATTTAATGAACTTATATATTTTATTAAAAATGTAGAAATAATCACATTAGCATACATTTTATGTAACCACTATAATGTTGTAAATCCAGATTTAAAATGTTAAATATCACCATCTAAACTAATTACAACGGTGATAAAATTAACACTCCATAATCCTTAATGGAAAAATTAATCAACATTGTCATAATACTTTTCCATTAGGGTAGAGTGGGATGCAACACAACCTCATGACAAAGGCCATTAAAAAAATGGATATTTATTGAAAATCACTTTGTCTTTGAATGGTAGAAGAATACTTTTACTAAATATGTGTTGTATTTCTATATTTGATTGTTGGAAAAGTAACCAATGCATGCTAAATCTAAATTGAAGTACATAACCATGAATGTTCTCATGTGGAGCTTGTTTGAGAAACAATACATGCTCAAAGGTAACTTGTGGGCCCTTAAAGGTAATGAAGCATACTAAGAAAGTGTCTTTTAACATATGAAATGAAAGTATGGATCCAGTTGGTAAGGTATGAAATCCCAATGCAAAGTCCATCAAGCTTCTTGGAGAGATCTTAAGTGAAAATGTATCATGATGGGCATAATTTCCTAGAGAAGTATAAAAGGTCTTAAGGTGCTTATATAGATCTACAATTCCATTAAACAAATTGGGCTTAGGCATGATGAAACCATGTTTAATAAGAGAGATTAGAAAATTGTTGGATATGGGATTTAATAATATAGTATAAGAATTAACCCTAGCACTACACTCATGGGAACCAAGAGAAAAAAGTTGATCTTCTTGTTGTAACTCACTGATTGCATCGATCATAGTGACTATTTAAGAAGTTTTTATAGTTGTAACATCAAGTGGATCATATAAGGGAACATGCTCATCATTGGAGGAGTCTATAAAAAACCTAGTAGGATCAGGGGAGGAAGTGATCGATTCTTGTTAAATATGAAACATATAGAAAGTCAACAAATTATTAAGTACATTTTTAATCATATCAGGGGGAAGAGATAATCACTAAAATCAATTGGAATATCATTTTAAAAAAATCATGATTTTTACTATCTATTTCTTTTAACATGTTGATAATATTAGAAATTTGAGAAGGATTTTACATAACATATGTTCTAAGAGTTTCAATAATATCATCCCTCTATTGTGCATCCAACTCAACTTCACAATCATGATCATCATGATTTACAATCCAATACTATTATTGAGCATTTTGAGTATACATATCATTATCAACTTTGGCACTCAAAGGAGAAAGTAGACAATTATTTTCATCCACATTATTCTCTATAAACAAATCAATAATTTTCATCCACACTATGTTCTATAAAAAAATTAACATTTTGTTGCATACATTGAAGTCCAAATCTAAGTAAACAATTATTTTCATCCACATTATGTTCTATAAATCAATTAACATTTTGTTACATACATTGAGATCTAAATCCAATTTGTTTGAGCTTAATTTGTTTGAAACTAACACATCCTTCCTAGTAATTTATTTTTTCCTATCAAATTTTGGCATTCCATAATGATGAGGGCTCATAGGAAGACAACCAACACACATGTCATTCATATCATTTTAATTTGATTCTACATAGTTAAATTTTAGTTTTCATAAGTTTTTATCTACATCATCTTCATTATTACTGTCATTAGATATATTATCATAATAGTCATAATTATTGTTTTCTACATCAAAATGAAAAGTCATGGAGTTCATAGAAGCATTTGCATTATTTTGAAATAATAGATCTGAAGGACATGCCATCAAAATATTGCTAAGATTTGACAAAATACACACAATAATAAGGGCCAAAAGAGCTCTCAAATCAAAGTCACATACATGTTACAAAATATAAAAAAATCAATAGATGAAAAAAAATATAAATAAATGAAACAAGGTAAATTCAATGAGAAAAAAATCAACTGAAGCATTAATAAAAGAAAAAGAATAAAGAAAAAAAAAAACATAAAAATAAATAATCAAAAACAAAAAGATTAATAAAGCAATTTTTTTTTCAAGGATTGTACTACTTTACAAAAGTTTGTAAGCAAGACATACTATCAGATAGTTTTATTGACAACTATATCATGTTTGAGGTAAAGTTTTAGGTAGTGATAAAAAAAGGATTACAAGGGATATATATTTTATGTTTACTTACTTAAACATGAATGCCTCACTATGAATGAATGGTAATTATTTTTTTAATTACACATCATATCGATGAGAAAATTATAGGTGAACATAGTTGGAAGTGCTTGGGAACAACAAACTCAAACACACACAAACAATAAAAAATATGGAAAAGTAATTGATGGTGTTATGTAGGAATGCAACTTGCACATAGATAAAATACGAATATGTGTGTCATCTAATGTTTAAGAAAGGGCACGTACATGTAATACCAACATGATCTAGTGATTATAGGTAAAGGAAGTCATGTATAAGTGGTTGTGTGGGACAATAAGGAAGATGACTAGAATAAATGTAGATGGAGGACAACTAGGTGGATGTAAAATGTATAAACCTAATATTTTCATCTTTATCACTCCACTAGCGATTTATTTTACAACACTTACCAACACATCAATCTCCCTGAGTGAATAGTCCTATGGAGTGCACCGAGAAGGGGTGTGGTTGGATCATGGTAATTTACAAGAGATGTAAATGTGTACATGAATTTAGATTATAAGGATATATACTAAAGTAAAAAACTAAATTTATAAGCTTGAAAATGATTTGGCACTATAACTTGTTAAATATAGAAAGTAAAACAAAGGATATAATACTTAGGAGTTCACTATACTGTGTAGGATTGAGATTGTAGGTTGATGGTAGGAAAGGGAGAAAAGTGGACTGTGAGTCATTCAGAATAGGAACTGGAGTTCAAGGCTCACCTAGATAATAATGTCAGCCTCTAATTGTTTTTCTTCAATGTTGTGTTTTGAACCTAACGATTTCATCTATGTAAATATTGCATCTCTATTTTGGTATAGGTTAGTGAGAATGATTATATTATGTCTATATGTATGATCTTGAGGTCTGATTGTGCACACGACTCCAAAAAATTATTTAATCTATTTTGTTTAAATGAACTCAAATGAATAAATATTAAACTATTAAAATTTTAAATGTCTCAAATATCCTTAGGGTAAAACTAGATGTTGTAGTAATTACATTATATTTATTTATTTTTAGAGTTATATCATTTGTGATATATTTTAATTTGTTTATATTTTTGGTTTTTTAGATTTTTGTTTCGAATGTGAAAATTTGTGATTATTTTGAAAATAATACAAGTGTTATAGTAACTTTTGAGAAAAACTTCTTAGTTTTTTTAACTGTAATTAATCCAAAGTAATATTTCTAGTGATTGAGATTAATATTTTTAATCCCATCCTCTAATAGTCTAACACATCTTATTTTGCACTTTCTAAGATATTTAAATTTCCAAAAAATATAACATAAATATCTTTAAACAATAGGTACTAAATTTGCATTAGGCATATTAGCAGAGGCTCCTAATACAATTGAACATGCTAAGGATGAGGATAACTAAGTCTTATTCAAGTGTGCAAGATAGTATAGAGAATTCATATTTAACAAGGAAGACAAAAACATAGTAGAGATGTATTTTAGTGCATTTAATAGGAATTATGATTAACCAAGATTTAAGTAATCATTTATAGAGCATACAGACTAACTTTGATAGGATTAAACTATATATTAAACATGATTACACACACAAGGAACAAAATAATAAATACAATAGGTAACCATAACCAAATTAGTCTATATTGATCTCAACAAAAGTTCATCATCTTCTTCATAAAAACATACATATTTATAGTCATTTACAGTCCCTAACCATTCACATTCTTCTCATACTTGGTTCCAAAATATGAGACTGTTAATCTTCTATTGTTTTATAAGTCATGGAGGATAGTACAAAATACATATAGCTGGCAAATTCATATATAATGCATGAATATTCAAGGAATATCCTGCACGAATTTACTTATCCATTTTCTTCTCACAACACTTTCTAGGACTTAAAATTTTATCTCATCTTAAGACAATGTTACAAGTTCATTTGATGGTTCACTCAGGGCAGAAGCTAAAAAAATGGGTAGACTAGTAAGATTCGTAGTAATTGCTCAAGGTGTCATTTCTGATTTTCACCTCTTGTATACAACTTAGCCAACCTTTCAAGTTTTCAATTAAGTAGCATACCAAACTACCGCCCTTTTTGGTTTTCAATAAGTTGGCATAACCAGGTGGCTACCCTTTATGATTTTTTAACCATCTTGGCCCTACTTGTCTCACTAGTCATTCCCAATATAAAAATTGTTTACAAAATTTTAAAACTTTCACCTTGCTCAGTACTTAACTGGAAGGAGGTGGCCTGGCAGTGGAAGAGGACTAGTTAGCAAGATCCTTATCCTCGAACTGATCAGTTATGCACTATGTGATTTCTTGCTAGAGCTCAAAGGGTGGTTTGTAAACTAAAACATTAAGAATATGGGTCACCTCACTATAGAAAGGACCTGGGTCACTTTTGTAAGTATGCCAATCAATCATCACCTTCTAGACCATGTGTAATGAATGCACATCAATGCATGATATCTGATGAGGTTTTTTAGTTCTGAATCATTGGTGATGCTCATGGCTACCTTTATATTATTGACCCTTGTCTATATTTTTCCGCTAAACAACTCCAACTTTTTTGCATGGCATTCGGCTTGGAGACTTGTAAATGAACTATGTTGTAGGTCTTACTACCAGTCTATAAGTATATCATGCATGCTATCCCTGGTAGTGCATGATTCTTAGAGATCAAGGTCATTCTCATCCACTAATGTGGTTTAGCTATCCATGGTTGTCTTGGCAGCTGCTATTGCAGTGAAGTCTATGCTGGAATGGGCAAGGGAGTTGTCAAATTACTGTTCCCAGTCTAGAAGGCTTCATGTGAACTGATGTGGTTGGAGGGTAGTAATATCAATCATGCTCTGATACCCTCCAACAAGGTTATTAAGGTAGATGCCTCAATATTAATGTTCTGGCCCAATGTGCTTATTGCACAAAGTTGCTGGGTTGTGCACCATTCTTTTGTGAGCTCAGAGACTAATTTATTGAGCCTACATTGGTCTGACATCACTTGGTCACCAATTGCTCGAGTGATCAACTCCAGACAAGTGTCCTCAATTATTTTGGCCACTTCATGAAGGTGGGCCTTGAGCTCCATGTTATTTGCCTTGGATTGATCCTGTTATTGCTCTAGGGAGGCAACCTTTTGTGGAATGGATTCCTAGAAAGTTGTGGCACCCTCTAATTATTTCTTCAAAGGCAACTTGGAGATATGTAGTGAAGCCTCCTGCTTGACTATAAGAGTGTCCAATGTGCTTGTAGATGCTATAGGATCTAGGCATGCCATGATAGCTAGAGAGAATGAGAAGATAGTGCATCGAGAAACTATTATGGGAACATCCTAGATCCAAATGCCTAGTGGTAACTCTGATTGCTGTGATCTTAACTGAGTGGTTATTGGTGCTTGTTATTGTGTTGTGGCCTCTACTGCTAGCTTGGTTTGCTGCTCAACATCTTTAGCTTGATTGCATTTTGATTCCTCTTCCTCCTCCTCCTCTTGTTTATTTTTCTTCTCTTCTTCCTCCTATTTCTCATCCTCTTCCTCTTTCTTCATTTATATTCCTCTTCTTTCTTCCTTTTTTCTTCTTCTTCTTCTTTCTTCCTTTTATCTTCTTCTTCTTTCTTCCTTTTCTCTTCCTCTTCTTTATTCTTCTTCTCTTCTGCTAGGGTCGTAGCCTTAGATTGCTCCTGTGTAGAGTGGGACTGCACTTATACTTATGCCTGAGTTTATGTTTATGCTTATTGTTATAGGGCATCATACTTCTCCTCCTTATTGGCAACTTTCATGGCCTATTATGCTTGGGTCGCTACATCCTATTTTCTCTTTTCTTCTTCTTTTGCCTTTTCCTTCTTCTCTCTCTCTTTTTGTGCTTTCTTGACTGTATTAACTGATTATTGTACCTATTTGGCCACATCAATGGCCTTTTGAATGTCAGCCTTGACATCCTTGGCCTTTTTTGTGGCCTTGGATTCTTCAGATTGCTATATGATGTGCTATTGCTGTGTTTCTCCATTCTTTCTCATCTTTTCCTCCTTCAGTTGGTGTTCAACTGCTTATTCCTTGGTAGCCTATTATTCCTATTTTGTTGACTACTCCAATGTAATATATTCAACATCTTGAGCCTATGGTGATGGTGGTGAATCATTTGGTCATACCTTCAAGTTGGGAAACTATACCTTCCTCCTCCCAATCGTGAGTAGTCTGTGTCTGGGTGGTGGTGCAGTAGATGTAGGTGTAGATTATTTTTCCTTTGTAACAACTAATCATCTGAATATGTGATCTTAAAAGGTAGGGGAGACCCTTGCCTCCAATCATGTTTAGGGTCTACACACAAGTTATTTAGGTGGGCTCTCTGAAAGAGGTATAAAGATGTCCTCAACTATGAATGTTGGTGAAAGTTGTAACTAGAAGAAGTCCATTCTGTGCTTGAGATGCTCTGCTTCTTCTCAAACTATGTCGATAATTATGAAAGGTGGGTAGGATGGGAGGTCCACCCACAGCTCAAGGGGAACCTATTTTTTCACTTGAATCATGCATACCACCTTCCAAAATAAAAATTATTTTTCCTCTTCCTTCTCATAGTAGTCCCTAGCCATGTCTACGATCATGACTTGGTAGACTTCCTGCTTGTCTGTACCCATATGCATGAGGTCGCAAGAGCTTGCTATCTATAACACCTTGGGATCATCCTTCCAGGTTATAGTTCTATGTGTCCTCTTTAGAGGAGGGGATGTTGAATAAGGGTCTACTTTATGCTTTTCCTTCTTCTACTGCAAGCTAGTTACTTGCTCAAGTTATTATGTAGTAGGAACATCTGCTCCAGGTGGTATGGCTTGCAAGGGAGTCACATGCCTAGCTATGAACATTTTTTTTAGGTCACTTCAGCCTACACCATATATATTGTCATGAAGAAGGTGAGTGCTTGGAAGGGTGACTATGGAAGCTCATGGATGGTGATGAAAATGCCTTTAGGTAGTAGAGTGATAGTAGTGTGTTAATCTAGGTATTCCATGATATCAGGTGGCACTCAGGGATGTGTGGCAAGGAGGTCTAAGCATTCCTCCCACTAGGATTTAAATTTAACCTCATGTGTGAGAACTCCATAATCCTATGTCCATATGAGATTCTAGAACTACTGTGCTAGCCAATAGTCTATATTCAATTGCCCTTATCCCTTGGGTGACTTCCACTACATGAAGTAGAGCAAGAAGATTAAGAACTAGTATTGGAATGTCTGTTTGGGAATAGTGTGACACTTCTCAATGTTTGTAACTCCTGGATGAAGTACTCTAGATAGTTGAACTATTCATTTTGGTGGATCATCTTATGAATGATGTCCACAATTCCTTTAGGTATTTACTTGGTAGACTTGGTTGTCTACCAAAATTATCTAGTTATACACTCCATGAGGATGCGCACTACATCATCTAGGATTTCATCAATGGGGATCCATCGGTTGCCTCACACATATAGATCCTAGAATTATTATAAAATGGGAGACATTTTCATCTTGTATGGAAAAAAATAATCTCCATGCACAGGCATGCCCAAAGCTCAGGCCATTGCTTGTGTGTTGATTATAACATTCTCATCTAGACCCAAATAGATTTTACCCTGATTGTATCATCCAAGAAATACTTGAATGATATGTCCTAGGTCACCAAATGTAGGTAATATTAGAAGGTGATCAATGTTTGTATTCTAGAATAAGTGGGGAGATGCGAGGGTGAGTGGTTGTGCAACATTAATAGGATCGGGGTAGAAGAACTTTTATTCAGTTTGGTAGAGAGGTAGTCAAATGGATCTTGGTCACTATACTTGGTTTGCCTAGCACCATGTCAATAACCATGGCTTATTTTTATAAATAAGTGAGAGCCTTGATAAATTATGAGGTATCCATGGCTATGTGAAATTATGAAATTGGAATGCTTTGTATACTATGTGCAAGAAAAATAGATCGGCTCTTGAGAATAGTAGCTTGAAAAAATATGCACAAGGATGAAATGTTGACTTGATATTCAAACTTAGCTTATATATATTTGGCACTTATTGGCTTTCACATCCCAACCATGCTTAAATGTTCACTCATCTTGAATGCAATGGAAGATGTGGTAAATTTATATCTGACCTAGCCATTAAATCAGTTAGTTATTGGTTCACGTGTGGAGCTATGTTATTATTCTCTTTGGTGTCTGTATGGGGGGTATGAACAATTGATGTTGACAAGCCATTTATTTGTTGAAGATCATGTCAGTCAACCCTTGGATCATGCATTTATTGATGGTGTATGATCACTATCTAATATATATCTTGCTGATGAGACATTTTTTTACCTTTCTTGGAATTAATATTTTTTAGTCGCTCCTTTTTAACTTTCCTAGTAGCACACGTGGATCCTCTTGTGCATGTCTGGTGCACGTAATGCTTGGTATTACAATTCTCAATTGGTGTTGATGAGATCATCTACAAACAAACAAAACATAAAAGAAACACACACACAAAACATGCAAAAATAGGTAAATCCTAATCTATATGGTACTATTCAACACCCGCTCAATTTACTGAATGAGATCAATTGACTATTGGAGGTAGGGCTTAAGCCTACATCCATTTACCTGCTCTAGTAACATGATTCCTTGAAGATCTATTAAAACCATAGTTTCTTGATGTGTTAGGTCATGTATAATGTAAGGTCCTTTCCACCATATCTATAACTTGCTTGGGAATGCTCTGAAATGACTATCAGACAATAAGATTGGTTGATCCTTATGACATTCTTTCTAGCATAAGTTCCTATAATGACATGATTTTTAACTCTACTTATTCACTTCCTACATCCATGCTACTCTACATCTAAACTCATCCATCTGATTTAGCTCAAGGAGTCAGTTAGTAAGAGACTCACGATCTCTAAGTCGCATGACCATGGAAATGCATAGGTTGGGTACTAAGTATTCCATCGGCATGACTATTTCAAGACCATACACCAACTAGAATGATGTAAATATTTTAGCCCTTTTATAATGTGTGCAATATGCCCACAAAATCACAAGAATGTGATCTTCCTATTCATCCCACTTGATGTCATAGATATTTGTTAGCATTTCACCCAACACTTTATTAGAAGCTTCAACTTGGCCATTGGCCTATGGATGATACATAGTGATTTTGTGATGAGAGATCATAAATTATTCAATCAAAGCCTTGATGGTGTTGTTGAGAAAGTGCATTCCTTTGTCACTGACTAACTTTATGGGACATCTGAACCTTGTTATGATGTTTTCATATAGAGACTTTGTTGCATCCTTCACACCACAACTAGGTGTCAGTAACTTCAACCCACTTAGTAAAATAGTCTATCACAGTGATGATATATCTTGATTTGTTGCATTTTCTTAGTGGGTTGATAGGTCCAACAAAATCAATGCCCCATTATTCAAAAGGTTTCTCAGCTAATAGAGGTTGTAATAACATCTCATTTTTCTACAGTGATTTACCCATGTGTTGGTAGACATCATAGTGTTGCATAAGCATAACTCTATGTGCATCCTAATATAGATTTGGCCACCATAATCTACTTTGTAGAAAGTTTTTATCCATGGCTTCTCTCATAAAATGTCCTCTTATGGCTCCTTGATGAGTTTCCTCCAAGATTTGAGGTTGTTCATGTGCTAGAACAACCCTGCATAGAACTTCATCCTTCCCCAAGTGATACAAAATCCCATTGATGATGGAATATGGTAGTGTTATGCTCTTGATAGTGCATAGGGAAGACTCCTTGCTCGAGGAGTTAACAATGGCTTCAAAAAAATTTAGGAATCATAGAGACATGGAAGAGGTGAGCACCATGAGAGTCTTTTTGTAATTATTTTGACTCTTTACCATTTGGAATGCATTTGAGATGTCTGGTCCCACATTCTCTCTTTCTATTTTTACATTCAAAAGTGAAACTCATGAAATTAACATCAACCATAGAGAGATGCATCCTCCTAGCATTAGCTTATTGATAAGGTATTACAGGGCTTGATGATAAGTAAAGACTTCAAATGGTGTTGTAAGTAGATAATTTCAAATTTTTAGTAGTGTGAACATGATGGCCAATGCTTCTTGCTCAATGGTTATGTAGTTTTTCTCTATGTCAGATAATTTTCAACTAGTAAAATGAATATGATGGTTGAGTCCACCATCTCTTGGCTCCATAAGCACATCACCAATTGTGATACCTGAAGCATCTACATGTATATGAAAAGGCTTGTTCCAATTTTAAAAAATGAGTATGGGTGCAATAACCAATATTTACTTTAGCTTGATGAAGGTTGCTTGGCATTTTGAAGTCCAGACAAACTTCACATTCTTAGTATTAAATATTCCAACAGAGATGAAATAGCTATGTAGCCTTTGATAAACTTGTGATAGTAGCATGTATGCCCTAGAAAAGAATGCAATTTGGTGGAACTAACAGGTGGAGGCATACTCAATATTACTATGATTTTTACCTAATAAACCAAAATACTTTTGCTGCATATGATATGTCTAAGAAAAACACTAAAGGTTGTGAAAATTAAATATTTGCTCAAATTCAAAGCAATGCATAGAGCTTGACATCATTTTAACATTAAATGCAACTTAGATAAATGTTCTTTGAACAAAGAGAAGACTACCCAATAGTCAGGGTAAACTTTCAAGATGTCATGAATGAATTCCTTGAATGTCGTAACCACTACAAGAAAAAAAACTATAGGTGCATTATTAAGGCCAAAAGGTATACCCTTGTATGCAAAAGAAATCTATTCTATCACAAATGTTATTTTGGATCTATCTTCTTCTGTGATCTATTTCTGATGATATCCACTAAAACCATCCTTAAAAGAATAAACTTCATGTCCTGTGATAAACTCTAAAACTTCATCTGTGAATGGGATTGGGAATGGATCATTGACACAAGCATCATTAAAAATTATGATAATCCCCACATACTTGGATTTATCCTATTTTATTGAGATGGAATACCATGGGGCTTACCCAATCTACCTTTTTTACTAGATAGATGATTCTTGTGTCCTGCATTCTATCTAGTTCAGCCTTTACTTTTAACATCATATTTAGATTGAGCTTGCATGGAAGCTTCTTTATAGGCTGTGCAAACTCCTTTAGTTCAATATGCATATTTCCAAGAGATGGGTCAACACCTCATAACTTTGAGAATTTTATGGGAAAAACATCTTGATAATCCTTCAAAAGTTGTAGAATTTTAGAGACCTTAGCTTCTATCCAATAGTTGCCAATGTTTTCCAATTTTGGGACCTCCTCTATCCCAATGTTTGTGACATGTTTTTTGAGAGGTTTTTGACAAATGTTGCATTTTTATTCATAAATATATTTTTGCAGCCTCTTTTGACGTTCTTATTTAGTAATTTAGATACTATAAAACTTATCTTCTTCAGTAGGTTCTGCACTGATGTTATTGAGTGGTTTTACAAGTTTCTCAGGCTCAAATAAATCATTCAAATCTAGATCATCATCAAAATATAAATCCTCAATGTCTTTTGCCTCATCTTGTATGAGGTGACATGGATGCATAAAAGATCATTCTTCATTCTTAGTAACTTTGTACCTTTATAATGCTACTTTCAGATTAGAGACTATGTTCTTCTATGCAATGCATTCATTTATGGTGCTTAAGTCTTTTGTGCACCTATGACATAATAAATATTTGAGTTTCTATAGTGTGTTGTGAACCAGAGGATTTTCATCTTCAAAAAAAAAATGTTTGTATAAAATCACTTTGTAATTGTTCCCAATGCTTGGTTTCCCTTCTGCACTCTTGGTACATGTACCATGCTATTGGTAATGGAACAAGTGTATAGTGGAAAATATGAACCCAATACTTTGGTGCCACACATTCCTCATTCAAAACTTCAACACATTTATGTATGTGAATTTTAGGACACTCACCTTCTTGGAAAAATGGCCAATTAGTTTAGATGAACTACTGTAGCTAGAATCTATTGATCATGAGCTCATAGGCATCATCTCACTCAAGTTGGTTATCTCAATGAGTTGCACACCATGTCATAGTAACTCCTTTCAGGGCATAATTTAAAGTGTTAAACCACTAGATGATGGCTGATATATGAACTTGAAGGCATAGAATGAAGTCATTGATGTCCTTAGTTGCATAGTATATTAGAAGTTGTCACTCATGTGTAAAGACCATTCACATAAGTCAGAGTTCATGGTCACCTCAGGTCTAATTGAGAAGGTGGGTATCTAAGTTACCACTAATAGATGAATATTTTTCCCATGGTAAAGTGCCTTCCCTATTTATATCTATATAGTCTTGCATATAATTGTCAACTTGGTACAAGAAGTCAACTTCTGACCAAGTAGGATATTTTGTAGACACAGATGTACACCCTTTTATGATAAACTAGTTTACTATCGACTACATAGCTATTGGTTTGGGCCTCCATTATTCCAATGTCTTCATTTGATGAATGAACAATAATTTTACCTGAGGTTTGGTATGCTGGTATAGAAATTTGGATTCAGCTACATGCAAAGCTTTAGGGTTTTCTTTAGAATTCACCTTCATATAGCTGGTTTCTTGCATAACATATGAATAATCTGATTCAACTAATATTATATAAGGCTTGTGCACTTTGTTAAGAGGAATGGAAACCTCTTTATCACCTTAGTGTGCCTTTAATTGGTTTTACACTATGTTGATATTCATCTGACCATCATATGCCCATTTCTTACCTATGAGCATAGGGTAGTGTGTTGCTATAGTTTTCATGTCGATGAACTCAAAGTCACCATGCAATATCAATTCCACAACTTTGATCTCCACATCTTCTAATCTACCAATAGGCTCAACCTTTCCATAATCAACTAGACTCAAATTTACTAGGCTGTTACTCAAAATTGGTCATCTAATGGCTTCCTAGGTAGAGCTAGGAATCGTATTAACTGTGCTACTGAAATCAAAGACAACATTCAGAATCTCATAGTTAGCAACCTCAATGTTGATATGAGCATCAAAATCCTAGGGTTTCTTCATTTTAATGTATCAAACCAACTTTTCCATCTTCTGTTGCCCACATTATGCACACTCTAGTAGATTATGCAACAAGTTTATGATGTTCTATGAGATATCTTTGTTGCATAATGTACTTAAAATTTTTAGAAGATCTATGAACATAGTGAGAACTCCATCTTGTCGCATGATGTGCATGATCTAGCCATACATTTGCACATCTGTTATTGCATCATCTCCTTTGGTGGTGTCTTGATGTTGGATACTTTTCAACATCTACATAGCTTCATACATGAAGCCCTTTTTTATAGCTAGATCTGGGTACTTATCTTATATATCTTTTCAGATCCACTAATCTTGTGGTATTTCTAGTGGAGGCAAACCTTGGTATGTGTGTTGTTATCATGTAATAGCATTCAAAAACACATTCTATTTAGGCTGCACACTCACCATATTCACATTCTGAATAGCCTTGTCCTTTTGCTACTTCTCCAAGAGGGGACAATCTTCTGTGTCATGATGATTAGAGATTATATAGTATGCATAGTATGACTACCTTTATGGATTCATCAGGCAATTTAGTTGGATGTAATTATATTATCCACATAGATACATTGCAGGGAAGGCTGTTGGTAGTTGTTTCATCTACTTCCTTGGTATCCTCCTCTAATTCCACCTTGAGATCCTCCTCTATTGGATTGATATCCACCTTGATACCCTCCTTATGAATATTCAATGTTCCAATGATGGCATTGATGATTGTTATCTCCAATTTTGAATTACAATTACACAACTGGTGGGGCCCAACTTGTTTGTTGCTACTACATTATGGGTGAGCTTTAGGGTGCTACATAATGGTACAGAGGGGATGGAGGTGTCCAACTCAATGAATAAGGGGTCCATCTAGACAAAACTTGAGGCTGATACTATGGTGAACTCAAAATCCATTGTGGACCCATTCAGGTCACACAACCTTTATCTATCTCTAGGCTTGGGATCACTAGCTTCACTGAGGACATTTGATACGTAGTGATGGTGAATACATTTTTAGTGATGCCTTCTTTAAGATCCTATAAATCCTAATAGTTCTTTTCATCATGATTAGATGACTTAAAAAAATTTCAATCCAAATTTTTTAGGTTATTGATATATTGATGTAAAAGATGGCAATTTGTGGTTGCGTGCCCTACTACTCAACAAAGTTCACAATATTTTGTCTTGAATTTAGGACAATCATTTTTATGATGTCCTTCTTTTTGGAACTCAATAAACCATAGATTTAACTTAGGCTTATCTACCTCATGGTATTGCTCTATTTTTTTCATAAAATCTAGTAGTGTATTTTCAATCTTGGAATTGGTAATAGGTGCTTCTCTATAATCTTCAATCTAATCTACGTGCATGGTAGTAGCTCTGGCATTTACTTTCATATCATACTAAGTTTGCATAGTGGCAAACTTAATCCTGGAGTGTAGTCCTTCAATAAAACACACAACTTTGTCTTTATCTATCAAATCAAATTCTACCTTATACATCACATTAGAGAATCTATAGTCATAGTCGCAGACTAATTCTCTCAATTTTTTCCATATCTCCTTCAGGTCCTGTATAGTCTAACTAGTGAATTGTTTGATTTTGAATTTTATGATGAGTTAGTCCTCAACATATTTTAGACTTTCTTTGATGAAGATATATTCGAGATATGAACTCGAGTGCTTTGCTAACTATTACCCCTACTAATTCATACTTTTGAATAGTTTCATCAGTGATAACCTTAGCTTTCCATCTCATCTTGCAAGTTAGCATGTATTATTTAGGATCCATGGACCCATCATATTTGGTTAAATTTATGAAACCTCCTAGATTAGTCATCATGTTGACTAGTATAGATGGAGTCTTCTATGTAATTGCTATTAGAGGGGGCTACATTTTGAGTGATCCTGCCTATGTATTACTTTGCACACTAAGATAATTATCTTGTGCACTTTGTTTATCTGTACTTCCTTCTTTTTTTAATTTAGTTTTAACTAATTTTATGGCCTTCAAAGCCTTTCTAATAGATTTAGTATGAATTTTAATACCCCAATGGGTCATGTGTTTTGAAAATGGTCCTTCCTAACTATCACCTTCCTATCCACCTAGCTGAAAACTTCTACTAGAATATAAAAGATTGGGTTGTGGGGAAGTGTGCCCTTTCGGTGAATGGTTCTTTCCTACAACTTCTTCTTCTATGATTGAACCTATGTTTAACCTATGATTGTATTTTGTGTCTCTATGTAATTCATCTTCTTCTAAAAATACCCTTTATTGTAGCTACACAATATATCTATAATCTATCTGTTCTACTTCTAAACTATTCTCACCTTCCTCTTCATACATCTCATCTTCATCTCATTCTTTGTCCTCTCTCTCTATCTACCAACATTAATCATCCTATTTATTTGTTATTCATTCATCCACTTGTTCATCACATCTTCACACTTGTTCATCATCTAATCTACAACTACTTTTACCTTTACTTACAACTACATGGGTATTGTTCTATTTATTTCATCTATTCTATTGTCATAGTTTTCTTTCTAAATCTAGACTTTTCTTCTGACTCTTCTTTCCTTGTGTCTCCATTCTAGATTTAGGATCAAGATTTACTTACTCATCTATCTATCATTCACCATCATGCGCACACACCTCCATACGCCCAAAGTGACTACTCCATATTGGATGGAGTAGGCACCATGGCCTTATCCACAACCAACATCTTTATTAGGAGAGGTAGTTGTAAAAAGTTTCCTCTAATTCCTCGAACAAAATGGTCTTGCACAACTTCAAACACTATATACCCTTGCACTACAAATTTGATGATGTATATATCTATGGTAGTAGCAACCCAATAGTCTATGGCTCTCATCCAGTTGGTTTCTAGTTTTAATAGCTGGTCTATATTTTCTTCAGTCCAGGCAATTATATATTTTATTCTAGGATTGAAATAATATTAATCCAATATTTTCAGCCAGTTAGTAGTTTAGGTAATTCACACCAAAAAAATTTATATATTTATCTGTATATGTGCTCCTAAATAATTTCAATTGTGGTAAGGTCAGTCCTTTTAGATTCTTCTTTTGTGAAGTTCCATACTTTTTTGTCTAGCCATGTTTCAATGTCTCACTGCTCCGGTAACCATCTTAGCATAGTTCCCTCTAGAAGGAGTGGTTCCATGCTCACCACACCATTGTTGATAGAGGTTCCTGATATAAAAGAACATGCTAAGGATGAGGATAGATAATTCTTATTGAAGTACGTAAGATAGTGTAGAGAAATGATATTTAACAAGGAAGACAAAAACATAACATAGATGTATTTTAGTGCATTTGATAGGAATTAGGATTAACCAAGATTTCAGTAATCCTTCACAGAACATATAGATTAACATAAATAGGATTAAACCATACATTAAATATGATTGCACACACAAGTAAAAAATATTAAATATAATAGGTAACCATAATGAAAATAGTCTATATTGATCCCAACAAAAGTTCATCATGTTCTTCATACAAGCATACATATTTATAGTCATTTACAGTCCCTAACTATTCACATTCTTCTCATAATTTGGTGCCAAAATAGGAGACTATTCATCTTATATCATTTTACAAGTCATGGAGGATAGGACAAAATATATATATCTGACAACTTCATACATAACGCATGGATATTCAAGAAATATCCTGCACAACTTTACTTATCCATTTTCTTCTCCCAACACGGCACTTCTTTAAATCTATTTTTCATTACTTTTGAAGATAAATGTTGATTGTATGATATTCATAAAAAAATTCCGTAGTCTTTCCAAGGCTGCCCATCAAATTTAACTCTTAAATGGAAATTGAGCCTAAATTTGATGGTTGACCCGACGTATCTTTAAAATAATTATGATTGTTATCTATTCAACATTATCCTTCATATATATATATATATATATATGCATGCATGTATTCATGTATGTAACATGCATGCATGCATACATACATATTAGTTTTTACTATTTTGATCATGATATGTAGAATTAGTCAATTTTTAAATGGGCCATGAATTCTAAATGGTATCAATGTATTATTATTTTTTATGATTAATAGATTGTACATCATGAGTTCCAATTAAAGAGTCAACTATTATTTTTAGGTTAATTTCATTATTTTAATAGTCAACTAATATGGATTTTTAGTCTAGATCGGGGATGCCATTATGATAGATTTCAAATTGGATAATAGAAATTACTGAGTAGACGAAGGAAAAAGAGAGATCTGAATACTCAATATTGAAAATAGAAATTCAAATTGATTTGAAACCATTTAAACTAACTTGGTGTTACGTGTTTCTTCTGAAAAGTTTGAATATGTCTTATGATTTGAATACATGAAATTGGTATACATGCAACATCATTGTGTAGAGCTGCATTATTGAAAATTTTTGTTTTCATCATGTACCAACTTTAAACCTTGTGAATGTATAGAAGTGTGATATTCCAGCATGTGGAATCATCTTGAAAAGTCATGTAGTTTTATAATTTTGTTTTCATTATTATCCACATCAAAAATTTCAAATATGTGAAACTTAGAGATCAATACACATGGCATCATCATGCAGATTCAAGTTCTTTCAGACTTATGTTCTTTGGAGCTTTGAACAAGATTTTTAATTTGATAAAATTCTTGTGGACCTATGTAGAATTGGCACATGCCTATTCTACACAAGTCTAGTAATATTTATATGATACATATTTTGTATATAACACCTAAATATGTCAATAGAATTATGAATAATGCCAAATTATTCACAACTCCCTTTTTCCCTTTTTTATCCATGTAGGTGACCTTGGGAAACTCACAATATCACAAAAAACATCAAGCAAGTAAGACATCATACTTACATTTTTTTTTAACTCAAATTAAAATCATCATCATCATCATTGTATTCCTTCACCACTTTTAACTTGCTATTATAAATGGGTGTGTAATGATGGAGTTCCCCATGCAAAGCTGCCAAGTCAAAAGTTATGTCCTTGTATTTCTAGTTTGTTTTGAATGAGAACAAAGAGGGATCTTGAGTTTAAATGGGAGCCACCATTATAATATCTTTATGGATTTGATAGTGGAATTTATAAAAGTGTCAAGGGATTAAAGAGCTATGGATATTCAATTTTCATCATTATTATGTTTTAAAATGGCTTTAAAATTGTCTTAAGACCATATAAGTCTAGTCGTGAGGCATTGAGAGAAGGTTATTCATGGCCAAATCATGGGAATTAATTACTTCATGAAGGTTTGTGACAACAAGTTTTTATCCACTTTGACTTTTTATTCTTTTATGATACATTTTATTATATATTTTTTTGGCATGTTAGATCTGTCAGGTATAAATGTGAAAATTTGTAATTGTTTTGTATAATTCTATAAATGTTATAATAAATTTTAATAAAAATAACTGCATAGTTTATTTGTTATGCAATTAAGTTAGATTAATCTTTCTCTTAAATTTAGATTTATCTTTATAAGAACATTCTCTTATAGATTTTTAAAAATGTCTTTCTAAAAACATCTTTAGATTAAAAAATATTCTATAAAATATATATTGATTATTTTACGTGATTAATATATACATCAATGATTTCGAATAACATAGTCAACTATTATTTATAGGTAAATGTCATTATTTTAATAGAAAATTATTTAATGAGGTTTTTTGTCATTTTTAAATAGTTAACTATATATATTTAGATGACACTTATAGTCGTTGAGGTTGTTTTCACAAGTTAATGTTGATTTCCCATAATTTGGTCAATATATTGTGCATGTTTGGCATTTGAACTTGATTGGGTAGGGAAGAAGCCCACCTAATTTAATAATAAATATGTTGTTACATAATTTTTGTAAGTTTTTCCAAATTATTTTTATCCAATGATAATTAATGATGATAATGTCCCATTATTTTAATGATACATTGAGATTAATGATGCATCAAATGACAATATTTGTGTTTGTATATCACCTTACATGTTTTTAATACAAATTTATTCCTAGAAACACATATATCCTTAGTACATAAAACCTAAATTACATTTCGTAATTATTATACATTGTTGATTTCATCTCACATTTATGTTTAATTTTTATATTTGATAGGGTTTTAAAGATTTTATTTCATCTCACATTTATTTTTTATACTATATTATCTTTGTCTCTTACATTTAATGAGGATGATCACATGGACTTGTTTTTAAAAGGCACTAAAGTTATAGAGGGAAAAGTGTATCTAAGTAGGAGGATACTACATTATAGAGATGTGGAAAGAGGATTTGTTATTCTTAGTGTTGAAATTTAATTAGATGGAAAAGTACCCATTTTTTAATTTAGTTGATGAATTTGCAACCTTGGCAGATGTCAAAAATAAAGGATAACAATATTCCATAGGAAGAGAGTGAATTATCAAATCATGTAGATTCATCCATTCCCCCACTTTGTATTGATTACATTTTTAGTGACTCGAAGTATTCTAGTGCCATGGAAGAGAGATATTCTAGTGATGATAGTGAATGCACCATCAATTATATAGGACCTAAAGATAGAACTAATTTTGTCACAAACAATGTCATTCTTAAACAAAATTTAATAGTGGATATTATGACATATCCTAAGGTTTTAAAACTCATGTTCTATAAGATCATAAAATTCGTAAAGAGATATTTGGACCCTTGATGTTTGGTGTAAATTATACTTGCAAATGTGGTAAATTTATGTTCTCATTGCTCAAACTTGTTACAACCCAATAAATTAAAATATTGGCCAACAAAATATATGATTTTTCATGAAACAAGAGTTACATTATGGTAAAAAATGGGAGTCATTAATTGGATAGTTTATACATTTTACATAGTGATTAACACAATCTGAAGTTCATGGGAGTTACTACCAGATTGGTCCATTTGTGGTCATCTATGAGCAAATAAGTTGCAGAGGGAAAAATTAAAAATGTGCTTGAAGGAGACATGATAAAATCTAATGGATTGGATCCTAATAAATTTGGTTTGAATATTGATATAGTATTCATCCCTCCTTACAAAAGATGCTCCCAATCTCAAGGATCTATCATACAATGGCTTGCTAGGAAATTATCTAACATAAACGGTTCTCCTCCAGATGTCATACTCAAACAAGTTCCATATAAGGTTGAGGTCAAAATGAGGGATGAATAATAATATAAAAACCCTAAATTAGTAGACCAACTTTAATATAATACCACTAATTACAATCGTTCCAATAAGTGATTAGATGACCTTACAATGCTAAAAAATGTCAAAAATTGAATGCCCATCTAGCTAGTTCATCAAATTGAAATCTCTATAAGGATATAAAATGGTTAATTTTTTTGATGAAGTGGAAAATGTGAAAAATCATTGTTGGAAATTTGACTGTTTCAAAAAATTTCCCCTTGCTTCAGTCACATTTATCTAGCACAAAACTAGAACCATGATTGAAGAAGATAGAAATAATTTTGTGTTACATGCATTAACATCAAATTCCATATTAATGTGGATAGTGAATCAATAGAGGTGCATAAATTTAAACTTTATTGGATGAATGTCTATCAGAATGCCTGTCAAAATATTATGAGTACCCAAGAAAAACCTTATATAGTCATAAATCATACTGGGTAAATGGTGAGAGGCATGTAGTAAATGTTAACACGGGAAAGAAAAATAAAGTTCAAATCCAATCGTAATAATTAATTTCATATCAAGAATATTTTTGATAAATTTATATATTTATCTAAATTTAACTCTTTTTTTATGACATGATGAATCAAAGTTCCTCAAAGGTTTCTTCTTGCATTCTATACCCAAAATTTAATTAAAACAAGTGTAATGAGGAGGCCAAATTATTGAAACTTCCACTATTATCACAACCCAATTTCAGAAAGATAATGAACAGAGATTTCAACATATTTTTATTACAAATAAAAACTTCTTCACCAAGTGTGATGAGTGTACATATCTATACAACAAATGTACAACCACCACATACCTATAAAGTCTCTCAAACTTGGAGAAGAAAAAACATGGGATAATGAATATATTAAAAGTTGTCATGAACATTACTAATCCCGTAGATTACAATCAGAAAAACATCCTTAGGGATTCTTGAGAATTATGCATGATAAAACTTACAAAAAAAATAAAGTCATATCAATGATGGGTAAAAAATCAAATTCAATAAGTAATGTTATGAACCTCTATGTTATTTTGACTGGTATGTTCACACATGGACACAAGACTGGAGGTTTTGGCCCACCATTTATTGAACGTAGATAAAAATACATAGTCACATAATTGGCTTTGTCTCACAATGATCTTGAAAAAACTATCACATATGAGTACGAGGATTTATTGTATAATTGTGGATCATCCAAATAGCCATTGCATGATACAAATTTACAAAATTATATGCATGGAAAATGTAAAGGTAAAAGTAAAAATATGTCTATGATAAAGCAATTAATGTTTCTAGTACAATTACTTTATTCAAAAAATAGTTGTTGATCCTCTACTTGAAACTAGATAATGCTTCGAGTGACCATAATAATCACACATTTTTTCATTTACATCAAATTTGATAGCAATAAGGGTATTCAACTTTATGTTTGTAATCTTCCTACTAGTGGGACACACAGATGAGGTTACATATGGGACTTTTGTTATATTAACAACATTATTATTTAAATTAGACAAATTTTATGCCCACATATCATAGACACCTACATAACATACCAAGAGGGGTCATGTACATTCACTCCTTACCTTATTGAGGAAGTGTATTAATTCAATGCCTTCGTGGAGCCACACATTTTAAATGGAAACTGTAATATAATGGGTATTAGCAAATCAATTATTTTTAAATTTCATGTTGTGGATGGCATACTAGTGATGGAATATAAAGAAATAATAAAATATCTCAAACGGTCTCATCCAATACCAATATGGCATACAAAGGATAATGGTAAACCAAACTTGTCAAAAGGATAACCTCCTTTGGAACCTTTCAAAGAACTCAAATAAATTTAAAATCTAAAAAATAGAATAAAAGCATATATTGAACATAGGGGAAAAGGTTCAACAAGCAGAGGTAGATAATACTGGCTTCTAATAATAATGCATTGGGAAAATTATTTTTTTGATTTAGATATACCATTTTTAAATTATAGTAGGATGTCATATGTTTATTTTTGGCCACAAATAATTAGGAATGTGACCTATATGACAAAACAATAGGAGCCACACATTTTTAAAGACAAAACTACATTAATAAATATATCCCAAGTAATAATAATATATATGTTGGGCCTATTTGTGGAAGATCTAAACAAGCTTTTAATCTATTTATGGATGTGTATGTGGGATAGATGCTTCAAATAGTTTGCATTTACTATAATTATTCTACTTAAATTCATGGGAGATGTGCTAGTAGCGATGCAACATTACAAGTTTTAGGGTTCACAATAAGTTGTTGATATGTATTTTAAAAACACAATCAAAGTTGGTGATGAAATGAGAATTAAAAATCATTGAAATATACTGAAATTACTTGAAGTTTAGGTTTGGGTCATCAAGAATCCATAGAGTCATGGAGGTCTATTTTTTTCTCAAGGTGACATCAACAAAATGTGTGGATTCATTGAAAATTTTAATCCACTTCATCTCTCCAGATTCACACCTTTTTATGCTCAAATATGCTAACATAATATGGAACATATGTTAAATTTTATATAATAAGGCCTCCATGGGAATGCTAATTTATGGATTTTAGATTAGACTATGACTAGTTCTATTAGTCATGAAGATATCATGTACTCTATGGCAAGAAAATTAAATTTGTGAACCTTGATTTAAAACATATCTAAGTGGCCACACATTTTCATAGATAAGACAAAATTAATCAACATATCCCAATTAATATTAATTATATTTATGTTGGGATTATTTATGGATGAATTACATAAGAATTCAATCCATTTCTAGATGTGTATATAGGATAAATACTTATAGTAAGGACATAAAATGAAAATGAACATGAAAATATATGATGGAAAAGGTAGATGGGGATATAAATTACCTTAATTTATTAGAAGATGATAATGTGGATATAAAGGTGAGGTTTCAATATTTGAAAACTTTAGGGAGAAGGTAAGGTGAAACATTGTATCATGATTGTTTGATGCCTAATAAAACATTAATCAAATTAGATGAAATTAAATAAGAAATTTATGTGGATAGCATCATCTAGGCATATACCAAATAAAAAATAGAAATTAAAATTGATGAAGATACTTGAAAAAATACACGAGGATATTAAATCATACCTTACACTATTCAACTAGGGTAATGAATGCTTAAAGGTGAAACTATTGAAGATTGTAAATTAATACTCCATATCATCTTTCCATGGTGTTTTTTTTTTTGAAATTTCTATTCCAAAGCAAGCTCTAGTAACTTGAGATTACTTTTGTACTATTGTTTAATATGAAGTGAAGATTGATGTTTATTTCATTGAATTATTTGCCATACATGTGGAAGAATTACATTAAGATGTTAATAATGTAATGGTATTATTTATTAAATATGAATGGGAGATTAATATTTATTTCATTAAATTATTTTTTCTTGTTATCGAGCTAATAATATATTAATGTTTAATTGTGTCAAAAAAATAAATTGTAGTTATTATCATTATTCTACCTAATTTCATGGGAGATGTGCTAATAGCGATACACCATAAGTTTCAAGATTCACACTTGTTGATGTATGTTTTAAGAACATGAGTTATAAAAGATATTTATGCAAGAAGGAGAGTGATGTGAGTATTTAACTACAAGGAAATTATTTCAAATTTAGGTTTGGGTCCAGTAAATTTTGAATGAATTTATTTGTAGTCCATAAATAAGTTGAACCTTTATATTCACTTTATATTTCCTTCACATCAGTGGCTTCCATACATAAAATAAACTAATATATAGTAGCTAAAAAATTTAAATAACATATATTAATTTTATTAATTATACAACATCAAAAGAAAACACATGGAAATCAACATGAAACCACAAAGTCATAGATGTCTCTTTTGTTTTCAAGGTGGAATAAAAAAAATGCACAAATCCATTGATACTTTAAGTCCAATTTATATCTCCATATGTCCATTTTTTCATGATCATAATATGGCAACATATTACTATCATGTCTCAAAAAATAAATAAAGCACATATAAATTTTTAAACATACTTTCAATAGGAAAGTGAATACAATGGCGATCATAACAGGGTCATAGAGTCATAGAGTCATGGACTCTCCCAGAGAAAATCTTAACATTAAATTCAAATAGGAATTTATGTACATGTTAATTTGAATATTTCACATAAGTTAGACCATGACTGGGCTCATTAGTCATGCAGATATCATGTACTATGTGTCATGACAGCAAATGTGAATCTTGATTTAAAACATATTAGTGTGGTTGTGAAGTGATTAATTATTTCACATATCTTAATACATAGAGTCTAAATTTTTAAATTTTTTATTAATGCATGTGGTAACCACTTTGGTTTTACAATAACATGCCCATTATACACAAGATAGGAATAATATGAATAACAAAGACCTATATTGTTATCTTGGGTAGAATGGGAACGTGCCCATTTTACACATTAAGATAAAAGTAACGACTGAGATAAATTTATAATATGAGAAACCATGTCTTATATTCTTATCTAGTGTAGAATGGGCACATTACCATTCTACACAAGATAGTAATAATGACAAGTATGTTTTAAATTGGGCACATGGGCAATGAAAAGTGTTTAATACTTGAACATGGTGATAATAAGTATGTTTTACAATATTTCACTAATATTTATAAATATTCCATATCATCATGTGACTAGTTAATACATGATAAAATTTGGATTATTAATAATAATAATAATAATAATAATAATAATAATAATAATAATAATAATAATAATATAGGGTCAAAATATGTAATTAATACTAATTTCAACTATTAAACCATGCTAAAATATTATCCCATTTCCTGTAAATACGAATTTAAAGGTAAAAAAAAATAAGTTAAGATATAATTATAAGATGATTATATAGTAGTTTGAATCTAATAATATCTATATTAGAATCTAATATCACACTAGTTAAAACCAATAATAAAAATATTGGTATCCAATATCCCACTGGTCAAAAACTAATAATTGTAATATGAAAATCCAATTTCAACAATTATAAAACTAGAAATGACAATACTATAAGTCTAGATTCTTAAGAATATGTACATATTTAATGAAATGATGGTTATATATTAGTAAGTATAAGTGATGGTTTATTCATCCTTGGTTGTATCAAATGAAAAAAAGAGAGAAGTATGGATTCAAACATTTGTATTACATCATTTTGTCATTGTTTTATTTTGTGTTTAAGGTTTGAAGGGGATTTCTAAGGGATGATTGTGTTTGTATTTTCTATTGATATGAAGTCTGAAAATGGTTTGAGTTGCTAGCATTGACTATAATGTTAAACTTGAATTTAAATTTAGTATAAACTATAAAGGCAAGGAAGGTTTATGATACAAGGTGAATTATAAAGTGATCTTATTTATTTTTAATGTTACATTCGATAGTACCATAATTAAATTGATTGTTTGGGTTCCCTAAACTATTGGAAGGAAATTTGATTATGGTATTCCTATTATAAGATTATGTGGTAATCTTAGATACAAACAAATAGCTTGTCCATTATTTATAAGATATCTTCTTTTGATGAAACCTAAGTTGATTTTCTACACAAGATTATTTAGGGTTTCTAGTTGGAAAGATCGATAAGGTCAAGATACTATTGATATAATCCAAGTTATGATGATTTTTTTAGATTCTATGTATGAATGTAACTTGTATAATTACATTCAACCATATCTTACATGAGTTGACAAATTGTTCCTTTTTTGAATTATTAATTATGAAGTCACGATAAGTATTAGTTCAATCAATATTATTAATGTGGACTATGTATGACTGGGACTACCTTAGTAGACTTGTAGATTTAATATTTACATTACTTTCTTTAAATATTTAAAAGTTAAATTGGTTGGTTTATAGGCAAAATTAATGTGGTACATGATTTACCTTGCTCATATTTTGTAACTACATTGAAAATATTCCATAAAGATTGGTGTGAAATATTGCAGTTTCAAACAAAAGGGTTAAATGTGTTTTTGTGTTTCTTAGGATGGTGAGGACATAAGCCAACATATACAATAAATTTTTTTAAAATGATATTTTGGACAAATGTGACAACTATCATCATGATGTAAATGATGTTGGAAATGATCATGTTAACAAAAATGCTATTGGTGATGCCAATAATGTTCATGTTGGGCATGATATTGTCTCAAATGACATTTTGGGTGTGATTCCTAACATCCAAGTTTATATATAAGCACATGGACAAAGGTTGGGGTCAATATAGAAAACTCACAAGTAGGGGGTGATCATGAGGAGGTACAAAGGGGTGAAAACCTAAGACAACATGATGTTTTAGATCCTGGCATTAAGAAACTTAATAAATTGCCACATCTTACATATTCCAATGGATAATCTAGAGAAAATATTGAGGCATGATTAGTGAAACTACATAAACATTTCACCCTACATAATATGAGATCTAATAAAAAGACCCATAAATGAGTCTACCAATTGGAAAGTGATTAAATGAGTCTACCAATAAAAAGACCCATAATTTTACCTATTACCCTTTTGCACCTGTATATCCCTTTGAATAAATTTTTATTTACTTTGTAAAACACATTAGAATAAATTACTTGTGTGAGTCCTCATACATTCCCAACATTTATGAGTTCCATCCTTCAACTTATTTGATTATAAGCAATTATTTATTTATTTTAGCATCCATGGAATGTAAAAATTAGATCTCTATTGTTTTACACATGCATAGTATTTTATCATAACATCCCATATTTGCATGCCATTTCTTAAAAATAGATTTATTCTAATTTTTTCATTCATAGTGTTCATTCTTGCTTCTTATTTTCACTTCTAACATAACATTGGAAAAATTGTGTTAAATTTGTTCCCAATTTTCTAATAGAGAAATAATAACAAAGGTTTACATTAATTCAAAACATTAATATAAATAATATTTCAATTCACATTTAACACTTTTCCCTTTGTATCTATTTAGATCATTTCACTTTCAGCTTTATATTTTTGGATGTATCCATAAATATAAAAGTATAAATGTAAATAGCATTTTATATTAATTAATTCTCAACATTGAATTTACAGCTTATTATTCATTTTAGCATTTTTTTCATTTTCATTTGTGCATCTTTCACTCATTAAACCATAAAAAATATAAAAGGAATTCAGACACATATTATTAGAGCTTATTTATTTCTAGCCTTTCATTCATTCACATTGTAAAAACATAAAAATATCAATCATTTGTTTCATATACCTTATCATTATAATTCATTCAATTAACTATGTTTAGTTTTACAACATTTATTTAAAAAATAAAATAAAATAAAAATAGTTATGCATTTTTTAGCACTTAGTTTGTATTTACATCCATGAAACTTTGAAAATACAAAAAAAAAAATTTAAAAAAAGTTCATCATTGTATTTTAATTGTTTTCATGCATTGAAAAGGAAAAAGAAAAGAAACATATTATTTTTTTACACATAATTAGGTAATTGAATAAAAATAAATATTTAATTTGAAAAGAAATGATATATTTATTTATTTTTAATTGCATGAAAAATAATTCTTTTAATTTCATTTGAAGATATTTCAGTTTATTTATTTATTTAAAACTTGCCATAACACAATACATTAGTTAGAATTGCATGCACACAAACATTTATAAATCAAAATTAGCTTTTAACTCAAACATCATTCAACTCTTATGTTTTGACATCCTTGGATGACACTCCTAAAATAAACACATCAACAAAGGATAATAATTTTTTAAAGAGTGATCTCCCCCATTTATGAATAAAATATACAAAGTGATACCAAATTTAAGTTTTGGCTGGAATTATTTCACACTAATCCATTCCCACAACTTATAATCAATGAATTTGAGGTTCTAGATGAACAAACTGGGTTAGATGAATCACAACTTGCTCTAAAATTACACTTATTATCTTTTTTATTAGCTAGCTAATATATTTGATTCAGATCTCCATCTTCAAATCTATATTTGCCTATTTATCTTATTTAGTGGATGACATTATGTAGGCAAGACTAGCTCAATCGAGCCAAATAGATCCCAAGATTAATTCAACCTAATTTCTCTCCATTCAAAGAGAGTATTATTCACTAAGATTTATGCTACCTATTACTTTTATAATCCAATTATTATATAGCCCTTAACACTAGACAAATTTCTCTAATAAATGAACATTATGAATTAGTAGAGGAGTAGTGGTATATAATATCACACCCACTTAGACATATAGCTCAAAATCCTAATAAGGTATATCATCCAATTATATAAAATCATTTAGTTTTATGAGTTTATCCTAATCAAACCATCCATCTAGTTCACTAGCTACATTTCTTGTCACAAATTTTTGGTTGTCTCAACTCAACACTAGGAATTCAAATGCATAAGGTTAGTGTGAAGCTTTTTATACATAGAAATATGGTAACCACAATGTTAAAGACTTGTCTTTTGTAATTTCTATATTTTATCTTGTTTTATTTCTTTCAACTTTCTCCACTTTAATTTATTTTTGGGTGTTAATTTATTTTTGGGTGTTCATACACCCCCAAAATATGTTTATTTAAGATTTAAATAGGCCCTTAGTCCTAGATGCCATCAAAAACAATGTTTGGACCCTATATGAACCCTCATTTTATAGGTAGGATAATTTTGATGATCCAAATAATATAAACATTGACAACCCATATCCTTGCTATATTTATTCCTCATTAATTCCACACACCAAATATAATGTTATGTTGTAAGAGTTATGATAATTATCAGAGACTTAAAATAATTATCATGATTTGAATCACATTAATTTAATCTGTTGAGGTGTTTTGATCAAAATGTTTTAACTAGACCTTGTTTTATCTTAAAAACACTCAATTATCAAAGAATTGGAAGATTTGATTAGTATAATAAAATAATTTAGACCATAAAAGAGGCATTATCTAGAATGCAATTACCTCCCCTTCCTTCTAGCTCAAATCCTTCCAATCTAATGCCTACCAAGCAACCTAATTTGACTTCTTATGAATAACCATAGACAAATCAAATCATCTGAGGTTATCATCCCCTTCCATTTGAACCTCATACAAGGGAGATATCCAAACCAATATCTATTGATAATTTGATTGACCTCATCTCCACCTTGGTGGGGTGCATTTGAGACTTGGAAACATACCATTCTTCCTCTCAAACAAGTCTATTAGATTAAGGATTTGATCCAAATGTTAATAAATAAATTCATTATTATTCCATAAATATTTTGTTATCCTCCTAATAACTAATCTAAATCAAATCCACCCACTTCCAAACAACTTACTATGTTACCAAAGCCTATGAGTTTTTATTTCCTAAAATGTTTTTAGTAGTATGGCTATAGTGTGCCTCCACATTATACTCCTAATAATACTCCTTATAGTTTCATTCCATATTATATCACTACTAAAAATATGTATTATATAACATAGCTTTATTTAATTCCTTTTAGCTATATGTCTGATAGTATGTTTCCCTCGTATGTCTAACCTAGCCATGTTTTAGTTAGTGTTATTCCTTCATACACTCCACTTAATTAGGTGTTGACTGGTGTAACCCCCTTAAACTATTTACCACCATAATTTAATATGTACTCATAATCCATGCATCTATATAATCATTTACCAATTTATTATCCTCCCCAACTTAAATGACAACACATTCCCTTGGCTTTTTCACTCTAAAAGCTTATCCAACTCTCCCTCCTCCAAGATACTGAGACTCTTCTTTGATGGATTTCAGTTCAATGGGAACATATGTTGAATATCTTAAATATCCCCTTGAACAAATGACTCAATGAGTTCTATTAACTCACCCATTTCATAAACTTATGAATTATAAGGGAGATGGAGACATCAATGCCCACATTAATGCTTACACCATTGTAATTAATGAGTTTCTCCCTTGGGATACAATCATGGAAAAATATTTCTTAAAAACTCTTGAATGAATTACCATAGATTTATAGTAACATCTTCCCAAGACTTCTATTCATTCCTATAAAAAACACATCAATAAATTTGTTAAAGCTTTTGACATGAACAACTTTCTTCTCACCAACATAAATGAATTCCTTCATATCATACAAAGGCCCAGTGAGTATTTTTCCCACTTCATCATGAGGTGGCATCAAGTAATCCACTATTTTTATAGTACTCCTAATATGGATCATAGATAACTATGTGATCTCTTCATTCACTCTCTTAATCATGAAACTAGGTAAAACCTTCATAATTTTCCTTATCGGTTTTATGAAGAAGGGTTGGAAATTGATTTGAGGATAGACTAACTAACCATAGATAGTGGATGAAAATCATATGATCCAACAAGATTTTTTTTCTCTAACAAAAACAATGGGTGATATCAAAGAAACTAAAATAATAAAGGGCCCAAATTTTTAAACTATAACCATAATACCACTAATGATGGTGTTACAGACCAAGCTAAAAATAACAACGTGGTTAATAATAATTAAAAACAAAACAATAATAAAAACCATAACACAATGAAAATGGTAATCAAAGCAACATGGATCCCATGTCTATTATCCATGCCATGGATTCCAATTACCCACCACCATAAGAAAATTAATATCAAATCCAAAATAAAAATTCCAACACATGTATCAAAAATAATATTTTAATAAAAAAATATTATCAAAAAAGCATTCAAAATCAAAACTATAAACAAGAATTCAATTAAAAAAATTGTAAAAATTGTAGAACAAGGGATTATGATCTGAATGTTTATTGTTGGTTTCATAGATTTATTCGTCATAATACACATACTTTTAAGAAATTACTTTAACAAGTGTATTCAAATATTCCATGATGATCAATGGTATATGTGCATTGATATGTTTTTTAAAATCCCCATGAAAACCCAAAACCTTCCCAAACATGTCTTCCATAGCATAAAATGGAAATCTATGCATTTATTATAACTCTTTACTAAACTTTCAACTAAAACCTAACCAAATTTCATCATAGAATAATCCTGCTACCTTGCCCATGCTAACTATAACTCTTGATTTTGAGGATTTAATTTATTAAAATCTTGATGTCACCCCTTCCATCAGTCCTCAAGGGAAGATTAGACTTAAATGTTTAGTGTAATTAGATATCAATGAATGATAAAATATAATTACTCACACAAATAAGTATCAACCATAAAATCCACATTTTATGAATGGATTAGAAGAACAACCAAAATTTTTGGAACCTATTATCTTGGTTTGGATCTTAAAATACATTTTTGTTATATTTCATTTATGGACTTATTGAATATTTCTCTTTTATATTTTCTATCACTTCTCTATGCCCAATGTATTAATCATCTTGCAATGTTACCCTAGTGTATGAGGTGAAAATCAATCATATCAATCTAGACATGTATACCCCATACAAAATTTCAAGGACACATGGTTTTATTTGATCTTATATTTGATATTGATATGGATAAGAGATGTGATCCTAATTTATATCTACAATTATATATTTATAACAATTAGATTAAAATAACCATAGTTTTAGATTGAGGTAAAAACAGGTTTTGAAGGGGCCCCGAAACCCTGTAACAGAGAGCAAAAAAAAGAACGTCTAAGCCCACAGGCAATGCCTAAAAAACACTACAATGAAGTAGCAAAAACAGGTTTTAAATGGACCTGAAACCATTAGAGACACATCCGGTCAAAACCCAGAAACAGAAATCTGGTAGCACAACAAACAAAAAATAACAAAAGGAGAACAAAGATTAGTACCAGTTTCTAAACCAACAATAAGGACCAGATTATTCATCCAGTTCCAGTATCAAGTTCATGGCTTCTTTTCCTTTCAAAGCAGTTTCCTGGGTGGTAACCTCCAGCAAAGCTCCTTTTTGTGTATCTTTCTTTCTGGAACTTTGCCTTGTCCTTTTGCTGGGACCCTCTAGTGCTTTGGTCTCCTCATTGGCTCGTTTACCTATATTGATAGCAGCTGCACAAATGTTGGACGTTACTTCCTCCATTTTCTTTCTATTGTCCTTTATTAGTTCCCGGAGGTTGTTTTCATAAGCTTTGAGCTTGACAGGGATCTCGCTTAACTGATTTTCCATGTTGTTTACTTTGTTCCAAGCAGCTTTCAGAGAATCTTCCAAAGTTTCCGCTTTTCTCTTGAGATCAATGATCTCCCTACACAACCAGGAATCAAATTGGGAAGAAGACTCAGCTTTACAGTTAACCCAGGTCATAGGAGTGTGTATTTCATCATTCTGATTCTTCCCTCTCCAATCCTCAGCCTTTTTATTGGGGTTATTCCTGGCTTCTTCAAAGAAGTCTTCTTGACTCTTTTGTTAATATAATAACCATAGTTAATGATGGTGTTATGGTTAATATAATAAAATAGTTTTAATGAGTTCTACATTAACTAAGATCTATGTTATAAGCAACGACACAAACTACATGATCTTGGGAAGGCCATGGATTCTTAAAGTCAAATCCATTCCTTTGACCATTTTTTAAGAGATAACATTTATTTCTTCTAATAGTTGTTATAGAGAAACTAATTGTTCATCTACTATAAAAACCCATTGAGATTATGATACCCTCAACTCTTCTTCTATTGAGAGCATAATTTTACATGTTACTTTGGGACCCAAAATAATGTTAATTTGAATTTTATATTATAAATAAAGACACAAAGTAAAACATGATCATGAAAAGGCCATAAATTCATATAATGAAATTGATTATGTTAACTTTATTTCAAGATATAAGATTATGCATATTGGAAAGGTTTTCTTTGCCCAAGATGATCCAAAGTCATTGGATGTATATCAAGCTAATATTTTAAATAATCCTAGCCTCCAAATCCATTACCACTTAAAAATCAAATAAATAAACCTCCTCATCTTAAAAAATAAAAATATACCATCACAATTATTAAATGGGTTACAAAATAAAATTTAGAAAATCCTGAGACCTCATCAAGTGAGAATTTTCATGAGAGGGCTGTTGAAAACACACAAAAGGTAATATATAAACATGAATAAAAACGCACAACAATGGTATCCATATCCACAAAATAAAAAAATAAAATCATCAAAATATTATAGAAATACAAACCTATCACACTTAATTTTTACCCACATGGGGTTTGAATTTATAATTCCCATATATCTCTAGGATTTGAGGCTTTCAACTCAGTGGCATAAATTCTCAACATTTGTATGGTATAAATATATAAGATCAAATAAAGGCCTTTTATAGAGCACAATGCCACTTTTCTTTCAAGTAATTAGTGAACAATCCATGACAATGGGATAAATTTATATTTCAACACTAAAACTGGATAAATTATGACCTCCCAAAAGGAATAATTATGATTTTTGGATTCAATATAGAATTTTATGCACAAATAATGGGTATAAATATGAGACCCTATTTTTATGCCTCCTTATATCCTAAATCTTATGTTCAAAACATCAAGGTCCTAGGAGATTAATAATTAGTTTCCAATCATGTCTTTGAAGTGTATCAAATTAAGGTCAAACACCTCAAACTATATAAGAAAACTATGCATGAAATTTTTAAAGAGTTTGATTTCATTTCCATAGATAATATACTTAGATAAAATAATCAAATTATTGATTAAATGGATTCCTACTCTTCACGATTTTTTGTCATTAGGAAATAACAAGGTCTAATTTTTTTTTGTCTTTAAGACTTAAAATGCATATCTAAAATGTGCCAAGAAATTAAATTATTTCCCATGTATAAAAGGAGAATGAGTCTTTCACCATGGAATTCACTAAAAATGACAACACAATTATAGAGTTTATTATTAGCTTATAACAACCTCTACAAGACATATCATAAAAATGGGTTGTTTCTCATTCCTGAACCTTCATCTTGTCTTGGATTCAAATACTATGACACTTGGAGATTTGAGGATTGTAACTCTTTTAGGGAAGAATATGAAATCTTTGAATTATATGACAAAAAATTGAATTTCCTTCCTATCCCTTAAGTGTTTGAATAATGTAATGCTTATTTAATAGATGACATTATAAAAATAAACATCATTAGGTAATAATAGTCCAAGATCCTCAAGCTCAAATATTTTTTCTCTCCTGAAGAAGTATAAGATCATAATAAGCTTCTCACTAAAAACTCAAAAGATTTTTCCTTTCCTTACTCATACACTATGTGTATTAATCATGAATTAATTTCCCATAATCTAGTGACCAAACCTAACACTACACCCATTGAATAGAAATTAAGTCCATTAAATTCACAAATTACATTGATGGTGAAAAATCAAGTGATCAAGATTCTTAAAGGAGGCTTCATTAAACCTTAAAGGCTATCTAATATTTTCCTTGTTATAAAAAAGAATAGTAAGATTAGGACATGTATCAATTTAAAAGACATCAACAAGGCATGTCATAAAGATGATTTTCCCATCCCCTCGATATATGCTATCATAGATTCCATGGTTTTTATGGGTTATTATATCTCATGGTTGTATTTTAAGTCTATAACCAAGTTCACATCTGTGAAGAGGATCCAACTAAAATTTATTTTACCACACCTTTGGTAACTTTTTATGACATTATCATGCCCTTCCATCTTGAGAATGCTGGTGAAACCTAACAAAAAGCCATAAACCACATTTTTCATAACCTTATTAACAAACTTGGTAGATGGTCTTTTGGGAAAAAATGAAAATATATTTGATCATCTGAGGGTTTTGAAAATATTTCTTACCAACCTAACAAATATGGTGTCATGTTTAATCTAATGAAGGGTGATTTTTGTGTTACCACTGAGAATATTTTAGTGTATATAATCTCAAAGAGTGGTATTGACATAAGTGTTACTAAAATATAATTAATTATTCTTGAAATGTGCCCCAAATGATAAATTAGGGATAAAATAATTCTTGAATAAACTAGGGGAATTGAAAGGTTTATCCCCAACCTCCCATACATGGTTCATCCCATAACCGATCTATCTAAAAATAAGAGTGTTGTGAATTGGACCCAAATATTATTATAATCCATTTGATTAAGTAAAATGATTTTATATGATCCAAAAAAATATTGTTCCACCTAAATATTATCAACCCTTTATCATTTACTTAATTCAATGGAAGTGTCTCTTGCTTGTATGTTAAATCAAGAGGATGGTGATGGCAGAGATAAATCCATCTATTTCATTTATCTATTCTTTCCCAGTTATGAAATGAGATAAACTCAAGAAGATAAGGAATGTATGGATATATTATTTTATACTAAATGATGAAGATGTTATATTTTCAATCAAGAGATTAGGGTCATTGTAAAATCTCAATCCCTTCATACCTTTCTAACTCAACCAACCATGTCTAAAGAGGCTGGTCATTTGATCATGCTATTGAGAAAAAAATAATTAAGTTATGTCAATAGAAAATAAATCAAAGTACATATAATTTTTGATTAGTTCATTGATTTTATTTTTGATAGTGATGATATTGTTTATATTGACTTCCCTCATTTTTTACATTTAGAAATCCCTTGTCATTTCCTCCTTGTGGTATGTAGACAAAATAAACTACTTTACTAACCACATTTACCCTAAAAGTTTCAATTATAAAAAGGTTGTGCCCTCAAATTCTTGATGATAAATAAATTATTCTCAACATGATCTTATATCAAAGAGATTTCGATGGCATTTTCCTTAGATGCATAGATCAATAAGTGTCTAAGAAAGTTTTTTTATGTTTTTCATAACGATGTTTGTGGAGGAAACTTTGGTGATCATGAAACTACCCACAAGATCCATATAATGGGATATTTTTAGCCCATGATTAAGCATGATATTCTTTAATAAGTCATAAAATGTCTAAAGTACCAATATTTATCATATGAAATTCATGTTATTGCTCATGCGACCCATCCCATAGTGACACCTTGGCCATTCTATACTTGTGTTCTTTATATAATTGTAAATATTTAACCTATATCTTCTTATGGACATCACTTCATTATTACAAATACTAAATATTTCACCAAGTGGGCAGAGGCCATTCTTTTAAAAAAATTCACTAGGTCTATCATTGTAAACTTCATATCAAATCATTTAATCTATAGATTTGGGGTTTTAAAAGTCATTATTTTTATAATAGATCCCCTTTTAAGAATATATATATTTGTGAACTTTGAAATAAATTATATATATATTGCACCACATTACCTCATTGTCTTACCCTCATGCTAAAAATCAAACCCAAGTAACAAACAAAACTTTGAAATACATACTAGTTAAGACAATAAAATATAACAAGAGGGATTGACACCTTCAAATATGACATACATTATGGGATTAAATAATTATCATTCACATGCCCATGGGGGAACCCTCTATTCCTTCGCATTTATTGCAAAGGTTGTCTTATCATTAGAAGTATAAATTTTAAGCCTCCATATTTACCATTTTGAAGGCTTAAATGAGAACTTATTCAAGGTGGATTAGAATCATGAGGCTTTCACAACTCATATGTCTTGCCATTATAATAATATTATACATGAATGACCTTTTCAAATTGGAGACATTTTGTTAAGTCTTGATGATAGGATAAAAAATAATAAAGGTGAAGGTTGATATCTTAGACAAAATTTGGTTAGGTCAATATCTTTTAATCAAATATTTTAATGGATCCTTTTGCTTATACACTTTAGAGTGTGATAAGTTTTATGAGTCTAACAAGTATTTAAACCTAAAATTATATTACATATAAATTCCATGTCTCACACTACCTTCATTTAATTAGTATCCTTGTGTTATCACCATGACATTTATGAATTTTAGTTATTTTTACCAAGTGGATATTTATCTATAAGTTCACTTGGAAATGACCTTATTTCAAAAAATCATTTTACTCTTTCAGTATTCTCCTTCATCCCATTATAAAATTTCTTCTTAAAGTTGCAATGATTAGAAGATTAATCTTGGTCCATATGGGAATTTTATTCCCTATTCATTTCCAATTTTCCTAACATATTAAATACTCTTATCTATAGCATAGTTTAGAAGGTAACTCATGGAATATTTCCCCTCTAGTTCTCTTTATGCTAAGCATTAGCATGATTCACTAGGTTATCTTATTTACCTACCTTGGTATTTAGTGATGATCCCTTACATATTACTAGTTTAATAGGGTTAAGACATGGGAGTAAATAACTTCCAAAAAAAAAAAGAAAAAAATAATGATACAATGTAAATCCAAGTCAATCCAAGACAAGAAATATGTGAAAAAAATATACATCTCTTTCCCTTTATTAACCTTCGATGCTGAGCCCTCATATCTTCCTAAGCATTCAGATAATATGTCCTTACATATTTTTATCCTTATGTTATGATTCATTTCCTCCAATTGGTTTCATGGGGTTAAACATGGGGGGTCACACTAACAATAAAATCAATGCAAAGGTGTTTGAATTACAAATCCCAAAGAGATTACCTAAAATCCCGTTTTGAAAAGAGAACTTTCCCTTTCACAAATTTTTCCATGGTTGGTCATATTTCATCTAAGTTTAAAAAAATATTATAAAAAAATATTTTTAAACCCCTTGTCTCAATGAAAGTTAAATACTGAGAAAGAATTTAGGTCATTATATAGTTTGTGTAGAATAAGATTGATATTTTACCCATAATGAAATGTTGATAAGTTGAATTTCCTCTTCATCATTCCACAAGTCATATTCCTCTTTTCACTCCCTACTATGAATCAAGTGTTTTTTCCCATGTGAACTAAGTGGCTCAACTACCACTTTTAAAAGCATTATTAGTGTGTTCATGTTTTGTAGATCATCACATTATCACTTTTGCATACATTATATTAAAATTAATTGTATAAAAATTTCCATAAAATTAACCCCATTAGATCCATGACATTTCACATATTTATATCCATATACAATATATAAAAAAAAGGTAAACATTATAAAACTTTACGAATTCTAGAAGATACTAAAATCAAATGGGTCATGTATACACAAACACACATTATGTGTGTTTAATACACACACACACACACACACACGCACGCACACACACACACACACACACAAACACACACACACACACACACACACACACACACACACACACACACACACACACACACACACACACACACACACACACACACACACACACACATGCATACATATACATACACACACACACATATATGTATATGTATACGTGTATCTCTATGTGTGTTTATTATATGCATATATGTATGCATGTGTACACACACACATAATTTTTAAATATACATGAATTTTTAAGTAAAAGGCCATTGTACTGAGAGGGAAAGTGTGACCAGAATCTCAAAAAAAATTAGCAGTATAAACACCTATTATGTACTATTAGAGCTTGTCCTAAATACACTTTATGAGATAACCCTGAGGTTAAACTATGTGGGATCCTAATATGTATCCTATGGTAACCAATTTATATTGAGTGCCTAGGGCTCTTGTTATGACTTCTATGTCTTTTTCCACTAGTGCCAACCTAGGAGTCCTATCCTCCTTAGATCTACCTATTAGAAGAGGCAAGTCTTCTAGTTGTAATGATTAAATATTATAGAGTTTTAACATGGGAATATAATGCTATAATATGTATTCCTCATTTATATATCTCTCAATCCTCATGATACCTGGGGGGACATCAAAATGTCTACCCATGCTCTCATGTAGTCATTGGTCAACATGGACCTCATATATGCTTATGTTAAAGACTATGTCAAATAGGTCAAGGTAGGTATCCTTAATAATATTATGCTATTTAGTCATAGAATATAAAAACAACTACAAGAATACACACATGTGATTTAGATATAAGAGTCTACATATAACAAAACCAACAAATTGACAAATGAAAAACTTTCATTAAATTTACCTAGACCTTCATCTTACCAATTTAGGTTAGACTCATCATATGAGCTCATATAAGCATCTTATTACTCCCCATATCCACCCTAGAGTTAAAATTATATGGATACTTATCTATGACTCCTCTTCCTACATCTACAACCACATGTGCCCATGTGAGAACCTCAATTTCACCTCCTCCTACTCCCATCATAACCACTTGTATCTATGTGGGACCCCATCTATATTTGAGGCCCTCAACCCCTCCCCCTCTTGTTTTTTTGTGGTATCCCCTCCCATTATTAGTGATTATCCCCTATTACTCTCCTAAATCCATGTATTGGTTTCCCTAGGTTTAGTGGTTACCATGATAGTTGGCCCATTTGTGCATCCTTGATCTCTCTCCCCCATTTTTATACCAATTATGGAATGGGGAGGTTTGAACCCTACTAGAAGCCAAAACTATTGAAATGATCTAGATATTTGGTGTATCTCTATCTTCCTCCACTTGTCTCTAACCTACCTAGTTATCTTGCATTCCATTAGTGTAATTACCTTGTCACCCCATAATTGACCCTTCTTGGAATAAGCTCACATAATCATGTCTCTGGTAGTTAGTGTACCCATGGATCTATGGAAATATTTGTATTCATACATACCAGTCTATTTGGATATTCATATAGCCCATACATTTTCAATTCTTGAATCCCCTATAATATGGGTTCATCCAATCATACATCCAATACATCATTAAATATGTTTAGCTCAAATACATTGTGACTAGGTGAGATATCCTATATAATTACATATATTTCCTACCTATAAAATCTTGATCCTATATGTATCAGTTTTTGTTATCCTAAATATATCTTAACATAGGATTACAATAATATATTATCCTTTATATTCCCTTATCCCAATCTAACTACAAGGATAACACACCCATGATGAACTTAGAGATGTTATATATCTTTTCCCTCTCTACCCCCACCAAATGAACCCCCTGCTTGGCACCCATATCAGGTACTACCTATTGATGCATGCAAATATATCAAATGGTTTGTATAGTGTTGAAAACACTTCTCATTTCAAGATTCAAAGAATCTTTTGCATGATTTTATGGTTGTAATCTTATTGAGATTGGTGGTGGAGTAAAATCCAACCTATTTGACTATTTCACAAAATGATTATGCAAGTGGTTGTTGGGAACAACCATGGTCCCAAAGTTTTGACAAGAATCAAAAGTTATTTTAACTAAGTCTAATGAATGATGATTAGAATCTAAAGTCTAAAACCCTAATCTAGTATGAATATTAGCAATGAGAAAGTAAACTACAATGATTTGATCAAAAATTGAGAAATAGGAAGGGTAAGGAAGAAAGATAGATGTTTTATTCTTTAGTTTAGACATATTGACAAATCTCTCATTTCATCAAAGATATGCATCTTCAAACCTACATATGACATGAAATTACCAAATAGTATAAATCCTATCATATACCAAGTAAATATCTAAGGATATTTGAAAATATGAAAATTAGAGATCAGATTCACTTTAAATAGTTACTTAAACAAGAAAATTGCATTTGCACATCTTCCAAAAAATTAGTGATATTAAAGTGAATCTAATAACTTTCATTCAACCTAGCGTAAATCTCAAAGTAAAAACTCTACATTAATACATGCGCATATAGAATTGATAAAAGAAATTCAAATATAAACTCCATAACAAAGACTTGAGGAATCAACCATGATAAAAAATATACAAACAACGTGAGATAATCTTCACAGAATTCTCTTGCTTATATTATTTGATCCAAAATTTAAAAATATTTTTGATCTCAAAATTTTCTCTCCATTCCAATGACAATACCCATTTTTATAGGTTGAAAGATATGAGTTATGCCAAATGTCATTATCAAATGGGAATCAGATAAGTGTCAAAGACATATGTCCTCTTACAAATATTCTCATACCAATGACACTTTCAAATGTGACTAACCAATAAGCCATGTGCATTACACATTGCATTTGCTTTTACAAAATAGTATATTATTTTAAATGACTTACATGGTTTTTGATATAGAATAATATACTAAGTCAACCTTGTTGAATTTGAGATGCCATTGTAGCTGTAGCCTTTTACTTTTGTTCCAAAATCTTCATTTAATTGTCATATTATTCATCAATTAAATTGAGATTGATGATTAGCTCTATGAATAGCTCCTCTATTTGTCCTAATAAATCTTTGAAGGTTTCATCCATTCCACCTGTGGATTCCTTGATGCTCCTAGCATTACCAATATTTTCATTTGCTGACAAGATCATGTCCAAGATACATTTTTTGTCAACCCCTGTGGTGCCCTTGATTCTATTCTTGACTTGTTGGATGAATTTAGAATCTCTATGTTGTAATTCTTTATTAGTTATTAGCCCTTTTGACCACTTATTTATGTCCCTAATTTTCTCCATCAAGATTATCATACCCATATGTAAGTGTGATGGGCTGACCATTTTAAATTTAGGAATCTAGTTTTTGATTAGTATCTTGATCAGTGCCTTTATTTTCTTATCTGAGCCTTGCCACTGGTTGACTTGGTTCAAAGCTATGGCATGTTACTTATTTACCATGTCCAATTTGGACCTTATTGCCTTCAAATAATTGAATGTTTCATTGATAATTATTTCAAGGATATTAATAATATCTATAGGTACTGACATAATAGATTATTATTCCAATATTTTCTTCTCTTGTTTTAGCCCTTTGATGGTAGATTGTATCCTTTCTGACTGGGACTAGGATAGCTCTAGAACATATTGGAAGAACAATCTATTATGTCAGTACTTGTATCCTTTCTGGTTGGGACTAGCTTTAGAATATATTATTCAAACATGGGGTCTTCCCCTAGTCTCTATTCCCTCTTCTGAGTTACGTGAACCAAAGGCTCAACCTTTTGTAGTATAACCTCCTAACCTTCTTCTATGACAATTATCTTAGTCAATATTTATAGGCCTATAGTAGTTGGATCACATCTAACTCCCATTAAATATTAGCCCATATTATTGATTGGAACCTCTACTTGTTACTAGACTATTGATGGAGTTGGGGTAGCAAGCCTCCTTTCTTCTTCATTTTTAATTTTATGATCCAGGGTTTTAAGTCCTAATGTAGAGGAATGCATGTTGCCTTTACCAGATCCCATGGGTGATAAGAAGTATGAAGCTTCTCCATCCTTGGTTCATATATGAACCATTTAGGTATAGATGGTCCATATATTAGGTTCTCTTCACTAAAAAGGTTGATGTCCTTCAAAGGGGGAATGATAGCCATTTTTGCTTTCTTTGTCATTAAGATAATTACAACCTTAGCCTTCCTCTTGGGAGGATAAATGACCACTAATTCCAATAAATTTTATTTTCCCTTTTCCTATTTATCTTCCTCAACATTTTCCTCATCTGTATCTATTTCATATATCATGGATATCATTATCAATATATCATCAATATATTCTTGTGTATCTAAAACTATCATGTGAATTTCCTCCTGTTGATGGAACTCTTGTTCTACTATCTAGAAAACTTAGGGATTGATGAGCTTGAAGCAAATTCTCCTAGTCTCCTTTCTTTAGGGATATGCTCCATTTCTATGTCATCTAGAGGAAGCCTAAAAGGGCCAACATCTACCAGATGATATTATTTAGGACCAAATTTCCATCTATCTTCCATCTTTTAATCTCTTAACAATCTAAATTTAGTCTTTATATATTGTTTTTTTAGATTTATAGCAACTTCATAATAGTTGGCTGCCTTACTGTATACAAATTCTAATGTAATAGGTTCATGTTCATAAGGCACAACCAAAATACCTTTTCTCTTCTAATGATCCTTTACTCTACCACAGGGATCCCATTATCTATCATCATATATCTAAAAATTGAAAGAAAGCCTATAGTCATGGGAAAATCATGGAGAAGTCCTTTCCTCTTAGTCTTTTAGATCCCATCTATTCCATTGAACAATTGATATGCAACTTCCTTCTCTGCTAACTTGTCTAGTACATGTACTGATAGTTTGGGGGGGGTACTTTGGGTTCCCTCTATTATGATAAAAGTGAAATTGGGGTACAACTATATATCTCCCATTATATCAATAGATTTATTGACTAAAGGAGTTACCCTTATCAGAGGGATACCATTTATGACTTGGCTCAAAGTAGGATATACACAGTCACAAATGAATTGGATATGGTCCATATATTTGTAAATATGCAATTTTGAGTAATATTGGGACACAATTTGGGTGATATTGGGGGACCACTCTCTTTGATTAGGGGTTTTGGTTATGGCACACATGGAATATATAAAATATGACATCGTGAAGAACTCAACCCTCTTCTTTGTTTTAATCCTAAAGATCGACTGCTTAAGGAAATGCTAATAATTTCACCTAAAGGAGGCAATACCACTTCCTCAATAATGAAATATATAATAGGGACCCATATAGGTTCCACATGTGCAGTATGTGAAAATCCATATAGTTTGTTCAACATGGTCATAAACATTCTGAATCTAGGTCTTAATTGACTCACATGGATTTTTGTGTTAGGATCTACAATGACCTTATTACTAGCTTCTAACCATTTTACTAGGATGTCCATCATGGTATGTTTCTGGGCCCATGCATTAATGAATTTGAGGTCTATTTAGGGCCTAGGTAGTTTATATTAGTATTCAAAGGTATCAGGGGATATGTATGCTATTTTACTCAAACTAGGTTCATGAAGAATCACACCCTTATCAATTTTGACATCCTTAAAAATAGGACTAAGGATGTCGATGCAGTGTAATAATTTTGGCTTGGTGGTAACATAATGGAGTCATATCATCTAAATTTCCATGATGTCATCATATAATCTCTTAACCAAAAGAAACTTCTCCTCTTCCTTGGTTCTCTATGGTCTAGAATAAGCTCGAGAAATTATTGTCTCTTGTGTTTAGTGAAGAAGTCATGAACTCTATATCTTTGAATACTCTATCTTCTATGTCTGATGACAAGTATAATTCAACCATTTACATCAAAATATGTCCATAGTTTGTCATTACTAAAATTATAATCAAATTATCCACTTGTGAATGACAATTCAACTATTTCAACTGTCTAGTTAGACTCTTTGAATAACTTTGATTATCAGGCTCTTTTCTAGCTCAAAACAGTGAATGCAAGAATAATTATAGGGATTTTTTAATAAGTCCTAAGGGATTTTGGAGGGTTTAATTAAGATTTAATGGTGGTATATAGGTTTGAAGTATTTTCTTTGGTGACCTAAATCATATTTTGATCTCGTATTTTTACCTTCACATGCTTGGGTCCATAAAATATTTTGATCTAACATGTCTACCTATGTGGCATCTCTTTACCACACTACTTATTTAAGTTTAAAATGTGACCTTTTTCACTCTAAACATGTGTCTTCATGTCATTCCACTATAAATTTGATTAAATTTTCTCCATTTATCTCTTCGAGAGTCTCTTGACCTTGAATTTCAACTTTTTCCATTGATTTTTGATATGAGCTTATGAGATTATAACACTTTTCAACCTTGCATGTCTTTTATATACCTTGATATTATTATCCATCTAGTTAATGATCTTACACCATGTGGAAACCTTGCATACAATTTTGGCTTATTGAATTATTGACTTGATTTACACCATCAATATTCATCTGCATGATTGAATGCACACTATTGATCATTGATCTGTATGATCAAACATAGGCCGTTGATTAGTTAAACATATGATCAAGCACAAGCCATTGATTTATTTCCAATTCACCATGATTGTGACACATGGAAGCCTTGTATGCCTTTTTAGGTTCCTTTGATGTATTGACTTTGTGCTCACTATTAGATCTCCATCTAGTAATTAAATGCACGTCATTGATCCATCTTGAATTATTGACTTTAGTAATCAATGTGGATCATCGATCAAAATTTGTATGATTAAATGCATACCATTGATCTTGATCTTGACTTATTGACTTTGAGTGATTACCCATGTGCTATTGATCCTTGATCCGATTGAGTGAGGTTTTGACACTTGGCATCCCTATGTTCAATTCATACTTGAAAACAGTAAAAACAATGAATAATCACTCAGTACATATAAATATTTAGCATAAATCTTAGATTAAAGTTATAATCAATTAATAAAATTGATCAAAACTTAGGCTAAAATTAAACTAAGACTAATATGTAATAAATTGATCCATCAAAAATATAAATCAGTTTTAATAAGAACTTAGGCTAAAGTAATTTAGACTAAGGTTTTGAATATATTTTAAGCTTGGATTAAATTAATTAATTAAGGACTAAATGTTAACATAATGACTCGAATGGGACCATAGTAGTTAACCAACTAAGGGTTAAATTAACATTGAAGCATAAACCCATGAACATTTGTTCATTCTAATGAATATCCATTGATCTTGCAAGATGGAAATATATGGGCCAAATGTTAATAACATTAGATAAGATAAAATAAAGTTTATGCGCTAACATGTCAATGTAAGCTAGATCAAAACATGATATTCAATAATGCACTTTCATTAAGTTGAATTCCTAATTTATAGCATAATTTGTAAAATTTTAAAAATGGCACTCATTTTTTATAAATTGGGAATGTTGACCTCAACAAATGGTTACTTCTGGGGGAACATTGAAAAATATTAGAATTCAGATACTTTTGGTTCAAAATAATAACCAGACTGATCATTTTACATGATCAAGTACCATTATTAAGATCAATTCATAATTGAAACAAGTCTTACAAATGTAAAATTAAGGTCAAATATTGAAACTTAGTCATGTTGTGTGTGTGCTTTAATTCATTTACTAATTTCTATTGGGAGTTAGAGAACAACTTCTATATTTCATGACCTTAATCATTAACATAGACTTGTAGCATATTTAGATATTCATTATGAATCATGGTTTATAGAAAGGGAAGGCTTGGGCATTGCTTTATTACCAGCCAAACATCCATAGTCTTGAAAAAGATACCTTTGGATCCACTCTAGGCCTTGCTCCACTACTAGTTAGGCATCCATAGCCCCGATGTAGATTATGAGAATCACCTTTGCTCAAAAAACTTTTAGATTTTCAATAATGCTTTTATTTTTGTATTTTTTAACTATATTTAGTTTTCCAGCAAAGGTGTTTAGTATTTTTTTCAAATGTTTGATTTTCAAGACAATCACCCTTGGTTATAGACTTCATCCTAGGAAATAATGTTATTTAAATGATAACATGACTTTGTTAGAATAATTCAAAATTTCACTCAAACACATGCAATCCTTATTGAAATCAAACTTAGATCAAAATAAGGTTTAATATTTTTAAGGAATAATTAGTCTATATATTGATCTTCATCAATTTCTCAAAAACATATTATTAAGCTTAGAATTTCCAAAATCCATGATCAACCAATGTTTAAGAGTCATATTTGCATTCTTGGTTTATGAATTTCTTTTGAGCACTTAGATGGATTTGAAGCTTGAAGACCTATCTTGAAAAAAACTTATTGGGAGTTGGAGAGCAAAGAAAATAAAGCAAACACACAACAAGTAGATATTTACAAACACTATTTACAAAAAAGAGACATGAATGAAACTAATCTAAACTCACCTACACTAACTTTAACTAATATTATAGATTACTCCATAAATAACTCATTGGATATTACTTGACAATGGCAAACTAAAGCATAACAACTGTGACACAACAAGATTAAAATAACAATCTTTCCTCTAAGATCAAATGGAAAAATATTTAGTCTACCATAGAACTTTGAAACATGATGGCTTTCTTTTGATAACATCTTCTTACAAATAGGAGCACTTATATGTTTATGCCTTCTAGATGATGCAACTTGGCTTCCTATCTCCATTCTTAGGTACATGGATTGAAGATATGGATCTAAGATCTAATAATCTTCTCAAATTCTTATTTTTTGCATCAAGGATGCAAACTCTACTTTATTCATAGATTGATAATGATTTATCTCATTATGTTTCAATGATTGTATTGTAAAATTAGTTGGTATGCTTTGATTGATGTCTTCATTAGGCTCCATTTGAGGTAGTGCTCTATCAAAATCTTCAGCTTATTGACATGCATCCAAACTTGGCTGTAATACAACATTAATTTCTTCTTGATGAATAATTACAATAATAATTTTTATAAAACATTCCTCAATCTCCATAAGAGGTGGGGATGGACTATCAATCTTTGCACAAAAACTCTCCAAGTCATCCCAAAAGGCCTCTTCATCATGATCAACTGAAAAGACATGAAATTCATTTACAATCTTACCATTTAAAACATGTTGATCAAATAGTTCTAGAATTTTAATAGAGTCATAGGAAAATTCTTGATCTGATGCACTTGCTTCATCTTCATCTTCTGTAGAGAATGGACTCTCATCTATCTAATCAAGCTCTAACTTATCTTTCTTTGGGATCTACAAATTAACATTGCCTTTTTAAAGCTTCAAATCATTGGTGGAATCCTCAAATTAAGCATCAATATCCTATTTTATCTCATTATCTACCATCTTAAGATCTTCAATTTCATTCAAGAAATCATGGTATAACTTTTTCCAATGATCATATTATTTAGGAATATTCTCCATTTCAACAATGATTCTATGTGAGTTGTCCTCATAGATACCTTCTAAAGAAAGATTATCTTGTACTTGATCTATATTAGCTAGTGTAAGTTCTTGAGAATTCTCTTACAACTTATCTTCTTGGCTTATGCTTGAATGTCCTTCTTTCTCCATTGACTGTTGTACCTAATTCCAAGTCGTGAACCTGGATTTAGAAACTTCTTGAATTGGACTTGTGACAGCCATGGGTGTGAAAGAAAAACTAGATAAATCAACATTGTTTATAGTGTTACTTCTATTTGGAGGGTTTTAGATTGTTATCCGCTTTGGGATTAGGAGGATTATCACTATTGTTTGGTGGATTAGGACTTGTCATTAGCTGATTTTGTTCTTTATTCCTCAATGGATAAGTCTTCTTTAGATACTATTGAAAAGCATGAATTTAATTTAGAGTATCTTCAGGTTCATTTTCATCTTGAAATGGAAAATCAAAGGTTTCCACCATAAGAGTTGTTTCAAAATATTTAGATGTCTATAAAGTACCATATGTCCCTGCAAAAATAGGTTTATTAGACACAACTTCAAATATATCAAATTTATCTTGACACATTTCAAAAGTATTACAAAATTTTATACAGTTTAATTCACCATGTTTTGTAGTGTTATGAACCCTACAATAATTAGTTAAAGATAAATCACAAATGTTTATTTTAGGTATGTTCTTAGTTATATATGACTCATTATTATTATTGTTGATGTTATTGTGAAAACTATTCATAGGTCTATTAAACTTTTGATAATAATAGTTTTTGTTGGAATTCTCCCCAGTGTTACCTACCTATTTTTGTAACTGAAGAAAATCAATGCTTAGTTTTTGAACCATTTTCAATATGGAGTAATTTTCATTCTTAGGTGCCTCTAAATTGTGGACTTGAGTACTATTACTAGTTATTGGCACCATAAATCATTTATTTTATGGATGGAATCCACTTTTAGAGTTATTTATCAATCCTAGGTTCTGACTAGGATGAGCATGACTCAAAGGCAACTAGTTTAAAACTAGATTTTGGTTTAAAACAAGCATGTTCTGATTAGAATTTGGGATGATATTCAATACAATAAAATTAGGATTGATATTAGGAATAACATATGCTAATTGACCTTGGGGTTGCATTTGATCACTAATTTTCATAGCTTTAACATAGGCCAAAGCTAATGTATTTATGGCCCCAATAGCTCTTTTCAAAATTACAGAAGTCATTGGATCTAAAGCATCCTTATTAATCTCTAAAGCTAAATCTTCACCAGGATTATAAGGATTTATATTTCTACTAAACATAAATTTAAATATAACATTGAAATCTCTAATGGTTTCATTTGAATCTCTATTCACCTTAGTGAATTATTGATATAGAACACAGGGATTGATGATATTTTCAAATTGATCAATAAAATAATTATTGAAATCATTCCAGCTAATGATGCAATTTTTAGGAAGATTAAGAAACTAATCATATGTTGTATCTCTAAAGGTAAAAGGAAACAATATATAAGCAACATCTTCATTAACAACATTTAACAATCTTAAGGTAGCCTTAAAAGACTTGATGTGTTCTTTAATGGTAACAAAGCATGTAGGACTAAATGAAGGTAAATATTTATCTAGATTTATTGGTAAGTAATGTACCAAACCAAGCACATTGATAGAAGATCTAGCTAACCAAGCCATACCTTGATGAGGAATGAATACAACAACAAAAATAGGTGATGTAGGTTGAGATTTATAAACTCTACGTTTACCTTTATCTACTCTTGTTTTCCTATGAATTTCCAAAGAAAAAAGAGGTATCCTTGTCTCAAACCTTGACCTAGTTCTTATTCATGGTAGTTCCAGCTTGTAAAATCTAAATCCTATTCAAAATATGATGTAGAAACCTTAGCTTTGCAAAGACAAATGATCTTTAGTTCAATTCTTACAAACAAGTAGATTTGTATGTTTAGATTTATAAATTCAAGCAAAATTTGCATAAATTCATACAAATATTTCAAAGAATAACTATCTTTAACCATATTAGCTTAAAGATACATCCAAACTTGTGAATATCAATGATCTTTAAACAAAATTACTATCACTAACCTTAAACACGTCAGATTCACAAAGCTTAAGCAACCTTTGCAACAATTTCACATAAATCTTTAAAGAATAACTATCTTCAGCTAAATAAGCCTAAAGACTGGTGTAAAACCATGAATATCAGTGATCTTTATAAATTTAAGCTAAAAAAAATAAAAATATAGAAATAATCAACTATTCTTTGAATAAAATTCACTAAAATCAGCTCAAAATACTTTAGATTCACAAATTTTTAGCTCAGGGCCCTCCTTCTAGCACCAATTCTCTTGCCTATTGATGCATGTAAATGTATAACATATTTTTTATAGTGTTGAAAACACTTCTTTTTTAAAGATTCAAAGAATCTTTTGCATGAATTGCTAATTGTGATCTTCCTAACATCTATGTTGGAGTAACCGTTGAGCTATTTGAGTATTTCAAAAAAAGATTATGCAAGTGGTTATTGGGAGCAACCATGGTCCTAATGTTTTGTGAAGAGTCTAAAGTTATTTTAATTAATTATAATGAATGATGATCATAATATAAATTCTAAAACCCTAATATAGAATGAATATTAATAATGAGAAAGTAAACTATAGTGATTTGATAAAAAATTGATAAAATATGAAGGGTAAGGCAGAAAGAGATGTTTTTATTTTATTTAGTTTAGACATCTTGACAAAGCTCTCATTTCATCAAAGATATGCATATTCAAACCACCATATGACATGAAATTACCAAATAGTATATATCCTATCATATACCAAGTAAATGTCTAAGGATATTTGAAAATATGCAAATTAGAGATTAGATTCACTTTAAATATTTACTTAAACGAGAAAATTACATTTGCACATCTTCCAAAAAAGAAATGATATTGAAATTAATCTAATAACTTTCATTTAACCTATCCTAAATCTTAAATTAACAACTCTACATTAATACATGCACATCTAAAATTCATAAAATTAGTTCAAATCTAAACACCATAACAAAGACTTGAGGAAGCAACAATGATGACAAACAAACAAACAAAATGAGACAATCTTCATAGAATTATCTTAGTTATATTATGTGCTCCAAAATTTATAAAATAGTTTTACTTTGAAAATTTCCTCTCTGTTCCAATGACAATACTCCTTTTTATAGGTTGAAAGAAGAACCTATGAGGTATATTAGTTAGTTATTATCAAATGGGAATCAAAAAAATGTCAAGGACAAATTTCCTCTTACAAATATTCTCATACCAATGACACTTTAAAATGTGACTAACCTATAAGCCATATGCATTACACATTGCACATGCTTTTACAAAATAGTATATTCTTTTAAATGACTTACATGGTTTTTGATACAAAATAATATAATAAATAAACCTTATTGAATTTGAGATGCCCCTACAGCTGTAGCCATTTTTTTTTGTTCCAAAATATCCATGGATTTGTCATATTTCTCATCAATTAACTTGAGATTGATGATTGGCTCTATGAATAGCTCTTCTATTTGCCTACTAAATCTTTGAAGATTTCATCCATTTTATCCATGCCTTCTTTGATGCTCCTAAAATTACTAATATTTTTATTTTTTGAGAAGATCATGTCTAAGATATGTTTGTTGTTAGCCCCTATGGTTCACTTACTTCTATTCTTGACCTATTAGATGAATTCGTAAGCTCTCTACTGGAATTCTTTATTAGTTATTAGGCCTGTTTGATTGGGGATGGTTGGATCCTTAATCAAACATCCAAATATTTGTACCATTTTGTCCTATAGTTTTTTGAAGTCCCTTAAAAGAATTTTAATGCCTTTTGACCACTTATTTATGTCCATGATTTTATGCATCAAGATTACCATATCCATATTTAAGTGTGATGGGCTGACCATTTTAAATTTAGGGATCTTGTTTTCCATTAGAATCTTGATCAGTGCCTTTATTTTATTGTCTAAGCTTTGCCACTGGTTGACTTGCTTTAGAGCTATGGCATGCTCCTTATTCACAATGTATAATTTAGACCTTATTTCCTTCAAAGAATTGAATGTTTCATAAATAATTGTTTCAAAGCTATTAACAATATCTATGGGTACTAATAGAATAGATTATTCTTCCAATATTTTCTTCTCTTGTTTTATCCCTTTGATGGTAGATTATATCCTTTCTAACTAGGACTAGGATATCTCCAAAACATCTTCTTCAAGCATGGGGTCTTCCCCTAGTCTTTGTTCCCTCTTCTGAGTTAGGTGAACCAAAGGCTTAACCTTTTAGTGTAGATCCCACTTGATTAGGCTTTAGCAAACACCCACTTGCAAGGAGGCACCAACCCCCTATATGACTCAAAACCTACTTATAAACCTAATTTTTTTGATAAAATTATAATACTATGTTTCTTAACTAATATATGATGACCACCTCTTTAGTTCTTCACACTCTTGTCCCTCTTAGATAGCCTTCTAGGCCTCTTCACTCAATTAGGTTTCTTCAAAATTGATTAGGTCATATGACCTTGATATTCATATTAAAAAACACTTTTATATATTCATTATAGGTACTATACACTCCTATTATGGTTTAAAATACCTCCTTATACTAAAAATTCTGATATATCATTCGTATACACTCATCATCACACAATAGGTCTTAAACTGCCTTGTATATATACCATTCCTTGTTCATATACTGCTTAGTCATCTACCCATTATTAAAATATTATGTAGGCCATGTAATATGTATTATTATATCTCATAAACATGATTAAAATGAATAGTTAGTCCATTTTGGTCTATCATAACTCTATTATACCTCATTTCTCTTTTAGGTCTCATAGAGACCTAATTCAATTAGGTCTACTTTAGAACACATTACACTTTGCCTTCCTTAGAATAATTTAAATTCTTTTAAGAATAATATAATTTCATAAATATATTAAATATACTCCAGTAAACATCATATAAGGTCCATAATACTTTTTAACATCAACCCTTTCATGAACACTCCTTGTAGCACTGTTCTCAAATATGCCTGTGAACCTACAAATGTCTGCCAAACAGAATTGAAGCATGCACACAATTTAGTCACAAAACCATGAAAATAAATTTATTTAATAAAAAATACATGAACTTAAAAAAAAAACTGTGTTATTTAGTCTTCACAACTTATGTCAAAAAAAATCAAACACTTCTATGTAAATAGCCCACTCAGAACTACCAAAACACTCCAAAAACCAATCATGAAAAACTTGATATTTAACACCTAAAATAACACTTATGATGAACAATGAAAATTTAAAAATATAATTTAACATATATATATACCATTTTAAAATACAAAAACCATAAGGTATAATTTCAAATATTGGTCTTGAAAACTAATCTTTTGACCTCACTACACACAATCAAACCAAAAATAGGCAAGCCATTTTAGCTTCAACATTTCAACCACTTTCACTAAATTAAAAGATTTAAAAAATAATTAATATGAATTTAAACTAAAAAAAAACATAATTATATGATTTATAATTCATCACATAGGGCATAGAGCCTCAAAAACACCTCTACAACTCACTCACTCAGAACTGCCAATTTTTCTCAAAGACCAATCATGGTGACTCAAACCTCCACAACTTGTATAGAAATATTCAATGAATTTTAGTAAATGTAAATTATCCTATGAGATAATTATACCATTATTAAATATAATTAAAAATATTTTCAAATGAAAAATATTGGTCTTGCAGACCAATGTCATGACCTTATATCTCACTATCTCATTTGCACTAGACATGTCAACTTATGGGCAAATTTTTATTTATATTCATTAACCTCCAAAACTTATACCAAACATGAACATGTATTACACAGCCTAAAAAAAATCTCTGTGTACTTTTTTTAATCATATTATCATGAAAATGCATTCCTAATCACCTTCTCACTATTACATGGGTTTTTCACTATTTGCATCATTAGGCATATTAGTGATTGGCCAAATTGGAACACCAAATTTACACACCTAAGGCTTGAAACGTATCCATAAATATTTATGAACATAAAATAAATTTATCAATATTCATCCTCTATCCATTTTCATACTTTGACTTGGTTAACTCTCACTATTACAATAAATCTCTAAGAAATTAACACTTTCCTATAGGGTTTACTCACACACTTGACAACTCAATCACACATTGAAGTGCCTGTGAAAGTTGAATAAAACCTAAAATAATTTATCTAAGCATACCAATCCATTTTGGGCACATTTAATCACCATATTCAACATCAAGTCCTTATTAGGGTTCTAAGAGAGTTTAAACCTATTTCCATTATTAGCAATCATCATAAAGCATAGTCCCTTAATCTAAAAACTAATGCATAGAATTTTGAGATAGGGCCCTTCCTAATCAACCATGAATATCTCAAGTTTCAATGTAGAGGGTTGTCAAGCTAATGAACATAAAAAAAACCTTATTGAGTAGATAACCCTTCAATATATGCACTTGAGATACCTTAGAACACATTCTCATGCCTTATACTTTAAACTTTGACCTAAAATTGCATGAATAAGCCTAAAACATCTTTAATCACCTTTTTAAATGCTCACTTACTCATTCTTTCCTTAGAAACTAAACTGATACCTCATTAGGCTAGGTAGGGTCTAGGACTAGTCTAGTTACAGACTTGGACTAAAGGTAATACCCCTATAGGCTTACCTTGAAACTATCCTTGATGCCTCTAAACCTTGAGCACATGCCTTACATGCTCCAAAAAAAATTTCATACCATTTTCACTATGCACATGCTCATAATGAGACTATGCTTGCTATGACTAGGATTATCAAGACACCTTGTACTCAAGAAACAATACTCAAACATGTTTTAATTAATGATATAAAATAAGAACACTCTTTATAAAACATTCTCTCATGACCTCACATAGACCTAGAGCCTTATAACCATGCTTCAATGCTCACTTTGACCATCATACCTCTTTGTGATAATCCTGATAACTTTAAGATGACCTTAACCTTGATATAAAACATGACATAAATGAATAAAAGATACATTAGTTTCCTTCAAATTATCTCTTGCCTTCACATTATATCTTATCACATGGATTCATTGTCATAAAAAGCACACAAGATCATACCTCAAATATCATTCACCATGCATCTTCACTAGATGCACCTTGACATCAATAACAATACTTCTCAACATATGGAGTGACTCCTATTGGGGTATGGTAATTAGTGAGGTATAACCATAGAACATGGCATATTTAGAGGTGATAATTATGACCTTCATCATTGATAATATTTTTAAGGATGTTAATAATGGTTTTCTTGGATGCTTCTGCCTGGCCATTACCTTGAGTGTAATATGCGGTAGAAAAATGTTGAATAATGTTGTATTCATCACACAATGATTTAATATCCTTATTATTTAATGATCCACCATATCAAATATAATGTTAGATGGGATACTATAATGGTAGATGAGATGGTTGAATATGATCTTGGAAATATGTTCCCAATCATGTAAGTGAGAAGTATAGCTTTGACCCACTTAGTGAAATATTTGGTAGCGATAAGGATGTGTTTATGGACATCAAATGAGGTAGGGTTTATCTTTTCAATGAGATAAAGGCCCCATGTAGTAAATTAACATGGAGTAAGCATTGGTTTTAGTGTTTTGGTTGGGGCATGAATCAGATTGGTATGCCATTGACATTTGCCACACCTTTTGATGTAAATAGTTGCATCTACATTCATATTTGGCCAATAATACCTAGTATGTAGGATATTTTTGGATAAGATGGCCCCATTAGTGTGGGATCCACATACTCATTCATGAACTTATCATAATGTTAATTTTGATTCTACCAAATTTAAAAACCAAAGCAAAGTTCCATCAAAGCTAAAATGGTAAAAGGTTAGTCCAAGTAATATATATTGTAAGGCTTGGTGGTTAAAGGCCTTTTGTTATTTACATGATAGGCTTGGAGGCATAATATGGTCATAAGTAGGTATAAAGGTTTGAATCCCATATAGAGCTAGGATTAACAATATCATAACTCATTGAGATGTTGAATGTTCATGAGCTAACACTATAAGATTTTCAACAAAGAATTGATATTCTTTTTCCTTGGTAGTATGATAAAATCAAAGAGACAATCATGGAAATGGAATACATTATTCTATTTATAGCCTTTGGTATGTGTTCAGATTGTACATCAATAATCTATTGTTTGAGAGTATCAATCATGGCCTTGTATGGTACCAAATTATCATCTTTGGTCTAAAAGTGGTTTGTAACCTAACTAATGATTAACTGAAAACCACCATAAAAATTTATATGCTTAATATCCATTATACTACCTAGTGAAACCATACAATAAGTGATTCATATTAATCCATGTTGTTAGTAGAAATAAACCTGATAGAGAATGATTTAGGGACAAGATCCCCCTATGGCATAATAAATAATAGGCCTAACTCTGATCCATGGGCTGTGAATGATCTATAAAAATACATCTTCCAGTGCTACTCAAGAGTTGTTTCAATTATGGTTAGAATGGACTCATCTGGGAATTGGAATATTAAAGTTTTGGTATCTACAAGAGGTGATTTGAAAATTTGATCTATAAGAACTTGTCCCTTGATAGCCTTCTAGTTGACATTTTCTATCTTGAAACTGGTTAGAAGCATGATCTATTTATCCATGTAGCCTTGTAAAGCTATCTTGGATAGTAGATAATCAATCAATTTTACTTTGGAAATAACTATGGTCTTGCTATTTAACATGTAATGTCACAATTTATGAGCTACAAAGAGTATAGCTAAACAATCTTTTTCAATGGGCATATAATTTTGTTCATATACAACTAGTATATATCTTAGATAGTACACATCATGTTCTTTTCCATTATTATCATGCTAAGCTAGAAGTGCCCCTCGGGATTTCTTGGTGGTAGATAGATACAGTAAGAATGACTTTTTTGACATAGGTGGCAACAAAATAAGTGGATTGTCAAGATAGTCTTTGAGGTGATAGAAGGATTTTTGTCATTCTTCATCACAATGAAATGTGATACCCTTATTTATTAAGTGTGTAAATGGATGAAATTTGTCATCCAATTGAGAAATGAAGAGTCTGATAGATTGGATCTTTCCCTAGAAGGTGCATATATACTTCAAATTGGAAGGTGGTGGCATCTCAATAATGGCTTGTACTTTGGCAAGATAAAATTCAATGCCTTAATGAGACACAATTAAGCCTATGCATTTACTAGAAGTAACACTAAAAACACACTTTTAAGGATTGAGTCTAACTTTGCATTCACACAATCTCTCAAATATTATTTTTAGTGTTGTAGGATGATTGACCTTGATCTTTGATTTACCCAATATGTCATCAACATAGTCTTTAATAATTCCATGCATCATAACATGAAATATGATTTTCATAGTTATTTAGTATGTGGCCTAAACATTCTTGAGACCAAACTATATAATTTGATAACAAAACATTCTACATGGAGTGGTGAACATTTTTTTATATTGTCTTCTAGTGCAATCTAGATTTGGTTGTATCTTGAGAATCCATCCATCATTGAAAGAATTTCATACCCCACTATGGAGTTAATAATCATGCCAATGTTTGGTAGAGGAAAGTAATACTTGGGACAAGCCTTGTTTATATCTCTAAAATTAGTGCAGATTCTGATTCCTTCTAGCTTCTTATTGATGGGCATAACATTCAAGATCCACTCTAAGTAGTTGATTGGTTGAATACATATTTTTTCTAAGAGTTTTTACAAATCTTTCTTCACTAATACAATAATTCAAGGATGATTCTTTCATAATTTCTAATTGATAAAGTTGGAATTAGGATGTATAATAAGGTGGTGTAAAACCAAAGGCAGGGTCCAAACCTAGCATGTCTGAGTAAGCCCAAGCAAATATGTCAACAAATTCTTTTAGAAGGGATATAAAAATTCATGTTACTCCTCAGTGAGGAAAAAACTTAATTTGATCCATTTTATGTCATTTAGAGTCATGATGTTGACTTTTGTAGTGTCTTCTATGAGGAGATTCAAACCATATTTTAGAATGGTTGGAAAAGATTTGAATTGGATTGCAATGGCAAAGTCCTCTATTTAGAATGAATCTTCAATTTCTCCAAAACAATATGAATCAAAATCTCCCAATGGTAAGTATGGCCATGTTATAAACATTGTTTAAAACTCTTGAAGGATTCAATCAAAGGCATGTTATTCTTCAGAACTGAACTTTGACCCAAAAGTAAGTTTATCATTGGTAGTCTCCTAAGATATGTCTGAAAAAGGGTGAACACCCCCATCTAATGGCACTTGAAACATGTTTTTACTAGAATACTGACCTTTTTTTTACTTTTACCCTAGTCCAAAAGTACCTCAAAGAGGTTTTCACTTTGGGACCTCAATGCTTTATTTAATTGTTTATGGCTAAGGGTGTTCACCCATTCTCTAAAATATGCTACAGGGTCTAGTTTGATAGAAAACCCTTGTTTGTGGTCTCCCAATGGATCATTTTATCTTAGGATTATAAAATATCAAAAGGCCTCATCATTCTCAAACTCATCTACAAGCACTATGGAAATTTGTTAGTCCTAGGCTATAAGTTGAGGGTGATAAAGAGGAAGTGGATTATGTCAATTGATTAAGGTAAGAGTATGAATAACATGGGTGTTAAATAGATTAGTATTAACTAGGTATTCATAAAGGCTATGAGTGGAAACTACTTCATTATCAGCATCATTGTCACTAGTCATTAGAGTAGGAAAATGAATAAGATATGTGGGGTCACCCCCAGGCAGTTTAAATCTTAGACCATATTTTCCTTTGTAGTAAGTGATGAAAATGGCATAAGATTTTCCTACTAATTTAGATCAAGGCCTTTTGGATAGGCATGATTCTACATAATCCTATTAGGTGTGGGGTATTTGGAATTTTTATAATAGTCAGCCAGTTTATCATTATATAACCATTCATCATTTATAAGTGGGTCCTATTCTTAGCCAGTGGTTGGTGTTTGAATATGTAGTTTATCCTTTCGCTTTTGTTACCATTCCATGTAAGGTGGCTTGGATTTAGGTCTTCCATAGGACTTGGGTTCTATGGAAGCTTAGTAATTTAGAATGTATCATGGGTCAAATATTATCCTGGTTCATTTGCTATGATGGTAAAATGATTATAAATTTTAAGAGGTGGAAAATAGGAAGATGGATCAAGCCTACCTAGGTTTATACAATTGGCATTTGGTAAATCAACAAGTATTTCTTTCTACTTATCCTTTTTGGGAATTAGATCTAGGCCAAAGTGGTAGTTGTAGCTTTCATACTCATCCTCAAAATGTTTATAATGTTTGTAGGGTTAAAAATATTTGTGAATGGTGACCTCCATACCTAAATGAGAGAACTTGAGACACTGATGCAATGTTGAAGGGATTACATGGATTTCATGTATCCAAGGTCTAACCATAATCAAATTGTATGATAAATCTAGGTCTAACACATGGCAAAGTGTATCATGGGTCAAAGGCCCAATGATAACTAACAACTTGATGGTGCCTTGTGATTCTCACTCTTCATTATTGTATGCCTTGGTTATGATCATTTTTTTCTAGAGATTGACTATTATGTATCTAAGATGCTTGATGATCTTTAGAGGTACAATATTTAGGTCTGATCCATTTTCTATGAGGACATGCTTCATTTTGTGCCATGTTATGACAACTTCAATGTATAATGGATTATTGTAGAGAGGGCCAAGGCATTACATATCACTTTGGTCGAAGGTTAAAAATTGGCTTGGGGCTAGATGTTTAACCAAAGCTTGGAATTTATTTGGGCTTATGTCATTTGGAACTTGAGATATCCAAGGATCTCTATTAATATGTTCTTGTGGATGGTAGACATATGAAACAAGTCTAAAATGGATATTTTTGTACGCATATTATGAAGTTGATCCACAATATCAAACATCTTTTATTTAATAGTGGCATATGTCTTGTTCCTATCTAGAATAGTTGGTTAGATGGGTGTGGTGGTAGATGGTTATGGGTTTATAATGTTAATATTTTACCATCAAGTTGTGATTGCATAACCAAGATTAGATATAGGACCATTATTTCTAAAAAACTATGGTAACAGGGGGCTAGCTATGATAAGTCTCATTTGTTGGTTTAGTTATATGTGGTTATGGGGCAATGATGAGTTATCAATATAAGGTCCAAATGTAGTAATCCCTACTTGTTGGTATGCCTATATGCGGTTCCAAGTTAAGAAAGGATCACTGGCATAGGTTGGTTGATTGGAATTGATTAGCAATAGTCTTGTTTGGTTGGCACTCGGTCAAAGTGGAAATGCAACCTCATGCATAATAAATTTAGCTCAGATCTATGTACAATAAAAGATTTGAATAAATAGATTAATATTTCAAAAAACAATAATTAAATTATCCATACTATTCTAATAATATATAAGCTATTAAATAGCCAAAATGATTTACCAGCTTCTTATAGAATAGGAAGACTAACAAATAATTAAACCATTTATTAGAGATATGGGTACACTATAATAAATTGTTTCTATAAAAAATATATTCTACTAACCAACTAATATATTATATTTACCTCTCAATCAATATCCAACTATAAATATTCATGTAATAAACTAATCCCTAACATTCCTCCCCTTAGTTTTTATGTGGTGCAAAAACATTCACACTCTCACTTGAAATATGTTCACCCCTTGTGGCATGCCCAATTTGGCACATGACCTTGATACAAATAAAGCCTCACTCCTTCCATAGTTTTAATCAGGTTTACCATAAACCTTAACATGAACAGGACCCATCAACTATTCACCTTTGGTAGTTTTCTATATCTTACCACAAACCTTTTCAAGATCCATGAACTGACTTACATTGGTGCTTACTGTCCTTTCACAATGTTTTCACATCAGGGAATTATGTTTAGAATTTGCACACAAATTACATTACTTGAACATGCATGTACTTTTATTCTTATTTTTCAAACACATAGTGGAAATTATGAAAAATAGACCACACAAAATGTCACCCAAACATCTTGGTTCTCATCAATGGTGACTGATGAGAGGCTTTGAAACATCCAACCTCCATTTCTTCCTTGCTCTAGTATGTCCACTACTTATTCAACTAATTTTTTGATGAAGTTCAAGTGCTTGATTTTGTCAAGGAGAATTCCCCCCCCATAATGTAGATGTCATGTTTAAGTGAAAATGCATTTGTGAGATAATCTTTTTTTATTTTTACAATTTTGACTCTAACTCTCAACTTTGACTTTGACATCAATAAATTCTCATAAAGACTATTATTTTGTAAAATAAACTCTTTTGACACATTTAAAAATTTTGATGACCAAAATAGACTTTAATATCAACATACAAAAAAATGACTCAAAACCTATTTAATATTAAACCAACCACTACTACATCTATATAACATTAAGCTATCATAGACTATAACAAACACCAAGCAAAAATTATAATAAATTAAAACTAGGATAAGTTATTTTCATTATAAAAAATATATCTCAACAATATTAGTGGATTATGAAGGATGTCAAATGACCAGACTAATAAAGAGCCCTAAGTACCTATTGACACATATTGTATGGCAAGAGAATTGGTAAGCATTTATAAAGTCTATTTTGAATGATATATGAATAGCACATTAAAGTCATAGAGAATGCATACATACATACATACATACATACATACATACATACATACATACATACATACATATATATATATATATATATATATATATATATATATATATATATATATAAATAATTGACTTGTGTGAATCAATATTTCTAATTTTATTTTTCCACCAACTCACCATTACATTAGATCCCATGCTTATTCATTGACAGTTGCTCATGCTTCTACTAGAAATGAAAAGATCTTTTGTACAAGTTATAGGTCTATGTAAAGATATGATGCCTTAGTGATAGTTGATGCATCCAAACAAGTCTAACAATAATACCTTAGAAAATAGTAGATACCAGGTCTATACATAAGCAAAATAGAGACTGAGCTTATTTGAGCATGGACATGTTAAAGATGAAACCCAGATGCATTGATGCCAAGGTAAGACCATATCTAAACTATGTAGAGAAAGAGTATAATAATGCCAAGTAAAATATCCTCAAATAATGACACCAAATGATATGTTAATAATCTATCAATAGTTAACAAAATTATTCTTTCCTTCAATGAATTTTTCTAGCAGATAAATCAATGTGTGTTGAGTGCAATAAAGCAACTTATCAAATACAATCCTAGATTGAAAGAAAAATATTAAGCATGTAATTTATGGAAATAATTCTTTGAGAGATGAAAATGGAGATCTCACATGGAGGAAGAGATGTGAATGGATCAATAGGTGTGGACAAGCATGTAATGAGTTGGGTGAAGGAATCCTAAAGCCAAATCTTTATTATCCAAAATTGATCCAAGAAAAATTATTCTTCCTTATTGGGTGGGGAGATGCATATGAAAACTTCCCCTATGACAAAATCATTTTCCCATCATAGGATCTACCTGCTTTGATACCAAATAATAATGTTAATTCAAATCTATGTATACTTAAAGAGCTGAATACACAGATAAATATTTCAATAAATAATAATTATATTATCCATATTTTTTGAATAATACATAGTCTATTAAATAACCAAGATGATTTACCAACTTCCTATAGAATAGTAAGACTAACAAGTAATTACCATGTTAATAGAGCTATGGGTATACTAGAATATATTATTTCTATAAACAATATAGTTCACTAACCAACTAATCTATCTACATGAGTTGTAACTCAATCATATTATATTTACCTCTCATTATATATCTAACTGTAAATTCTCATGTAATAAACTAATCCCTAAAAATGCAATATGGCCTACAACTTTTTTGTAGTCATGTGCAACTACATGGTAAGTCTATTGGTTGTTGGCATTATTTTGGCCTTGGTTCCATCCATTCAGTTGACATCAGTTGTGTGGCTTTTGGTATTGTTTTTTTTTGTCTTGGATTTTGATATTATTTTTGTTATTTCTCTAGCCTTTATTATTATTATTATTATTATTATTATTATTATTATTATTATTATTATTATTATTATTATTATTATTATTATTATTATTATTGGTTATTATTTATATGTTGTGGAATAGGGTTTTGATAAATACCTAGGTTCTAATTAGATGTAGATTCTCTATTATCCAATGCTATTTCCCTATTTTCCAACATATTTTAAATAAGATGTTTTATTTGCACACAATGGCATAGATTATGTCCATTAACCCAATGGTATTCACAAAATTCATTTTGTTTATACTAGTATGTATAAGGAACGCCCTTAGGATAGTGCTCTAAGATTGGCCAACTAATTAGATTAGTGATAACTATCTTGTGAAAAATGACTTCAATAGGCTCTCCAAGGTCATTAAATACACTATGAGTAGGCACATTCTCCTTAGAGGAGGAGTTTGTAAAGTCAAAGGTTTCTGCATTTGTTGAGCTATTTTAGGCTATAAGGGCTATGCTTACTAAATTATTTATTGGTGAGGAGTAATTTGAATTTGTAGCATGGTTTAAGAAGATAGTGTTTTCACCATTTGGACATGATGTGACTCAGTTACTCCATTTATAACAACATTCTTGTTGTGGTTAAACTGCTTGTTTTTTTCATAATTTTTGGCCTAGGTTGGTGCCAATGCTTGTACTTAGACCTGGTTTTGGTTCTAATTTTGTCTATTTATTTTGTTTTGATTTTGATTTTTTTCTATGTGGTGAGATCAATAATCCTTTTGTTAATAAGGGCCTTTTATATTAACAAACCTTTGTCGATGATCTCCTTAAAAGTGTGTGCACATTATAGCTCTTGATGGTAAGATATCTCACTATGATTTTTTTTGGTAAATATAATGGACAATTATTTATCTAGTAAGCTCTCCATCATTGTAGATAACTTGAAAAACATTCACCATTTTTATGCTTGACTTAGGTCAAATATACCAATAAAATCTCATGTTTGAGATTATAGGAGAAATGCTACACAAACTTGTCTGAAAGGTCATCAAAATTAGATACTAAGTTCTTTGAAAATTTCAAAAACCACTCAAATCTTGTCTTGATAGACTTAAAGGAAATAAAAGTAGGAGGTATATATTGTTATAAGCCACTACTTGGCAAGCAATAAATAATTCTATCAAATGGACCTTAGGGTCTCCCTTACCCCTATATTTGTCAAATTTTGGTGGCTCATACCCTAGAGGAAATGGTATTTGTAGATACTCCATGTTGAATGGGTAGGAACACATGTCATCTAACTTAAAATTATTGGTTTGTTTCTTGGTTTTGATGGTGTCAATTGCATCCTTCATTTTCTATAGTTCTTATGATAAGAAATTAGATGGAATATTGGCTTGAAGTGGAGGCCAAGTAGCCAAAGGTGGATTACATTGACTAGGGTGTAATGGAGGCATAATTTGTTGTGGAATGTTGATTTGGTTAGTGAACTGACTAGGAATATGCATCTATAGATTGGGGTGTGATTTTTTCAATTACATGCATTCTAGTATGATATTTTGGTTTATATTTAGTATATAGCCTAGTTTTGAGAGAATTATGGCCAAGATGGAAGGATATGGATTTGAGTCAAGTACTATGCCTGCTGCAGTTGAGTAGGGACTTGATGTTGACTAGTCATACCTAACTAAATAAGGGGAACTTGTTGTGAAACAAGTCCCTATCATTGGATTTGTGGCACATTCAGAACAAAACGTAATTGTTGCCTAATCAATACTTATTGGATAGTAGTACCTCTTGGTTATGTGAATACTTGTTATGAATTAGATTCTTATTGGATATTTGACATTTATTATTGAACAATACACATACATTATTAATTAGACAATGTTTGTGATTTTAAAGTTATGTTGGTTTACAACTATTAAGGTGTACCTATCACTACTAGATGAGGTGGAACATTAGTTTACCCTTGTTGAGGTGGTAACACATTCAATATTTATTACATTGGTATAGTGGAATTTGCCTATTATTTTTGAATGTTAGTCATTACCTATTATGATGGAGTAAAATTTATCACATTTTATTGAGGCAAGGCACTAGTTATTGCTTGACTACTTAATCCTTGTGATTGCATGCTTGATGAAGTAGTTGGTTGAGGATTAGAGGTAGTGTGTTGTGGTTGGGAGGTAGAATTTATACCCAATGTTATTGTGAGCCACTAATGGTATTTAATAAATGAAATTGTTGTGGACTAGTTGTTGATGCATTTACACCACTTTGGCCTAGGTTAGATGACACTTGTGTTTTATCCATTGCGTTTGTCACATTTATCTATGTAGAAAAAATAGACACTTCTTCAATAGTTGGGGTATTTAACATGTCTCCAACTGAAGTGGTTTATGTGAATGGGTCTATACCTTAATTTTATTAGCCTATCAATTTGATTAATAATCTTATTAAAGGAGCTAGCTTGATAAGTGGAGTATTTGACATGGTCATGTTATTGAAATTATGTGTTAAGTTTAAGTAGGTCTGGTATGCTATTTGAATATTTATAAATTGGTCCTCTATGAGGTCATTTTCTATGACAAGCATACATGGATCTTGGTATGACATTAACATGATAGCTTGATGATTGATAGTAGAGACTTGCTTGATGGTTTTGTTGTAAGGCATAGTTAAAGTCACTCTAACTAGACTAGGCAAGTTTTTATGTGGGAAGTCTACTAGAAAATTAGACCATACCTTTGTGTCTCTAATTAAAAATTTATACTTATTTGAAATTAAGTGATGATAAAAAAATAGGGATCATATTTCAATGGCATCATAACATAGTACGACTGTTATTGAATTTGTTTGATAATTGATGGCATGCTATCTAGGTGCTACACTATTTGTTTTTGGTCCTTCTCTAAGTATGGAGGCATATTAACAAAATAGTAGGCTAATAGATCTTGGATTTATTCACTAAATTTAGTAGTGTAAGGAATATAAGGATCCATCTCTCAAACTACATCATCACCATAAGGATCTTGAACAAAGTTCTCTTTTGTGACCACATTATCAAATTCAAGATTGTACATGGCTCTGCTATGAGTATAGTGAGACATTTTAAAATCAATTATGAATGTTTCATGAAAAATGCCTAGAGTTATATAAACTATGAAAAACAATTTCCAAAGTACAAATGGTTTGAAGTTGATCTATCTTAGTCAAAAAATGGAGTTGTATCTCTAAAAAGGTTTATGTTCTAAAACTTCATACAAAATAGTCTAACATCAAATGTATTATATAAAAAGGTGAAGTGGATAAATAGAAACCAAAATGCCAAAATATAGGTTCAAAGTGTTCCAAACAAATCTAATCTAAATAAAACAAAAGTTGCTAGGTATTTTATAGAAGGCACAAAATCTAGCCTCAAAATAGGCATATGCTAGGTCTTTTGGAAAAGGCACAAAATTTAGACTTTAAACAAAAGAAGGTGTGAGATTTAATCTAACAAATTTGAAACACTTTGGCATAAACTAGGCATTCATATTTAAGCATGAACTTTGTTAGTTGGTATAAGGCATGAAATAAAAATACATATTGAGTATATACCACTTCCCCAAAACTAGGCACAAACAATAGTTGTCAAATTAAATAAATAATTAACTTAAGTTACACAACCCAAAAGAGAAAGATCGATGTCTAGGCCAAAATTACACAAGGGATATCAAAAATCAATAAATATTTGGATTTGAACTTATCAAGGTTAATGTATAACTAAATTTATAAAACTAGGCCTCTTTAAAAAAAAGAAACTAGATAAGAATGAATGACATAATGACACTCAGTATAGATCTAAAAGGCACACGTGGTTTCATTTTTGAAAATGGAATTTTAGGACACAAGGAAATAAGTCTTTGAAATGATTTTGAGTAATGTAATGATGTTATCACACTCTAAAGATGTGATCAGTGGTTTGTTTCAAGACTTAAAGGCACAAGATTCTAAATTAATTGGGCAATATAATGACACCCTTTTCAATAAAGTGATTCATACAAACAAGATTTGTCAAAAGACTAAGGTAAAGGTATGATGTCAAATGGGTGGTGTAACACCTCCTAAAATAAAAGAGTGATGTATAAAAATAAATCACTTTGATGTGATAATATAAGTAAATATTTTAGACTCAAAACTACAAAAGTATTGATAAAATGATAGAAACAACTAAGTTTTACATCGTAAATCCTAAAAATGACAAGGTTGCATAATATTGTTGAATTCCATAAATATAATTGCATCGTAAACCCTAATCTCATTTTCTTAAAAGGGGTTATTATATTAGGTTGGATATCCCTAAAAAATACCCATTGAGTGATTTATATTTTCCAATACTCTAAATAAGGCTCAACCCACACATAGGTCTCCCACCTGAGAGAGAGAGAGAGAGAGAGAGAGAGAGAGAGAGAGAGAGAGAGAGAGAGAGAGAGAGAGAGAGAGAGAGAGAGAGAGAGAGAGAGAGAGAGAGAGAGAGAGAGAGAGAGAGAGAGAGAGAGAGAGAGAGAGAGAGAGAGAGAGAGACAGAGAGAGAGAGAGAGAGAGAGTGCGTGCACCATCATGATCATTCTCAAATGCAATGTAATGTTTGGATTTAAATTCCTAAAATTTGTATTAAGACACGGTCTTATGACTAATATTTTTAGGTGTTTTTGATATGTACTCATTTTTTATAGTTACTCAAAAGATTGCTAATTGATTTCTCAGTTTGTTTAGGACATATCAATGTAATAGTCAAGTGAGTATAACCTTTAAATTTATTTGAATATATTTATTACTCTTTCATATTTCACACTATTCCCAACCCATGAAAAATATATATTTCAATATAATTGAGACCTACTAATTTAATAAATATACATTGAGTGTTTCTATACATTATCGATAGAGGCAAACACCTATAGAAAACCCAAAACTACCCAAATATTATTGATATTATCTTGGGAGTGAAAATAAATAATATGAGATATGGAGACAACTTGTTTAGGATTATGGAAGGTTATTTTACATACTATGTTGATCTTGAATGTGTATTTGGTAAATTAGGTTTTATAAGACAACATGTGGGTATATGGATAAGGGAAATTATGCACAAGATTAAAATGTGTACGCAAAGTCCTAGTGTGTCAAAGTGTACCATATTTTATGTTTCCAAAGTGTCAAATACTAGATTTATGTGTTTAAAAATACCCATCTCCTCTTTTTTATTTGTTAATTTCCAATATTCTAAGTGTAATATCAATCTATCCTTTTAAATTCACCTTTTTTATGATTATTGCCCTATTTTACATAATTTTAATATTCATAGTTTTACTTTATTTAGATCACCTTAATGAAAAATATTTAATTTTTTTGGTGAACCCAATAATTTAATTGAATATGAAAAACCCTAGGTTTATTCTACTTTAGGGTTTCATATTTCTTAGGGTTTTAGACTTATTCTCTATTAGGCTTTGACTTTTAGATCCAATTTATTATTTCCTTTAGCTACATAAGTAAATTCCTAACATATATACAATGGATGCTAAGTTTATATATTTTTAAATTAAAGTTATGGTTTTCATAATTTCATATTTATTTCATGTATTATCTGATGTATTCTTATATCATGTAATAAAAAGGGTTAAATTTATTTGTAATAAAACTAAGAATGGTATTAATAATCATGAACTCTTAGTTTTCATTAGTAACATATATTATATGAATATTTAATTTAAGATGATTTTTGTAACTTTTGAAAGTAATGTATGATCCTTTCTCTCTTCTTCCCCTTCAACCTCAAGTCAATAATATCCATCATTCCTCCCCTATTATATTTCATACGCTTATATTAAATATAGAGGTCCATGTTATCATAATATGAAGAGGTAGGGTACATAATATTATGGAAAAAGTGAAGATATTATGATACCATTGATCAAACTAAGAATGTTCTTTCTAAAATATTTATATATTATAGGGCCTCAATTTATCCAATATATATAATTACATTAATTATACAACACTACGTAATGTAACTTTGACAAATAATATAGAACTAACTTATTTTTCTATCCATTATCAATACATTAAAGGATAACAAAGACAATCTATTTTGAGAAAACATCTATTCCTACTCAAAATATCATAGATCATAATCTCCCACTCTTTATTAAAGTGCAAATCTTAAATAAATAAGTTAAGCATGTTCTTATAAATAACATATCTAGGTTGAAAATTTGTAATATTTACGTTTATTTAAACACTTGTTATCAAAATTGATTCTCTTCATAAATCACATAACATTAAAGGTTTTTATAATTTACCTCTCTAATTTTTAGGCATAATTACCTTGGATGTAACATTGGGGAAAACACATTAATATATATATTTTAAATGATTCCCAAACCTTCGCATTATAACCTACTCTTTATTAGACCTTGGCTTCACACTATGGAAGCAACCCTATCTGCCCTAAATTGGTGTTTAAAAATTGAGCATAAAGGATGTTTGCATACATTTACTATATAAAATAAACATTTCAAGTATTAAAAAGTAATTTAACCTAATGAATGGTATATACCACAATATGATGCCACTCACTCCTCCATAGTACCTCCATTACAAGTCATAATAGTAGATGGAATACATGCATATGAGGTTAGAGAGATAAGTGATTTAAATGGAAATAAATTGCCTCCAAACATATAACTTAATAAGTGTTAGGAATAATACATAAATTAATGCAGAATAATTTCATAGAATCACAATAACAAAAGATATGAATAAAGATACATAAAGAATAGAAATAAAAATACACAACAAAAACACAAGATTTAACGTGGTTCACCCAATGTAGGCTACATACACCAATAAACACTTTCGCAAATTTTATTACAATCCAAAAAGAGTACAACCCACTTTTAGATCAATATTCTCACAATTACAATGCACAAATATTATTTGGAGCTGCACTCAACAAACCCTCTTAAATTCACACCTAAATTCACACACTCTATTCTCCTTCTCAAAATTTAGTTCATTTGATGTATTACATCTAATATATCCAACTATACATAATACATCAATAGGTAACCAAAATAGTAGTTTTAAAAAACAATGGGTACCAAAACCATGGGCCAAGTCAACCCATAATGGTTCCCCATTAAGGGGGTCCAAATTTTTTTGGGGCCCTACACAGTATAATAACTTTTAATTTACCACATTTGAAATACATTTTAATGTGGAAATAAGCTCCACAAAATAACTATCTCCCACTTAGAGATTGATTTCCTCTGAGCAGGATTCTCAACCCTTCACTATCATCTATGAAGGCCAATTGAAATTGAATATAGCTTCAATTTCTCCCTTGTGACCACCTTGGTCATTATTTCTGTAGGATTCTAATTGGTATAAATCTTTTCTAGCTTAAACTTTTCTTCTTCCAAAGTTGTCCTGATGAAATGGTACCTCAACTATATATGATTCATCCTAGAGTGGAAAGCAATTTGTTTGCTAGGTGTATAACACTCTAACTATGACTATATAGCTTCCCTTCTTCCTAATTATCCCATAACTCTTCAAGCAATGACTGTAACTATATCATGTCTTTGCTTTCCTCTATGGAAACAACATACTCAACCTATATGGTTGACAAAGCCACAAGTTTCTATAGTCATGAAACCCAACTCACTCTTGTGTCACCTATAGTAAATACATATCTTGTCATGTTCCTCCTACTATCTAAATATCCATCCATGTCTAAATCTACATAACCATGCAAATTTTCATCCAATCCACCATAGCTTAAAACTATCTCCATGGTCCCTCTCAAGTATCGAAGGATCCACTTTACTTCTTGCTAGTGCTCTCTAAACGGATCACTCATGTACCTATTTACTGCTCCCACTGTATGAACAATATCTAGCCTAGTGCATGCCATGGCATACATCAAGATACCAACTACTAATGAGTAAGGTACATAAGACATCTATATTCTCTTCTTTTTTGTCTTGGGACATTGATCCTTTGATAACTTGAAACAACTTACCAAAGCAGTCCCAACTAGTTTAACATCATGCATACTAAACCTCTCCAAGAAACTTTTAATGTACTCTTTTTTAGATAAATTTAGCTTTCATTCCTTCCTATCCTAATTTATTCTTATACCAAGGATTATTTTTCTACTCCTAAATCCTTCATATCAAAGTAATTACTAAGTTTTTCCTTGAGTACCTTTATTTTTTGCATGTTCTTACTTGTAACCAACATATCTTCCACATACAAACATAGAATAATGTAACTACCATCATAAAACTTTTTGATATAAACACAATGGTCTAAATGACACCTAGATTATTCTTGCTCCATCATAAAACTATTAATTTTTTTATACCACTATCATGGAGCTTGTTTCAAGTCATACAAGCTCTTCTTTAGTTTAGACACCATGTTCTTCTTCCCTATGACCTCATAACCCTATGGTTACTCCATGTATAAGTCTTTCTCCAAATCACCATAAAGGATTGTAGTCTTCACATCCAGCTACTCTAAGTGCAAGTCTTCAAATACCACTATCCCAAGAATAGTCCTAATAGAATTCATCTTCACCACTAGAGAAAAAATCTCATCAAAATAAATTCCCTTCTTCTATGCAGACCCCTTTACCAACAACTGGACCTTATAACTTTTCTTGCCTCCATCATCCTCTTTAATTCTATACACCCACTTGTTCTTCAATGCTCTCTTACCTTCATGTGGGTTTACCAAATTCCAAGTTATATTTTCCATAAAAGACTAATGCTCCTCATCCATTGCTTGTTCCCACTTCTTCCTGACATCTACCTGCATTGCTTCTTCAAAGCACTCTAGCTCTCTATTGTCAGTGAGTAATAAATAATTAAGTGATGGATTAAAATGATCAAGTTCCCTTCTTACCCTAAAAGACCTTCTCACCTCAAGAGTTTGGGGTTTGTATGGAGTAGGTGCTTGAACTAGTTGCTTGGATAATTTATCATCTGCAATGTCCTCCAACACTATGTACTCTTTTATGGAATCCTCTTTTTGATCCTACAACTAATGTTTATACATGGATTTTTTATTAAATACCACATCCCTAGATCAAAATATTTTCTTATCCTTATGATTCCAAATATGGAAACCAAAGTCATCCTCACCATAACCAATAAAGGTTTATTTTTTAGACTTAGCCTCTAACTTGGTCTTATCATATTTATCAATATGAACAAAAGATTCACATCCAAATATTCTAAGAAATGAAAAATCAACCTTCTTACTAGACCAAGATTCCTTAGGTATGTCTCCATCCAAAGAAAATGAAGGTCCTTTATTAATCAGATATACAATTGTGTTTATTTCTTCTACCCAAAATTGAAGGGGCAGTCCTACATGCAACCTTATGTTCCTAGCACACTCCATGATAGTATTGTTCATCGTTTCTAATACTTCATTATGCTATGAAGTTTTTAGAACTATCCTCATTCTATAAATTCCATTCTTAGAATAATAATCAAAAAAATCATTGCTCCAATATTCCCCACCATTATCTGACTTCAGATATTTTCACTTGAGACTTGTTTCATTCTCAACCAAGGCTTTCCATCTTTTTAATGTATTAAACACATCAAATTTTCTCCTAATACCATACACCCAAAATTTCCTAGTTGTATCATCAATAAAAGTGACATAATAAGATGAACCACCAATAGAATATACCTGAGCCGACCCCCATACATCTGAATGAACCAAATCCAACTTATTATCCTTCCTCATAGGTCCAACCTTGAGAAACTTACCCTTTTATATTTTACATACACATAATCTTCATAATAATATAAATCAAACCCTTTAAATTTGGGCAGTCTATCCTTCAAAATTTGCATGCCCTTTTGGCTCATGTGACCGAGCCTATTATGCCATAAAGTTGCATTTTCATCTATAGCAACTAAATTACAATAGTCAACACTACTTGATAAATACAAGGTACTAACCTTTTTATCTCTTTCTACCATAAGAACACCTTTGGTCACCTTCTAAGAATCTATTATAAAAGTCATCATACAACCTTAATTGCCTAATTTCCCCATGGATACCAGATTTTGTCTCAACTTGGGCACATGCTTAACATCCTTAAGTAGCCAAGTGTTCCCATTTTACATCTTGATTTGAACACTTCCTTTTCCTAATATGCTACAAGGTTCATCATCACCAAGATAAACATGTCCAAAATCCCTTTGAACATAATCAATAAAATAATACCTATGTGATGTAGCATAGAAAGAGCCCCTGAATCTAAAACCCAATACTCAACAATATTATCTATGAAGAGAATTAATGCATATTATCAAACATTACCTATTGCCATATTCACCTCTTTGGAGTCTTCCTAATTTTTATTCTTGTTTTGAAGATCCCCACAATCCTTCTTCACATGCCCAAGTTTTTCATAGTGCCATCATGCCATCTTGCTCTTTGATTTTGACCTTTCAAGACCATTTAACTTTCCACACTTTCCTTTTCCTCTATACTTTTGTCTTTATCTACTCTCCACTTCCAAATCATCAACTAAATTAGAAGTCTCTTCAAATATTTTATATCATATTTCCTCACTAAGGATTACTCCTATGACATCCTTAAACTTCAACTTGGCATTGTTAGAGACTGAGTTGCTCACAACCATTACCAAGTTGTTCCAACTCTTTGGTAAGGAACAAAAGATAAGTAGAGCCCTAAATTCATCATCAAAGTAAATTTTTACAGAGTTCAACATACTCACAACCATATTAAATTCATTCAAATGATCAACAGTTAAACTATTTTTATATGTCTTCATATTAAATAACTTTTTCATTAATATTATTTTATTAAAAGTAGAGGTTTTCTCATATAACTTCCCTAACACTTTCATGAGATATTCCATAGTCTTTTCCTATGATATATTAAATGTAAGATGCAAGGCATAATCGAATGGCCCCAAGTGCTTTCCTATCAAACAACTCCCAAGACTCATATATTATATCCATTGGTTGCTTTACTTTTCCTCCTGGTGGAGCATGGAGGTCCTTCTAATATAGGTAATCCTCTATCTGCATCTTCTATAGACCAAATTTCTACCTGTTGAAGTTTTCAACATTTGATCTATTATCATCAACCATATCTCCAACTTAAAATGATAACCCTTCCCATGATTCAACACTTCAATAAATCAACCTGAAGCTCTGATACCAGTAGTTAGGAATAATAAGAAAATTAATGAAAAATAATTTCATAGAATCATAATAACAAAAACTATAAATACATTAAAAACATAAATAAAATGCACAACAAGAAGACAATAATTAATGTGGTTCACCTAATGTGGGATAAATCCACTAAGAAACACTTGTTCATATTTTATTACAAGATAACAAGAGTACAAACCAATTTCAAATCAGTCTTCTCACAATTACAATGCACAAATATTGTTTGAATCAGTGCTCAACAAACTCTATTGAATTCATACTTGAATTCACACACTCTATTCTCCTTCTCACAATTTAGTTCATTTGATGTATTACATCTAGTATGTCCAACTATACATAATACATTAAACCATTATAGGATTTTAGTTATGACACTGAAACATAATATTGAAGTCAAAATAAGAAGATTCAAACCATTTACAAAATTATCATGTATAAAAGATAATATTTTGTATTCAAATGTCATGTCTATAATTAGGTTTAGAATTTAGAGTTAAAATAATATAATAAGAGAACACTGTAATATTAATCACAAATAAATGAAGAAAAAACATAAACCAAAGGTTTTAAAATGAGAAATGATAGTCATCAATTCTAAATTTCAGATTATCAGTTAATGTCATTGCCATTTTAAATTATATGAACTTCACCATTTCAAGATACTTAAAAATTTATGCAACTATTTTTAGACTTAAATTTCAACTTACTATTGTAGAGAGAGCCATCCTTTATACAAAAATAATCAATAATTTTTCAACTTACTATTGTAGAGAGAGCCATCCTTTATACAAAAATAATCAATAATTTTTATGGGTTACCTAATTCACTAGCATGATAATTGTGAGTGTCCATTTTAAATCAATTAGCATAGTCATACATCACATTTAATCACATGTACACAAGAAATGATTATCAAGTGTTTTTAAATAAGTTGGCCCCTCCAATGAAATTTTAAGTGTTATGTCATAATCCATCATATGAGAGAAATTATATAATTTGTAAGTTTAAAAAGAGGGGTACTAAAAAATTTCATAACACTTATGACCTTGCTAGCCAGTTTCACATGTGGAATTAGGTTGTAATCATATTTATGATTTTCATAACTTATGAGTGAAATCTAGGTCAAATTTTTACTAAAAAACTAAGCATGAATCCCTTCAAAATATTTTTCACATTTAAAGGATGTATTTTAAGGCTAGTGTGGCAAGAAGAATACTAAATTATTAATAGGAAAGTTTAGGCTAGATGAAAATCATTATAATAGACTAGAACATCAAACTAAAGGAAAGGACTACTTATAACATCAATATTTTAGTACTTGTTACTTAATGATTAAGTTAAAATTGACAAAATATTTAAACCATTGATAAAGGAATACTTACAATCATATGCCAAAATTTCTACCTTTTGATTTGTAATGATGGATACTTGCAATTATTGCCCAAATAAATGGATTTGAACCAAAACACACCAAAAATAAAACATAATAGAAAAAAAAAGAAATAAACAAATTGAACAAAAATCAAACAAGAAAGAAATAATCCAAAAAGAAGGAAAACAAAATAAAACTAACTATAGAATACCTTCATATGATGACCATTCACTAAATAATGAAGTCAATTGACATCAAGATCTTGTAAGTGGAAATAATTACAACCAATAATAGCATTTATTTTTATGTTCCAATCCATAATGAATCAAACTTGTGTTTTCTTAGTTCTTCATGGGATTTATCACAATATATGACAAAATCTCTAATCTTAAAAACCTTTTTAGAGACTTTTTTATCAAATAATTATTAAGTTTATCTTTTTTTTTAATCTATTTTTTTAGAGTTATTTCCTTAGTCTCATATATAACTAAGGGAACATTTAGTCTTTTTTATATGACATTAGTTTCCTCAATGAGGTGTTGAAAAGTAGTTATATATGAAGTCATTTTCAATTCAATTGGAAAGGTGGATTCGAAACCATAAGCTAGCATAAAGGGAGATTAACCTATTTTAGTTTTTACCTTTGTTCGATCAACCATAATGCTTCAAAAATATTAACATGCCATTTATTTTATTCTCACAAACTATGTTTTAAATAATGGAAATAAAAAATATGTTAGTGGATTTTGCTTGGTCATTCCCTTGAGGATAATATTTAGAAGAATGACTAGAAATGATTAAATAATGTCATAAGAATTATATATATTTATTAGGAGCAAACCAATGAACATTATCTAATATTATTTCATAATTAATTTTGAATATTGAAAATAATATATTCTCAAAAAATTATATCACTTAAGAAGTGACAAATATTTTCAATGCTATAGCTTCAGACCACTTAATGAAATAGTCAGTAGCAGTTAAAATGTATTTATGTCTCATTGAGAATGGAGGATGGATAATAGAGATAAAAGGTTTCTATGGAATAATAGGATTTAAATTCATGGTTGGTAAACTATCTCTACAAGTGAAAATATGACACAACATACATGACCTTACCAATTTAAAAGCATCTTGAAGAAAAGTGGGCCAATAATATCTTTCACATGGATTCTATTTACAATATTTTTCATAACAAAGTGTCCACCATAGTTGCCTTCATGATAACTCTTAAGAACATTTTTATTTTTTTCATGATTTAAACAATGTAAAATCTCTCTATTTCTATTCCTATAAAACATAAGAAAATTCAAGTAAAACAAATTTTAAATCTTGTAACCTAAGGTCTCTTCTTTGAGTTTATCCAATGCATCATGATAGGTTTAGTTTTGGAAGTAGTAAATAAGATCCTTATACCAATCATATTATGAAAACAAGTAATCTAATCATGCATTCAAGTCCAATATTGAATTATTTTGAAATATCAACAACCTTCATAGTTTAAAAATTAGGTTTAGCATTCAAACTATTATCAACTAAAATAATCAACATATTTATGCTAGAGGTCAAATTTTTAACTAAATGTTTGGCTAGTTTATTTTTCAAATTTTAAAATTCAAGACAAATTATTGACTTTTGAATATACATTTTCAAGCTCACCTTAAATAGTTGGTTACATCAACAAATAAGATAAAACATGTACATTTGAATGAACAATAACTTGTTCCCCATCCAAAGATATATGAATTTTTAAAGATGAAATTCATAAGAGGACAAATTTTTTAATTAAAGGGTACATGATTTCAGCATATTTCAGGACTTGAATTATATATTTGATAGGTATTTCCTCATGATTATGATCATGTTGAGTAATAGCAATATGTATATATTTTTTTAGTTTTGTTCACATACAAGATGAAATGTTTAATCAGATCATGTTTAGAAAGTATAGGAGCCCTTGATGTAGCATCATTTATTTCATTGAAATTTGAGTCTAAAATTGTATCCCATAAATAATTTTGACTTTTCTTAAGTAAAATATGTAAAGGATTAGACTTATCAGAGAAATCAGCAAAAAACTTATGCACAATATGATTTTACCAAAAAAATGATCTAAGGACATATTGATCTTTTAGAGGTGGTAAATCCTTAATGGATTTTATGTGTTCTTTGTATATTTAATTTCCATATGTTTATATAATAAGACCAATCAATTTAACTTTCGTGACTCTAAACATTGATTTCTTTGGATTCTAAAATATACCATACTTTCTATAACAAATGAAGATTTCATGTAAATGATTAAGATATTTATTTTTTTATTTGAATAAATAATAAGGTCATCATGGTAGAATTGAATGATAATGTCAATTAGATCATCAAAATCTACATGCATAACTCTTTGAAAAGTGTCACTTGCATTTATTAAACTAAAAGGAATCCCATTAAAATAGAATTTTCTTCTATGTAATAAACATAGTTTTATGTCTATCTTCTGGATTTACAAAAATATGATTATGACATAAAAATCCAAATCATAGATATAATTTTATAATTAGCAACTTATTATAATATTTGATCTATACCTGGTAAATAAAAATTATCTTCAACACTAACACAATTTAAATATCAAAATTCCACTCAAAGATTAATAGCACCATTATTATATATAACATGGACAAGATTGACTACCATTCTAAAATAAAAATGAGATTACCATCTAACATATTGTCCATCTCCTATCAGAGATGTTTCCAATTATGGATAATGTAAATGTGAAGTTTGACATCACACAAGATAAAGATTGTGCACACCACAATGTTTTTGAAGTAAAATGAAATCAATCAAAGATAATAATGCAATATATAAAAAATAAGTGGAGATAAACCCAATCTTTCATTAAGTTGAAAATATCTCAAATGAGATGAGTACATATAGGAAAGTAGTAAAGTAACTCCTCCATAAAATGTGGTCAATAGACCCCCTAAATAGACAAGTAAATCTTCCACAAAAGGTGGTCAATAGGGTCAAAAATGGATGAGTATTTCCCATACTTCAAATATGTAATAAAGAGAGTTACTTCCTAGTCACCCAGTCAAACTGCACACATAAGTAAGATTATCCATAAAAGTCAACAAAATCGAAGTGAGGGTAAATATCCCATAAAAAATAAATATGGGTCTTTGGAACTAGGTCTGATGAGGTACCCATGTATAAAGCAATTTCTTATAAATCATAGAAAATGAGAAAACCCATTAGAACCCACCCAACACCCCCATCACCCCCCAGTCGCCTGCTCCCCCATCCCCGCCAAAGAGAGACATATAAGAAGAGAATAAGATATAAGCCCCCCCTCCCCCCTAAATATTATGGTGTTGTTGATGTAGACTGTAACCTAAGAATAGCTCATAAATGAATGAAATTGCTCTTGATGAAGGGTTTGGTAAAGATATCTAAAACCTACTCTGAGGATTGTAAAAATCTCAAGTCAATAATTTGACCATGAATAAGCTCCCAAATAAAATTCATGTGAATCTCAATGTGTTTGGTCCATTGGTGTTGAACCAAATTCTTACATATCTTTATAGTACTTTGGTTATCACAATATATGATGGTGGGTTGCCTAGATAGAATGCCAACCTTAGATAAAATCCCATGAAGCCAAATAGCCTTAGTAGTTGTGTTATCATCTCCCCTATACTCTACCTCTATATATGGTATAGTAATAACATTTTGCTTCTTTTTAGACCAAATAATAGGACCATAACCCAAAGAAAAACTATAACATGAAGTAGACTTGAAATTTTGAGTATCACTTGCTTAATCTAAATCTATAAAACCAATCAAGATAACCTATGTGAAAAATTTGTTATCATCCTTTAATTTAGTGCAAGATCCTCTTAACTACTTTATAGTATAACTCATAGGGTTATTTCATGAATCTAGAGACAAGTACCAGTACATATTAAATATCAAGCCTAGTATGAGTCATATAAATAAGGTTGCCAATAAGCTATTGATATTTAGTGGCATCGACTAAAGGTGTAGAATAGTTAGCCTCAAGATTTATTCCTAATAGAAAGGGAGTCAAATATGTCTTATAGTCAACCATGTGAAAATAAACCAAAAGATCAAGAGCATACCTGGATCGTGTAATTGAAATCCCTAAATTAGACTATGAAATCTTGATTCCAAGAAATTAATGCAGAAGAACCAAGTATGTCATGTCAAATATATCCTTTATATCTATCTTCACCAATGTAATAGATGATGAGAAACTCTAGGTGATCAAAAGATCATCAACATAAAGGATCAGTATCATTAAAGAATCATCTTGATATAATAAGTATACATTGGGGTCTAAATGACACTTAGTGAAACTTAAAGAAAGAAGGAATGAATTGGTTGAGGTCAACATACCCCCATTTATAAAAAATGGGGACCCTTGTTTTAAATTTGGCAAATTTATGCTAAGGATTGAAAATTCAATTGATCAGAGTACCACTAGCATGTTTGCACATTGTTTTTATTTGAAGATCATCCACACCTTGTTCTCATTTGGATTAATTTATATATTTAAAAATGAATATTGTTTTATCCCTTATAATGTTGCTAATTATTATTGCTTGTGTTTATATATTGCAAGTTTAATGGAATCTCATTTGGGAATGAATATGCTTAGGGTTTTGTGGTTCAATGTTAAATTGATCTTTTACTAACCTTTAGTCTATCAAAACTAATTGAATATAAATTTGAACCATGTTAAAAATCTTAGTCTAATTACCCTATCTCATGTCCATTTGAATTGAATTCAAATTTACATGGGAGTAATTTATGTGGGAACAATTAATTGAACCATAGACTCAGTCTAATTTTTATCCTAAGGTTTAGTCATGTTTATGAACATGACCATACCTTAGTCTATAAATTTTTATGCTTGGTCCCTTTATGTCTTGAGACCCCTATGTTATTTTTAACATTTGCATGGACCAAAGCCCTAGGCTAAAACCTTATGCCATGTCTTTTATCATTCATGAGATCCATTTTATTATATTTTAAAACTTATCCTAAATTTTTATCCTAATATTTTTCTATGTTTATCAACATAGATAAAACCTTAGTCCAAAACTTTGGCCCAATTTATCCATGTTTCCTGAACCTGACTTAGTTTATTTTACTATTTGTAGGATTGACAATACACATTAACTCAAGTATGGCAAATCCGATGGTGTGAGATCAATGTTTACAATTCAAAGGACTTAGAGTAAGTGAGCAAGAGACAAGTGTCAATATTGTGGCTCATGATTAAATATCAAACATGTCCCCAATGACCAATGGTATGCAATTAAGCGTACACATTTTTATCAATAGTACATATCAAGTTAAAGCTTCAATAGATCCTTGAGACAAGTGAGAAGGTGACAAGTGTAATAATTTTAGTGAAGGAATAGTGAGTAGCCAATGGCATACAATTCCCAAAATTAATATCCAATGGCCCACATTGATCTGTGTAATCAAGATATAATGGTGTGTAATGAAGGTTGAAAAGTTAAAAGCCTTATGAATGAATGTAGAGATGAAAAGTGGCATAATCATGGGCATAAATTAAGTCCTGATCATATTTTAAATATTGATGGTACATGACTGAGTGTATATATTTCAATCAATGGTATACAGAGCAAAGGATAGAACCTAGTGGATAAGGATCGATGGAGCGTGATTGCTTCATGCAATCGAGATCAATAGTTTGAGATCAATGTTGACATTTCAACAAAATTTATAATGAATATAAAAGTGACAAGTATCAAAGTCATGGTGAATGTGATACAACATCCAATGTCATTTGATTTCTTAGACCAAGATAAATAAACCATGTTGATCCATGCAAATAGATCCAACAATGCGAGGTGAGGCAAAATTTTCAAAGGACTTATAACTAATAAAATATTGACATGTGTCTAAAGTGACAAATGGTCATATTTTAAATATTAATGAGTATCCTGTCACATAGACACCATGATGATGCCATATAAGCAAGACATGACAAATTTGAAGATTTCGTGTACTCATGAAAGGTAAAGGTATAAATAAGCAATCCAAATAAAATATCAGGCATGAAACTCACCATTTGAACTAGACAATATCATTAAAGCATTGAAGAGATCTTTAGGAAATCCTTAACAAGTGTGAAATCCCTAATTTGACCCTATGATCATTAAAAATAAGCCAAAATTAAGCAAATTACCATCTATGAAAGAATAATTCGATTCAGAGCCGGTACAATCTACTAGTGAGAAATTTAATAATTTTACAACCATGGCAGCCCAAAAAAGTGTCACTAGGGAGATGTGGAGCTTTATTTGACTTTAGATACAAAAATAAGGATTTTTAAAGGTAAATCATTTGATGTCACCATATTGAATACAAGAGAAAATAATTGGTCAAAGCTTTTCTAGACCATTGAAGAACAATCGACCATCACTAGAGAGGAGGAGAAGAATGTGATTACCAAGAGGTGATACTATGACATGGTTTTTATACTAATGACTGGTCTCTACTAGACAACAATAAAGCCTAAGGTACTGTACTACATATACATTCTTTCCCCTATTTTTAAATATGCTAAAATTGATAAAAGCATATTAATTAATGGTCATACTCAAAATAAAATGGCCTACGTTTTTCCTATAGCCTTTGAAAACTACTACAAGTTTCCCAAACCACAAATAGACCTATCTTCTATCAATACCTGGGCTAGAGACAATGATATGAAAAGCATCCTTGCCCTATGGATATATTCTAGGAATCAATTAGTTTTAGAATTCAATAACAACATCCTTATTAGTCAATTAGAACCTAGGATTTGAATGATCATGACTATGATAAACAAGTTATGTGGGAATGCAACCACTACATATGTAGATCAAATTTGGGTGACCCTTGTATACTTCATGATTGAGAAATAGATCACCCCTCCTTTAGGTGAGGTAATTAGCATTACTCTAACTAGACAGATATTTGCAATTGTAAAGAGGTATAAAACCCAATTTCATATGATGTCATACCTTATTTATTCCCTTCTTTCTACAACCAAGATTCCAAACCTTAGGGAATGGTCACCTAGTAGGACACAAACTATGTCACAATATTAATCCAAGTTACATATATTTAAGTATAGGGATCACATACAATTTATATGTGATTATGTCTATCCTACCCTTAATGAGGCCATCATAGGGAGACCAATGATGATGATTAACCCACTAATAAAGAATACTTTTGAAGCCATGGGGGACATATGGCTATATTCTAATTATACCATCATTAGGATTGAAGGGACCCAATGCACCCCACTCATGCTATCTATCCATGTTCCAATCAAGCTAGTAGAGAAAAAGGTGGATTATCAAATATACAAAGGAATATATGGTATTTGCAAGACCAAAAGGAAGGGGTTTCTCCACACACTCCCCATAACCATTGGTAGAATTGTGTTTGTATTATGGGACAACATTGAAGTTGATTTAAAACATAGGACCTCCTTCAATATTCAAATTGATGAGTTAAGGTAGTGTGATCCCCATGGAAGGGTTAAGGAGCATTTTAAGGCCAAAGGAATAAATATATATTATGATCACCAACTTGGTCCTTTTGAACCCATAGACATAAAAACCTCTTTATTCTTTGAGGTCACCATTAGATTGAAAAAGCATAACATCAATCTAGAATATAGGATGTAGATGGAGCAAAAGGGAAGAGATAATAGATGGTAATTAGGCCAAGGTAGTACCATTTATTAAGTGGTGTACCTTATAAACATCCACTTACTTAATCAGTCAGTACCCCAATATAGACATAAGTTGAACATAGGTTAGAAGAAAGAAGGATTGATGAGATTACATCTTCTTCAGCTCAAGCAGAGGAACAAGGATCACTAGTGGAGGAGGTTCATATGGTAGCATTAGACCTTGGTGAGAAAATTGAATATGCTTTAAAAAATTTATCATTAGCTTATGAATCAGATGATGAAGAGATGGAAGACATAAAGGAAGAAAAGGGGAAACAAGTGTTGGATCTAGTTCCTATGGATCCCCCCAAAAGAAAAGATGAGATGGCTATGGTTCTAGTAAAGACTAAGAAGCCCAAGGTGACTTTTACTCATCCTTTGAGTGAAGTCAACATCTTTAGTAAAGAAAATTTGATTCATGGTCCAATCATTCTAAAATGGTTCATCTATGGTAAATTATAGAAAATACCTACTACACAACACCCTTGGGAAATGATGAAGGCCATCAATATCCCAATACATGAGGAGGTCAAGCCATAGATCCTGCATCTACAAAAGGAAGATGAAAGAAAGATGGATTCTATAAGAGAGTCAAGTGGAACACAGATAGAGACCCTAGTTATAAAGGTAACCCAATCTTCAATTGGTATCAAGTTTGACCCAATAACTGCCAGCTTGTAAAGGGTCACAAAGAAGAAAGCCATAGTTGGTGGAGAGGAGTTCACTTTTAAAAAGGTATAACTGATGAAAGCCTTAAACAATTACAGCTTTGATAGAAAAAATGATGACAGCCAACCTGTATCCTATACCCTCTTATCTAAAATCCATTTTAGAATGCTCTACAATGATTTTTTATTCCATGTTCTATCTATCTGGTTCATTGTAGCATCTCAGCTCTCTCCGCTTAGCTTTTCCACTCACTTCTGGCTTACTCAGACACAAAAATGTATATGCAACATTTCACAGCACACAATGATATTCTAAAATTGAATGTTAATTTGCTTATAAAATAATCAGGGTACTTCCTTTCAATAATTACTCAATTATTCCTTCCATCCATAATCTCTAATGATGCTTTAGCTGGAAATGTAAACCCATCTTCTAGACCAGTACGACTTTCAGATTTGCAGAGAATATTAAGTAACCTGGGTCAATCAGATGTGAGCTTAGCAGGGGCACAAGATACAGGGCCAAGTTTAGGAGATATTTTGAAGCCTGAATTAGTTCTACCGATGGTGGAACATTTCCCTTTGGAAGATCGACTAACCTCCTATTTACTAGAGGGCATGTGGACTCGTGAAGCCTTTGTGGAATTACTTCAAATCCCACAGTTCCATCACCAAGTTGAGGCTTTTAGTCATGTACTTCAAACGGGCCAAGTTGATTTGTCACAATTTGGCATCGATCCTAAGAAATATAATTACATGGTTGCATCTTTTCTGGAAGCATTAGATGATGCAGTTGCAAAGAACCCAGAAACAAGTACTACAGTTGATTCTTTAGCTATATCTCTAGTCCCATCTGGAACATTTATCAGGATGAGGGTGGGAACTCAACTGTCAAAATACCTTTTATTTGTACACTTGTTTGTATTTTAAGTCCAAATCATGATCTCATTAAAGAACTGTTGAAAACAGATAAACTGTCTAAACTTAAGTGCTTTGATTACAGAGTTCTCATGGATCCTTTCTAATTACATATGAGTCAAAAATAGAAATAAATAAATCCTTGCAAAGAACTTTTGTTTTCACTTACAGAATAGAACTTTGTCTAGAGCTCTCTGTGGATGAGGTCATACAAATCCTGTGGGGTCTATGTGAACAATACAAGATCCATTACAAGCTGCGCTACACAGACGAGGATTTGGTTGCTGTTGTTCAATTGTCTAAACATTTAACAGGCTGCTGCACCCAAACAATATATCTTGATCTTTATTTCAGCAGCCATAGTCATGAATGCTTCCTCAACATTTGTTGCATTCTTGGCACTTGTCTCAAAAAAATGGAATTCCAATCTCATCCGCAAATGCCTTAGTTGTTTGAGAATCAACTACTTTCTTCATTGTCAAATCATTCTTGTTACCAACACGCAACTTATCCACATTTCCACATCCAAAGAAAACGTCTTTCAAATTAGAATCAAATGTTCCCCGCTCTCTCTCTACATTTCTTTTTCCTTGAGAGGTCCTTTCCTCTTTTCTTTCCCTTTCTGCATCTTGCACCCCCCTATTCTTATAGCAACTTCTGTTAGAAAGAGAGGTCCTTCCTCTCTCTTCTACGCCACACATGCATATCTTATTTTTTTATTTGTTTTTCAAGAATCTCCTCTAAACCTCCACGCCAAGCTTGGGCTCAGGTAAAATAGCAAATAGTTTTTAATTTACCAGCATATTCTAATATGAGAAGATTTATCTCCAATGTTATCTTACGGTTGAAAATCTTTCAACCATTCCCCTCATTTCCTCAACAGGTCAACAATCATTTTTTTTTTTTATCCTTTCACTTTTTACAATTACTCCTCATTAACACATTTAGGAGGGAAAATACAATAATTTGGATTTAATTTTAATCATAACCATGTCTTGTGTAGATGCTCCTGCATCATACTCTCCCTCTAGAAACAATTTGAACCTTGGTTCAGATGAAATACTGCCTCCATGCTTTAGCCTTCATTCTATACCTGGATCCCACAGTCTTCTTGTCAATGCCAATGCTTGTCTTTGATAGTCTCTGTCTCTCATCTTGCTATTCTTCCTCTTCTGGTATGTTCTTCTTCTCATCTCTTTCTCAGTTGCCATCTCCCACTTCCATGCTTCTTCATCTTCATATATGTCTTCAAAGTTTTCATCTTCCATACCTGCATTCAAAACATCAAAAGCAACCTTAGTAGAAAAACATTGAGGCCATGAAGCCTCTTGGCTGCCTCCATGCTCTTGTTTCTTGACCAAAACTGCCTTGGTCTCATTGCTTTGCTCTTGTCTTGTTCCACTCTTCCCAATGCTGCCTTCATCATGGTTTGTACCTTCATTCATCTCTCTTGAATGACCAAACAGCTCCTCTAACATTCTCAACTCTTCCTTTAGTGAAATCTCATCTATCTCACCATCTTCATCAAACTTGGGCTTATCAACCTGAAGGATTGCTTGTTCCTTACTAGCCTTACTCTTCATCTCATCAATATACTTATCAAAAACAATTGAAGCACCCTTACCTTGTATCTCCTTACTCTTTTCAAACATGTGAACTGATTTCACATCTCCACTTTCATCATCCATCCTCTTGGAACTCTCTCCTTGCTACACATTCACTTTCATAGACATTTACATTCTTCATTTTCCATAAAAAGATCATTGAATGATACAAAAACATTATCCCTTTCATTGCAAGCAATTAACTTACCTTTCCATGTACTTGTGTCATCCTTTACCTTCCTCCATTGAGTTCTTGGTGTTGCTGTCTTAACACTCACATCTTCTTCACTCTTAGCTTTCTTAGGCACCCACATTTGATTCTTTCTCTTATCAATTGACTTCACAAGCCATTTAGGCATCCTATAACCATGCTCTTGTGATACTAATGAAAAACCAACTTTGTTTGTCCTTTTATTCTCTTGCACATTCATATGAGAAAAATCAATCTTATAAGGTAAACTTGCCTGCTTGCTTACTTATTGCTTGCTTGTGTGCTTCACCATCCACTTAGGCATTATGTAGCCATGATTGACTGCTTTGTGTGAGGACTTCATCTTCCTCTTGTTTCTTCTAACCTATGTATTAATATCTTCATGCTCACAATAACAATCAAAATCAACACTTAACACTTCATTTACCTCTTTGATAGTTTGTTCCACGGAGCAATCTTTCTCTTTCTTTGTGCTTGGCTGTCCTCTTTCTTCTTCTTGGCCTTCAATGGCATCTTGGAATTCAGCTTCATCTTCCACTTCTTCCCTTGCTTGTATGGGTTCTTCAACACCTCCATTATGCATTAACCAATGCATCTCTTCTTCTTCCTTATCAACAACAAACTCACTTCTCTCTCTTACACATTCACTTGTGCATTTGGTGTCTTCTCTTACACCAATCTCTTCACTCTCCAAGGCCCTTCTCTTGATCTTCACAAGGCTGCTCCTCCCTGCACTTACCCATTCAAAAACAACATTAGAAATAAAAACAAGAGACCATAATGTCTCCATGAGTATCCTCTTAATGGACATTCTCATCTTCTCAAGTGCTCTTCCTAACACTTCATCTTTTCTTTCTTTTCTTCTCTTGTCCTCCTCAATGAGAACCTTCTTCACAACTTCTTCCTCTTGTTACTCACTTGGCAACCTTATTTTCTTCTTCAAGCCTCTATGGGCTTCTCTCCTCATGGCAATCTTCTTTTGCCTTCTTCTCCTTTTCAATAGGAGATCTATAGGCCACTTTAACCTCCTCCTCATTGGCCATACCCATGCTTTCCTATTCAACTGCATCCAAGACTCATACTCATCTTTAACCTTAGCTAACTCTCTCTTCAAATTAGCAATCTCTTTATCAAAATCAACATTAGTCATACCTTTGATGCTTGCTTTTCTCTTGCTGCCTTCATATACTTTGCTACTCTGTAGTGCTTTCAACAATGCTTCCATCTCTGAGATCTTCACCCAAGTCTTTTCCACCTTGGTCTCTTGATCCCTTGTCTCACCCAAGCCTTTTCTCCTTGACTGGTCTTTTGACAATCTCCTTGATCTCACCTAGGCCTTTTGCATCCTAGTCTTTTGATCCTTTTCTCAATCCTGCAGCAACTCGTTATACATTAATTCATCAAATACAAATCACAAATCCAAGCTTACCTTGCTTTGGATCTTCCTCTTGAGCATCCACTGTGCTCTTCTTCTAGAGCTTCTCTAAGCTTCTCTTCTCAATTCTACAAACTTCATCCTTTACCTCACCTAAGTTTGTTTCACCTTAGTCTTTTGGCAAACTATCTAAGTTTATTTTTGGATCTTCACTAAGCCTTCCTTGGCTTCTTCTCTTCTTAAGCCTTAATGGCTTTAAACCTTCCTTTTTCACCTATTTGCTTCTCAGCACAATAACTCAAATCAAATAGAACAATTATGCATACCTTTTCTTCCCAGGGTCTCCTAATGCTTGTCCTGTTGATCCTCTTACCAAACCCTATAACAACTCATTAGAAATCATAGACATCAACAAATTTCCAATTCCCAAGAGCTTCAAGCTCTGATACCAAATGATGAAAGCCTTAAATAGTTACAGCTCTGATAGAAAAAAAATGATGACAGCTAACCTGTATCCTATACCCTCTTATCTAAAATCCATTTTAGAATGCTCTACAATGATTTTTTATTCCATGTTCTATCTATCTAGATCATTGTATCATCTCAGCTCTCTCCACTTAGCTTTTCCACTCACTTCTGGCTTACTCAGACACACAAATGTATATGCAACATTTCATAGCACACAATGATATTCTGAAATTGAATGTTAATTTCCTTATAAAATAATCAGGTTACTTCCTTTCAATAATTACTCAATTATTCCTTCCATCCATAATATCTAATGATGCTTTAGCTGGAAATGTAAACCCATCTTTTAGACCAGTATGACTTTCAGATTTGCAGAGAATATTAAGTAACCTGGGTCAATCAGATGTGAGCTTAGCAGGGGCACAAGATACAGGGCCAAGTTTAGGAGATATTTTGAAGCCTGAATTAGTTCTACCGATGGTGGAACATTTCCCTTTGGAAGATCGACTGACCTCCTATTTACCAGAGGGCATGTGGACTCGTGAAGCCTTTGTGGAATTACTTCAAAGCCCACAGTTCTGCCAACAAGTTGAGGTTTTTAGTCATGTATTTCGAATGGGCCAAGTTGATTTGTCACAATTTAGCATCGATCTTAAGAAATATAATTACACTGTTGCATCCTTTCTGGAAGCATTAGATGATGCAGTTGCAAAGAACCCGAAAACAAGTACTACAATTGATTCTTTAGCTATATCTCTAGTCCCATCTGGAACATTTATCAGGATGAGGGTGGGAACTCAACTGTCAGAATACCTTTTATTTGTACACTTATTTGTATTTTAAGTCCAAATCACGATCTCATTAAAGAACTATTAAAAATAGATAAACTGTCTAAACTTAAGCGCTTTGATTATAGAGTTCTCATGGATCCTTTTTAATTACATATGAGTCAAAAATAGAAATAAATAAATCCTTGCAAAGAACTTTTGTTTTCACTTACAGAATAGAACTTTGTCTAGAGCTCTCTGTGGACGAGGTCATACAAATCCTATGGGGTCTATGTGAACAATACAAGATCCATTACAAGCTGCGCTACACGGATGAGGCTTTGGTTGCTGTTGTTCAATTGTCTAAACAATATATCCATGCAGTTTAATTGTCTAAACATTTAACAGGCTACTGCACCCAAACAATATATCTTGATCTTTATTTCAGCAGCGATAGTCATGAATGCTTCCTCAACATTTGTTGCATTCTTGGCACTTGTCTCAAAAAAATGGAATTCCAATCTCATCCACAAATGCCTTAGCTGTTTGATAATCAACTACTTTCTTCGCTGTCAAATCACTCTTGTTACCAACACGCAACTTATCCACATTTCCACAGCCAAAGAAAACGTCTTTCAAATTAGAATCAAATGTTCCCCGCTCTCTCTCTACATTCCTTTTTCCTTGAGAGGTCCTTTCCTCTTTTCTTTCCCTTTCTGTGTCCAGCGCCCCCTATTCTTACAATAACTTCTGTTAGAAAGAGAGGTCCTTCCTCTCTCTTCTACGCCACACATGCATATCTTATTTTTTAATTTGTTTTTCAAGAATCTCCTCTAAACCTCCACGCCAAACTTGGGCTCAGGTAAAACAGCGAACAGTTTTTAATTTACCAACATATTCTAATATGAGAAGATTTATCTCCAATGTTATCTTACGGTTGAAAATCTTTCAACCATTCCCCTCATTTCCTCAATAGCTCAACAATCATTTTTTTTTATCCTTTCACTTTTTACAATTACTCCTCATTAACACATTTAGGAGGGAAAATACAATAATTTGGATTTAATTTTAATCATAACCATGTCTTATGTAGATGCTCCTGCATCAATAACCTTTTGTTTGTTTGACTCTAGTGATAGGGTAAAATCTAGGTGAAATTTCTATCTTTGAGTAATATATTCTTCAATTGGCTCAGTCACACTTAGAGCAATTTGAAACAGCTATCAAGGGTATCATGCAAAAAATAAGGATTTTGAAGGAAAAACTATCTTATCAATACCAAAGGACAAGTTAAAATAATTTGGGGACACCATAAATGTTTTATTCAGCTCCTTAAAATCAATCAAAGCCATGCAAGATGTAGTGAACAAGCAATCACCATAGTTACATGCCAAGTTGGCCAATGGCATGGTTTAAGTTATCAAGTGAAATATTTGATCAAAGCCTTGACCAAGAACCAAATCCCTAAATTTAGAATAGTTAGTCTAACCCACTTAAATATGGTTATGGCTATATTGGTGGATAAAATAAAATCCTTAAGTGACTAGTCCAAGTAGTTGGACGAAATTTCTAATGATCTCAAATAATAGGAAGATAAGATGTTGTATTTATTGGACAACTTGATCAAAGAGCCCACCATACTTAGTCCATTAGGCCTTATCACTGATGAGGATTTCAAGCATAAAACTACTTAATTCATGTAGGAAGTGATAAATCAAGGACAAAGGAAGACATAGGTTGATTACAAGAAGATCATGGGTTTAATTTTATCATCTAAAGAGAAGGTACGAGATGCTAAAAACATCAAGAAATCATTGGAAAGAGCTTAAAAGGATCTCAGGGGCCTAGAGGATTAAGAAAGAGAACTCTTCATGAGACCTATTGTTGACCTCCAACTTATTAATGAGCAACATTATAGGATGAAGATCCTACAGGGAAGGCAAAAGACTACAACATCACAAAGGTCTAAAAGTCAAGCCAATTGGCTTAAGATATTATATTATGTAGGAACATTGTATAATATTTGAAAATAGAATATTATTTTGTAAAGGCATATGTAGCTTATAAAGCACATTATCTGTAAGTTAGTCATTTAAATTGTCTAAGGAGTTCTAGAATGATTATAAAAGGATAGCTATCCTTATTATTTGACATGATTAATTGACATACCTCATGAATTATCTATATAAAGAGGTGTTGTCAATTATAAAAGAGGAGAGAGTTTTGGAGCTAAAAACTATTTTGTAACTTTTGAGAAAATTAATACAAGCAAGGAGTTCTGCAAAGTTTGTCCACATTTACTTATGTGAATTGATATCATGGCTTCTCTCTCATCTATTTGGTCTAAATCTTAGATTTGAATGGTCCTTATGAATTTTAGATGTGCATATTTAAGTGTAGAGTTTCTAATTTGTGTTAATGTTAGATTAGTTAAAAATTTTAAGGTTTACTTCATTTTCTTCACTTTTTTTGCATATGTGTTAATGTTGTTTACTTCTAAGGGTGAATCTTTAAAGTGAAATTGCTCCTTATTTGCACTAATTAATACTATCTTTAGATGTTTACCTAATGTGTGATAGGATTTGATATTATTCCACTTCATATCATATATTAGTTAAATACATGTTCAGACGAAACTCAAACTTTATCATAATGTTTGGTTTAAAGATCAACAACATATTTCTTCTCTACCTTACCCTTCTTTTTGCTCCTTTTTATCAATTCTCCTTAGATCAATTTCATTGTGAATATTCATTTTAGTTTAGATTTAGACTTAGGTTTTGAGCATAATTCACTTTAAATATCATAGGTTATCTTCAAAATCAAAGATCAACTATTAGGCCATGGTGGCTCCCAACCACCAACTAATATAAATTTGTGAAACAATCTACATGTCCTGCCTCTATTCCACAAAATATAAAAATATTATCACAACCTTCAATTCATGCATTGGATTCTCCAAATTCAAAAATGAGTAGTGTTTTTTAAACAATAAGAACCACTTGTGATACCCTTTTAGGCATCAATAGAATCCATCTTGGCATACCAAGACCAAGGGGCCTATTTAAGGCTATAGATGGATTTTCTAAGTCTTCTATGTAGATATCCTCCTCAAGGTATCTATGAAGAAAGGTACTATTTACATCCATGTCATACACATTCCAACCATATGTTGTGACTGTAGTTAGTATGATTTAGATTAAGTCATATTTTTAATAGGTACAAAAGTCTCTAAGTAGTCAATGTTGGCTACCTATGAATAAAACTTGGAAACCAATATTGACTTGTACTTATCGACTGAACCATCTACTACAAACTTGGTCTGATAAATCCACCTACATCAAACAATCTTCCTTTCCTTAGGAAATGCAATCATATCCCAATTTTGATTTTTTATCAAGGAAGAATATTCTTCCTACATAGAACTATCCCACTTAGGTATTACTAAAGCCTTTTGAAATGTCTATGGATCTAAAACTAAAGCAAATAAGGCATGTGGACCACTCTGATAATCTACCTAAGTATGTCTTTCATCTATTGGATCCCCTTCCCAAGTACTTATACTCTGAAGTGTCTGCATATCCCAAATGGGTTGGATATGTGTGATTTAGAAGTTGACTCCTCATCCTCTAAAAATCACTAGAGCTAGATGTGGATGACTCCCCATCATTATCCTCAATGTTAGAATTAGAAGAAGAAGATCCTAACTTAGGAACCTACTCTAGATAATCTGAGTCAAAAGAAGAATCATCAAGTTTATGTGAATCCAATGAAAGAAAAGAAGTGTTAAGTGTTAAGTCTTTGGGACTCTCCTGAAAGTAAACACTTCTCTCTAAGAAAAAATCATGTGTGGTTGGATGTAAAAGGTGGTACTCCTTAACACCATCTAGATAACCTATAAATATTTAAGGCTTGGACTGAGGTTCTATAAATTTTCATATCTTTTTTGACACACATTCCATAGCTAGAGATCCAAAAATCTTAAAGTTATCAACTTTAGGTTTCCTTCTATGCCAAGATTTAAAGGGCATTATGCCTTTCAAATCTTTGTGAGGAAACCTATTATGAATATAAAAATCAAAATTATGTATTTGGCCCAATACTGATGTGCCAAGGACTTAGAGTGAATCATACAACTAGTCATCTCTTTTAAGGACCTATTCTTGCATTTTACAACTCTGTTATGTGAAAGACTGTAATTAACTATCCTTGAAAATCAATCCTCTTTATGGTGCAAAATTTCAAAAGTCTATTACTGACATATTCACCTCTATTATCAGTTTGAATAAACTTTATGGATTTATCAGATTGTTTCTCATCAAATGCCTTGAAGTCTTAAAAATATTCAAAAACTTTAGACTTTTACTTAAGAAATTATACCCATGTATATCTCAAGAAATCATCAATGAATGCCATAATGTAATTATCCCTTATAAAATATAAACTAGAAAAAGGCCTAGATACATCACTATGTACTAACTCCAATGCTTTTGAATCCCTCCAAGCTTTGCTTTTGTCAAATTGTGCTTTAGGATGCTTTCTAAGAGAGCAACCCTCACAAAGTCCCTTAGATAATTTGACTCAATTCAAGCCTATGAATATGTCATTTTTTCTAATTTGTTCAAGGTAGAAGTATTTAAGATAGCCAAACCGCTCATGCCATAATTTTTTAACTCCATATCAATGAGTTAATAATACATTAGGACAAGAATCAAGTGAAAAATGTGAGGTGTATAACCTATCTTGGTGATCTTCCCTTCCCACTATTATAGTAGAATCACTTTGCATCTCCTTGATGATAACTAAATCTAGTAAAAATTTAACCCTGATGTCTTTGTTGATATGAGTGTTTTGATACATTGATAGGATATTGTTTGAAATATAAGGGACACGTAGAACATTATTTAATGTTATTCCTTCCATTTCAACAAACCCTTGCCCTAAAATTGGTATAGATGTGTCTTTACCCAAACTGATGAAAGACATGATACAAGGATCTAAGGAAGAAAAATCAACTAGTGAAGAGCCCATGTGGTGATAAACACCCAAGTAAATAACCCATGAATATGTTGAAGATAAAAGTGCTACAAGATCCTTGCACTTTTCTTTCTCTTTCCCCTTGTTCTTTGCCTTAGTTTAATCTTGGGTAGATGAATTATGATTGACAGACTCAAGAACATATATGTTGTTCTTATCTAGGAGATGATTTAGGTGATCTATTTTCTTTTTCATGCACTTGTGTTCATCATGCCTATTTTTATTATATTAGGCACACTTAAAGCTCTCTTTCTTAGGTTTTTATTGGAAGAAGAGTCTTCAATTTTGGTTTTGGTAGAGGTTGATTCTTTCTTCTTATCTTGATCCTTATTATTCTTATTCTTTTCTTTATTTGAAGTATTTTATTTCCTATTCCCAAAAATTAGGGTTTGAGGTTTTATGGACTTCAATGTTCCCATCTGGATCAACGTATCTTGCTCTTAGGTTAAATCATAAATGAAAACATCTAAAGAGGAAATTTTCCATGTAGTGTCCAAAGCACTTTTAGTAGCATAGAAGTAGAGACAAAGTATAAATAGTTAGGATCAAGTTTAGAGAGTATAGAAATAATATTTTTTTCATCTTATTTTTTTATCCCACATTCTTTTAGTTACAATTCCAAGGACTTGAACTTAGTGAAGAAATCTTGAGGGGTGTCAAAGTTGTAAGGACTTAGGCTAATACATTCATTCTCAAGCTTGTGACCTCTCATCACATCTTTCTCCTAAAATAGCTTACTCAGAATGGCTCATACATCATGGGGTGATTTGGTAGGATTTAAGTGAAAAAGGAGATCACATGTTATAGAAAGATATAATATCCCATAGGCTTCATCACTATGGTTATACCACTTAACTTTATTTGTATCTATGCTAAGTTTAGCTTCATCACCCATGGTTATCCTTATCAAAACCTTACTCATAATTATTACCATCTTGATTTTCCATTCATGGTAGTTAAAAAGAGTTAGTGGGATGATTAAACTTCAATCTATTATAATGTTCAGTTGAGTTGTAGTAGTAATACATGTTATTGTTGTTTCATAAATGAAA